>JAKFHU010000086.1:10087500-10410904 GCA_023783475.1 Daubentonia madagascariensis
ATAGCCATGCTCCTTTCAGGTACACGGCCCATGTCCCTAATTTCTCTGCCCCCCAGGCTAAGCCTGTCCCTTCTCCCCGACCCTCTGCTCCCATGGGTCCCCCAATTCCATGGGCGGTCCCCACCTACCCTCTGCTGACACTGTCCCTCCCGTCTCACCTGCTGTGAGCAGCTGTGTGAGGCAAGGGTTGCTGCCCCCGGCAGTGGCAGTGGGGCTGGCAGTGGCAGGGGCCAATGTAGGGGGGCTGGCTTTCCGTCCCCTAGGGGATGGGGTGGGGGGCTTGCCTCTGGGCCACATGCCCTGAGGCACGGGGAAGCAAGGCCCAAATGGGGGCTCTGGACAGCCTGAGGCCAGAAGGTTTATGGGGAAGGGGGTGGCAGCAGGGCCTGGGATGGGCTGTGGGGTGGGTGGGAAGGCTGCAGGAACAGGCAGTGGGGGACACTCCTGGGTCAGGAGGGACAGTGGGGTAGGGAAACCTGGGAGAGAAGAGAGGCTCCTCCTGCAGCACCGTGGGGGGTGGAGCCAAGGGAGGGAAGGGCGGTGGAGGGCAAGGCTCCAGGCCTGGCACCTTGGCAGGGGGAGGGTATTGGAGGAGAGGTGGGGGTGCCAGAGGGGGTGGAAGCTTGGGCTTGGGGTCTTCAGGAAGGAGGAAATCAGAGCTCAGGAAGGCACTGGAGTCCAAGGGGCCAGGGCTGCTGTTCCGAACCTGGTCAGGGGACAGACAGACACTCAGAGGCAGGGGAGAAAGCTGGCCTTTGCAGCCACCCAAGCAGCCTCCTGCCCTGGCTGAGCTCTGGACTGGGCCCTGGGGAGGGACAGGAGAAACGATCCCTGCCTTCTAACTGCCCCCCACCCCCGCACACACACAGAGAGCAAGGAAATTATAATCTTATGAGAAGAGGGAGTGGAATACATTTATGCACAAATTGGGTGTGACAAAGAGCATCAGTCCTCCTGCCCATCCATTCGTCCACCAAATAACTTATCCATCCATCCACTTACTTGTCCACCAATCCATCCATCCATCCATTCACCTACCTATGTATTCTCTCATCTCTGAACTAGCTCATCTACCCGTCTTTCCACCAGCCCACCAGATATTACCCACTCACCAATCCATCCAACCATCTACTCTTCCTTCATTCATCCACCAACCATCCATAATCCATCTATCCATCCACCATCTGTACGTTCACTAGCCACTCACCCACCCACCAGCCCATTCATTGATCCATCAAACTATTTATCTACGCATCCATCTACCAGCCCATCCATCCAACTAATCACTCACCTATCCAAATATTCACCAACCCGTGTCTGCATCCAGTGCCATCTACAACGCATCTGTCCATTCACCAACACACCTATCCATCCACATGCTCACTCATTCATTCACTCACTGGACAGCCATTTGCTGATGCTGTTATGCACCTGAACTGTGCTAGGTCCAGATGATGCAGTGGTAAGCGAAATATAGCTCTCCCAGCAGGGAGCTCACTGTCTGGGGGAGGAGAGAGACCCCTCCACAACCAACTACAAAAGAGCCTGAAAAGTCTGATGGTGGAGGGAAAAGGCATATAACCCAGCAGCTGAGAGGCAACATCTGAATTGGGCCTGGGAGTTCTTAAGCCAAATGGTAGATTCACTGCTTCCTACACATACATGCTCAGTCTTTTCCTCCATGCTTTTGTTCCTGCTCTTCCTCCCATCTGGCGTGCCCTTGACCAATCTCTTCTGTCCAAACCCTCCCATTCACTAAGGCCCAGAAGTCCCCCTCCTCCAGGAAGCCCTCTAGAAGTAACCCAGACCTTGGTGGTGCCCGCTCTGTGGTCCCTGTGCCTTAAGCCCCATTCAACCATTTTTTCCAGTTCTGCTTCACGGGCTCTCCCCTCTCCAGCTAGATTGTGCCCCCCCAGAGGGCAGACATGGGGCCGTTCTTCCCCTCCAGTCTGTCAAGCACAAAACTGGGCATGCAGGGAGTGCCTAAACACCTGCTGGACATGGGTTGGGCCAAGGCCTGCTCTCAGGTGAGCCGGGCAGGGCTAGGCGGGTGGGTGAGCTCACCTGCAGGCGGCCATGTCCTGAGAGGTGGGTCATGCCTGAGGAGGCCGGGGGCCCCTCTGGGCTCAGGATCCCACTATGGAAGAGGGAATCAGCCATGGGGCTAAAGTTGGGGTGCTCCGGAAAGTTTGAAGGCGTGGGTGTCTGTGGGGGGCGGTAGTTGGTGAAGAAATCTGTAATTCAGACACACAGGGTGGCAGCAGTTAGGGCCCAGGCTCTGGCTGGCAGACAGCTGGAGGAGAGTGGCCTCGAGCCCTGTCCCCAGCCTGGGCGGGCCGGAGCGGGGGGGCTTCCACAGGAGATTGTGAAACTGGGAGAGTTTCTGTCTCACTCAGGGGAAGCAGCCACAGAGGCTTGGGTGGGATGGGCCTGAGTGGGAGGCAGTGGGGAATGATGCGGGTGAGCAGGGACCCCAGGACACAGCCCCTCAGCCCCAGCCCTGGCTCAGGAGGCCACCTCCCCGTACCCTGGCTGCTCCCTTTCCCCACTTGGCTAGAGGCACAGAAAGGGGGGCCATAGAGGGTGCCACGGCAGGAAAGGGGTGTGGTGCCAGGGAGGAGGTCTGGCGCAGGAGGAGCTCCAGGGCAGCAGGAGTTCAGGGGTGAGTTAGAGGTGAGAGGAGTCAGGGGTCAGCGGGTCTGGGACTAGTTAGGTTTCTTGGAAGGTCAACACGTGGGTGACAAGGGCAGAGCCCAGGAGTGGGGTAAAGGGTCTAATGGGGCAAGAGGGGTCAAGGGTGGGCTCAGAGAGGGGCAGGAGTGTAAGGGGCTGGGGACGCCTCCAAGAGCTGGGGGATGTAGCCGCCGGATTGTTTGGGGTGCGGGTTGTGTAAGCCCTGGGCTATTCTGGTTTTGGGAAGCAGCTGCCTGTGGCCTGACCACATCCCGGGCCTGGGCGCCGCCTGCCCACCCGCTCCCTTCCGGGCACCTTTCTCTGACCCTGACCAGCCTGAGGTCCACACAAGCTCCCAAGGCCTCCCAGTCTGGTCAGAACCAACCCCACCGTGGCAGCTCTGCACAGGCCTGGGATGGCCCCTGCCCCCACTCTTTCCTTCCATGACCCCCCCCCCTTGCCAAGAGAGCTGGCAGGCCTCTCCCAGGAGCCATCTCCCAAGAGACCAAGAGTGGGTTAGGTCACCCCAAACCCAGAACCTGCTGGGGGTCAAACTTGTGTGTGTGTGTGTCTTAAGTGACACTGCTTTGCCAGAAGATGTGGGGCCCAAGTGTGGGAGTAGCTGAACTCCCAAGTGTCAGTGTATAGCATCTGTCTGTCCCCTGGGTGTCTGTCCTCCCCACGTCTGTCCCTCTGTCTGAGTCCCCTGCCCTGCCAGGATCGCACGGTGCCTGTGTGTCTGCTCTACACACACATCTGTGTGTCTTTCCTTGGCCACATGGTTAGAAGGTGTCTTCTTGCTGTCCTGCCGCCTCCCTTTGACAGGGGACTGGGTGGGAGACAGTGAGTAGTCACTGGTCCTCCGCCTCACCCCCCAGGGACCATGGGCCCCTTCGCTAGCCCCTAAGGCTTGGGCTCGAGAACCAGCCTTACACTGGGCCTGGCCCCAGGATGCTGAGGGCCCTGAGCCACTCCCTGCCCACACCTGCTGCCCAGTCCCCAGGGCTTGGGCAGGGGTCATGGGGCGGCAAGCCTATCTCATCCCTGAGTCACCGTCATCCCCTTACCATGGATCGCCCAGGCTTGTCCCTACCCTGCCTTGAGAGAAGTCACTTCCCAGCTGCAGCCACCCACCAACCCCTGCGTCCCTCCCTAGCCTCTGTTTCCCCTATGGACCTGACCTGCCATCCCCTCCCTGATTCCTCCCCTCCCTAAGCCCCCGGCCTCCACAGAGCTCTGGCCCCCTGTCTGCATTTCCAGGGGACAGTGAGAGCAGCAACGCTGGGGGCACTGGTGGTGGCTGTCCCCAGCGCAGGAGCGTCTGAGAGGGCCACAGGAGCTGCCTCCTCTGCACCACCACACGTGCCCCCCACTCCCAGCAGCCACCCTGGCTTTTGAGAAGTCGCTTCCTTGCCCCAGTCTGTGCTGCTCTTGCCCAGAGCATGGGTATGGTGGTCAGCCTCCTACCTGTGGCAGGGGTCTGTGTGTCCAGACAGGGCCACTGCCCTCCCAGGCTGCTCTGCTCCCAGGGCACTGCCATCCACACTTCTGCCCCTGGCACCCACCCCCCCAGGGCTGGGACAGGGGTGGGGGTGGTTCCTCATTCCCTAGTACCCGCCCCATAGGTCTCCACCTCTTGACTGACAGGCCTAGGACCCTGTGGGAAGGAGTCAGGGGGTCACTGAAATTAAGGCTTTATCCCAGCGACCCTCTTTCTGTCCACTGGGCCTTGGGTGAGACAGACTGAGCCCTGCTGTCTACCTGCCCGCCACATGGCTCTGGGGACCCCTAAATGTATGATTATCAGAGCAGCCTGCAAGATCTACAGCCAAGTGAAGAAGACAGTGTGGGGAAGAGTATGTTGTGAAAACCAAGAGACATCTATTCACCTGTGCTTCTACAGACACGACTATCTCCAGAAGGACACTAAGAAGTCAGTAACTTGGTGGCCCTGGGGTCAGGAGAGGGAGGCAGGCAAATTTGCTACATTTAAAAAAATGCTTTTCAAGACACGATACCTGGGCTTTTCTTAAAAATGACACAAGAGAGAAGAGGTGTGGTCCAGATGAAACAAGACTGGCCAAGAGTTGGTAAGTCAATGACATCGCAGATGGTTATGTGGGGGTTCCCTGAGCTACTTTCTGCTAGTGTGTGTGTTTGCAGTGTTCTTTAATAAACAGTGTTTAAATGCATTGTGTAAATAACAAATAGACCCAACCAAATCAAAGTCCCTTTCTCTCCTGAGATTCTCGGCATCTATTTTTTTTCCTGGGAACCTCTTTAGCCTGCAGCTTCAAAGCCCCTGGTCCCTGCCCTCATCTGAGACCACACCAGATGCACCCCAAAGCTGGACAAAGGGAGGCCAGGAAGATCCCTCAGAAACCACCCAGACCATCCTCCCAGAGGGGCCTGAGATGGGCCTGTGGTCTCCTAGGCCTCCCGAGGCTGTCCCCACACTGACCCTGCCCATCCACTCCCCCCAGGGGAGGGGCCTGCCCCACCTGAGATCTCCATGCAGTCATCCAGGCTGGGCTGCAGAGGTGTCAGGTCCGGCTGGATCATGTCAGCATTGCCAATATAGGCTGGAGGGGGCAGTGGTGACGTCAGGAGCAGCAGGCAGGGTGCAGTGGGGGGCCCCAGCCATTCCTCCCTTGGCAGCCTGGATTCTCACGGGCCTGAGCTCCTCTCCCCTGCCCCTTCTGGACGCAGGCCCTCACCATCCTCGGGGGGCAGCTGCAGGGGTGAGGGGCTGGGCTGAGTCATGGTGAAGAGCGTGTCGGAGATGTCCGACAAAAAGCAATCGAGGTCCAGGAGCTGCCGCCCGCCAGGCTCCTCCTCTGGGCCCCCCAGCAGCACTGGCACCACGCTGGAGAAGAGCTGCTCGCACCATCTCTCCGGCGGTGGCCACCTGCCTTCCGCCTAGGGGAACAGAGTGGTCAGCAGCCCCTGGAGGGCTCCCACTACCCCCGGTCCCCCATCACCCCTGCCCAGGGATAAAATGGTCAGCTGGCCAGGAGGCCTCTCTGCACATCCCTCCTCATCTTTCCCTGGTGGACCTGGTTTGTTGCCTGGAAGGCCAGGGTCACCCCGCTGGCCTCTAACAACTCCCCCCAAGATAGACCAGGATGGCTTGCTGAAGAGACAGGGGCTCCCTTCCTGCCCTCTGACTCTTTCCTGTCTGGGACCCCAGTTTTTAGTCCCTTTGCTCCCCAATGCTCCCACCCCTTGCTCAGTGGCCTGGGGTCTTCCCAGTACTGCACCCTCCCAAGGGGAGACAGGCTCAACTCATCAACCAGAGGATGACATTCACTCCCACTTCCCAAACATCCCCCCTTCACCCCCAGCCACTGTCCTGCCCACCCAGGTGGAAGCTGTCAGTCTCTGCATCCCACATGCTTAGGGGGCCAGGAGATTTCTTCCCTGCCAGACTCATAGAGCACCCACCTGCTTAGGGGCCAGGAGATCCCCTTCCCTGCTGGACTTACGGAGCTGCAGGGACACACAGAATTGGACACGGGATCCCTTTCCCCCTCCTCCATCACTCCTCGCCAAAGCCTCCCCTACTCTTAAGCTCCCCCAGCAATGGGACCCCCTATTCCGCCTCAGGAGGCACCCCCAACCCAGGTAAGGAGGCTGCTAGGAGACCCTGTGGCCGCACGGTGGCGCTGTCGGCCGGGACTTAGTAGAGGACCCAAGGGGTGCTGGCTGGGGTGGGGTTGGGTCTCTTCCAGGGATCTTCCAAGACCGACGGTGGCTGGGATCTCCCCTGGGCCCCCACGGACCCGCTTCTTGTAGTAGATGCGCCACTTGTGGTACTCGCGCATAACCACCTCGATGCGCCGCTTCCAGTAGTTCCCCTCCAGGACGACGGCCTGGGGAGGGTGAAAGAGGGGCTCAGTGGGAAGGGCAGCACCCGCACCCCCATTTTCCACCCTCACCCAATCCCGTCTGGGCCAGACCCCCAGCCCCGCGCGGGGAGGGACGGCTTGGCGGGCGGTCCAGGGCCGCAGCTACCTCCGGTTTCCGGTGCGCATCAGCCTCCGGCCCCTGCAGGGGGGTCACGAAGCCACACACCGGGCTCTTCCTCCGCTCCACATCTGCGAGAAGGGGGCTGGGTCAGGGGCGCCCAGGTGATACTCTATGCAATCCTGCCCAGCCTTTGACATTCAGACGAAGCACCGTGTGCTGCCTCCTCCAGGAAGCCTTCCTGCCTGCTCTAGCCCTTCCAGATCTTCCTTTCTATTTGGCACTGTGAAAGAACCTCCCACACCTCCTCTGCCCCAGGGGCCTAGTAGGTGGGCAGGCAGTGCTTGCTGAATGGGTTGTGAGGCCACAGGCCACAGGCACTGAGGTGCTCCAAAGAGATCTTGGTCAAACTGGCAGCCCAGAGGTCTAGAGCCTTGGGTCCCCTGTCGCAGGCTCCTTGGTACTACCCACTCTCATCTCAGACAACCACCCCTGGTCTACTTCAGGCTACCTACCTGAGCCCTTCTCCCACCCCCTCCACACCCCTGTCAGTCTCCAATCCTGGCCTCTCTCCAGGTGCCTTCCTTTGGCCTGTTAACACATTCCAGGCTCTTTGTTATCTCCCAAGCCTTTTCTTCCCCTTGTTGGGTTAGCGACCCCAACAAGCTAACCTACCCCTTGGCACCCCTTCCCTTTCCCCCCAGATTCTAGAAGAGCTGTTACTTGCCACCTACACTGCCACACCTCCCATCTCATCTTCACCCTCTGAAACTCAGTGTCTGCCCCCTTGCCTGCCCCACTGACCCAGCTCCTGAACTCAAGGCCTGGTCCCATCCTCCCCTGTCTTCTCCCCAAGCCCCTGGAATGTTCCCTGCTCTCCTGCCTCCCTAATGGCTTTTCACTGACTCCTTTGCAATGCCCCAACCCCAGCCTCTCTCACCCTGCCCCTTCCAGCTCCAGCCCATAACCAGCTGCCTGGGGACCCTCCGCACAAAAACCCCACTGACTCCCAGCATTCCTGGTCTAATCGTCACATTCCTGTTCTCAATTATACAGGATCTGTGATGTTTCTTCCACCACCTCCTCCCCTCCATGCTCTCTTTCACTGCGTCACCCCCTAGTCTGGTGTCCTTTCTCACATGGACCTCCCTGACTCCAGCCTCATGGTCTCTAGTCTACCTGCCAGCTGCAGCCAGGTCACTTCTTCCTAAAGTGCAATTCAGGCCTGAAACCCTCCATGGCTCCCTACAGCCTCCAGGATAGAGTCCACACTCCTTAGCTTGGCTTCCAACCCCCTCCATGACTTAGCCACAACTTACTTCTCCCACCTTCATATGGCCCATCTTGAAGCCAGACAGCCCACCTTCTGGTCTTATTCTGCAGGGAATCCCTTGCCCTTCCCTCCTCTCCCTACCCTTCAGGATGGCCGTACCTCCAGGCAGCCTTCCCACCCCCAAACCCCACGGCCCTGTCCACCTCCCTCTCCCCCTTCTCTGGTCATCCCTCTGCGTGCTCGTCTCCCCATGGGATGTGAAGCAGGAGCTGCGCTGGCACAGAGGTTGGCACATAGCAGGCCTCTGTAAGAGGCAACCCGAAGATCCTTCCTGGCTGCCCTGACAAAGAAGACAATCACTGACCCTTCCTGCCTCAGCCAACTTCCTCCGGGACAAATGAGGACGCAGAGGAGGGTGGACCACCTGGACATGAAATTTCTTGGGACTTTTAGCATCACTTACAAAGTTCTGCCCTAAAGAACATTCTCTAAAACAGACAGGAGGGGTTTGTCCTGCTTGCTGAGCCTGGCTTGGACAGAAAACAATGGGAGGGGCCCATGGGTGTGTAGACTCCCAGAGGCCTAGATAAACAAGGAGGGTCTCAAAGAGTATCTGCCCCTGGCTTCCCAGGTGATATAATGGGCACCAGGAAAGATGAAGTTTGTCCAGGGCCCCCAGAGAGTCAGGATTGAGTGGCCCAGCCTGGCTTTCCCCTCCCCAGCCCAGTGCTCTGGACAGACAGGCTGTGACAATGTGGCTTCCTGGGGCAGGCTTTGTTTAACACTGATAAGTTCGTCTATTCATTCAGCTCAGCCGTCCGACCCTTTGGACAGGGAATACATGGATGAATCAGGGTGCTTACAGCTTCGTGGGAGAGATAAGGAAAGCAAACAAACAACACAGATAATGCAAAGTGGAAAGTCCTTCTTGCCCACGAGAGGTGCAAAGTACCCTGGGAGCTCAGAGGAAACCAAGGCGATTTTGGAGTGTGGGACAGTGAGAAGTGGGTCAGGAAAGGAAGGATGTCGGAGGCAGGGAGCCTGCAGAGGGATGGCAGGGCCCTTCCTGGTTTAGCCTAAGGCAAGACACTTTGCGAGGGGGATGAGCCTGGCAGACTTCCAGCAGCCCTCCCCCTTCCCTGAAGCCCATCTTCAAACCTTTGGTGTTTAGGAAGGAGAGGTCCTGACATTTGTTACGTGCCAGCCATGTGCTGCTGCTACTGTCAAAACAACAATCCATCCAGCTATTCCCTTTCAGGGAGCCTTTCTGTGCACCAAGCTCTGTGCTAAGACACGGAGGATCTCACTGAAAGCTCAGAGCGAACCTCAGAAATAGGACCCATCTTTATTCCCATTTTACAGATGAGCAAGTTTGGCTCCGGGAGGCTAGAGACTTTCCCAAGGCCACACAACCGGGACGTGCTAGGGCTTGACTCAAACCCAGCTCTGTCTGACTCAGAACCTGGGGTCCTTCCAGCAACTTGTGCAATAGCTGGAGACCAGTGTGCCTGGGTAAGGACCCTGGGTGGCATCAAGCCTCAGCCATTATCAGAAATTTCTTCTGCAGAGTGAAGGGTTTGTGTCCCATCCAGCTTTGGGAGGAAGGTGAAAGCATGAAATCTTGGGGTGGGGGAGACACTGACTCCCCCTGGCGTGTCAGGTTCCTAGTTTTTAGCCAGGGCCTGTCATGCAAGTTCTCAGAAACAGCAGATGCTGAATGGCATTTTTGTCAGAAAAGAAAAAAAAAAAAAAAAAGAAATGGCAGAGACCCAGAGATGGCATCCAAAAAACACGTACCTTCCACTTCCCTGAAAACCTCAGTGAATGCCCTGCCAGGTGACCTGCGTGTTCTCAGGAGAGGATGGGAGGCCAGCCAGCTGGGACCAGGGAAGGAGCATCGGCTCAGAGTCGGATGGCCCCAGACTCCCAGCCAGCCCCAGCTCTGCTCCTTTATATGCTCTGTGAACCTGAACACGTCACTCGCTTTCTGAGCCTCAGTTGCTAATCCATAAAATGGGGGTAACAATACCTATCTCCCAGGGTTGCCAGGAGCCTTAAATAAAATGATTTACGAAAGTGCCTGGCACGTAGATGAATGGAAACCAGAAATCACTCCCTCTCCTTCCCGGGATGGAAGCCAGCAGGGCCAGTACAGAACTACAGTATGTGGTCCCTCCTAGGCTGTACGTTCCCAGCTCAGCACAGACTTTTTTTTTTTTTAAATTTTGAGACAGGGTCTCGCTCTGTCACCCAGTGCAGTGGTGCAATCATAGCTCACTGCAGCCTCCAACTCCTGGGCTCAAGCAATCCTCCCACCTCAGCCTCCCAAGTGTCTGGGACTATAGGCATGCACCACCACGCCTGGCTATTTGTTTTTATTTTTGTAGAGGCAGTCTTGCTATGTTGCCCAGACTGGTCTCGAACTCCTGGCCTCAAGCAATTCTCCTGCCTCGGCCTCTCAAAGTGCTGGGATTACAAGTGTGAGCCACCATGCCCAGCCAAGGCAGCCTTTGATCCTGTAGCAGGACCTAACTGAGCTGGACAAGGTCCCAACAAAGGGCTGACTTATCCAAGTCCTCTCAGCCTCTGCTGTCCTGCCATGGGGGGTGGGGGACAGGGCACAGGGGTGTCCCTGAATGACTGTGACCTCCTCAAGGGTACATCATTTATTGAACACCAGTTTAGTGCCAGGCCCTTTCATACCTGTTATCCCCATACCAACCACGAAAAGTAGGACTATTGGCCTCATTTTATAGATAAGGAAACAGGTTCAGAGAGCTTAGGCAACTGGCCTGAAGTCACACAGCCAGGAAGGGGCAGAGACAGGGTGGCAACCAGCTTTGGGTGACTCTAAGTCTAGAGGCCCTTCCACTGTACCACATGGCCTCTTTGGCCCCCTCTGCCCCATTCTCCATGGTGGGCACCTGCTGGGTGTTCAGCAAGGACTTCAGTGAAAGGCTGGTAGAGGCTCATGTAAGATCCTCAGTCTTCCCGTTTACAAGTGATGCAGCTGGCCCAGTGTCTAATGCCTCCTTTCACCTGGCATTCGAGGCATCTGGCTACACAAATGGTATGCAGAATGGGCTTTGAACTGTCCCCCAAATCTCAGCCTACTTTAGTGCTTCTAAGGGGTGACTTCTGCTTTGCCCAGTGGAAACACTGTGCTGTGTTCACAGGGGAAAGCACCCTTTGGCACACATTCCCCAAGACCCTCTGGGGATCAGAAGCTGTTCAGGGGTCCAGGTGCGGGGGGGTTCTGTTCTCCCCAAAAGGCTGGCAGCACTCTGCTGGTGCTGGCCCTGAGGGTCCCAGGGGTTTTCCTGGGCAGCCCGCTTTGTGGAGCCCTCTGGCTGGGGGGAGGCCCCCTTCTGGCCAGGGAGGCCCATGGTGCCCACTCACACTGGATATACCAGGCCCTCCAGATGGCGTTGTTGAGGCGGATCTTGTCTCGGCAGAGCAGCTTGAGGCCTTTGAAATTCTTCCACTTGGGTGAGACCAGCTTGCCACTGTCAGGGGGAGAGGGCTGGGTCAGGACGGGGGGTGGGGTGGGGGGGTGGGGGGGTGGAAAAAGTAGAAGATGGGGGTGGGGGGGTTCACATTCTTCTCATGCACTAGGCATTCGGCTATGGTTGGAATTTGAGGGACCCCTCAAATCTGGCCCCTTAATCTAACCTGCCTAAAATTCCTACCCTGAGAGTCAGATCTTTAAAATACCCTCCCAGACTCCCACCAGGGGCCCATTGTGTTCTCTGGAGAGACCTACTTGTTAATCTACTACCAGAACTGAAGGAAGGCTGAAACCTGTTTATCAGCTTGGTCCTGGGAACAACAATGTCCAGTGGCCTCACAGGAGTGTCCTGTGGGCTGGCTGGGGAGAGCTCTCAGACCCATTTCTTACTTAAGGAGAGCAAGAAATGACCTTCCTGAGGGTCAGAAAGGGAAAGAGACATGCCCAGGGTCACACAGCAGGGACTCACAGGAGAGGCACAGGGAATGGTTGGGTACAGTTTGCCTGAGTGGAGAGGGAGCCTCTTGACAGGTGGTGGCCTCAGAGCCCTTTTGGTGTCTGCCCTGTCCAGAATCTCAGGATGAAGATGTGCCTTCTTAGGGATATGCGGAAGGCAATGAGCCGTCAGGGCCCAAAGGCAGGCAGCTAGGATGGGGAGTGGGAGGCAGTGGGGAGTAAGCACCCCACCCTGACCCTAGCGGTCCATCAAATCCACAGGATGGAGGGGCTCTACACAGGGTACTGCTAGGCACCCTGCCACTTCCAGGAAGCTGACCCAGGAGGCCAAGACATTCAGGGTCTTAGATCCCTACTGGTCTCTCCTAACCTCCCTCCCTTCTTACCATCTACAAGCCAGGGTTGTGTGCAAGTCCCCTCTGGCCCACCCTTTCTACCCCTTGCTCAGATGGGAAGGCTGAGGCCCCAAGACTTAGTCTTTCAGAAAGCCAGGCCTGCTCACTCCAGGGGTCTCTCCCTCATCCTGGGGCTGAGAGGTAGGTGGGTGGCAGTCTGACTCCTCAGCCTGTCTCCCTGCAGCCCCTTGGGTGCGTCGGTCATTGGGCCCCCTCTCCTCTCTGGTCTCCAGGTTCCTGTGTTTGCTTTGGGGTGGGGGTGGGAGACTGCCACCCAGGGGACAACAGGCCTCATTACCCAAATAGGGTACACAGCCCAGCACCCTGGCCCACTGGCTGGCCCCTTCCCTCCTGGAGTTAGATAAACACCATCTGTCTAGTAGGGAGACACGGGGTGGGGGAAGGGGAGGTTCTGATACCTCCTGGGCCAGCTTCTTTTGGGTGGGGAGTGGGGGAGACTCCTGAGATTGTTGCCCCTGCGTGTATCCCAGCAACCTCCCAGTCCATTCTGACCCCTGGTGTCCCACCCCCAACCTGCCTGCCTTCCTCTCCCATTTCCTTCCTCTGGTTATGACATTATGGCCCCCGAAGGTCTAGGGGAGATGTGAAGGTAACAAATATCCAAGCCCAGGAGGAAAGGATTTGGGGCTGTGAGGTGAGGGCCCCAGCCTGGAGCAAAAAGCCCAGGGCCAGGGTTCAAGAACTTCTTACAACCCACAGAAAAATCTGAGACTCTTGGGGATGGGGTGGGGAAAACCTTAGAACCCCTAATTCAGCTCCCCACCCCCTACCTTGCAGGAATTCTCTTTAGAACACCCCTAACAAGGTGCTGCTTGCTCCCTCACATCCCTGAGGCCACTCTTTCTAGCCAGCTCTGACCATGAACAAGTGCTTTCTTGAAGCCTCCAGAACCTGCCCCCCGGGGGCTTCCACCCACGATACCATGGAACATGTCCTCCTAGAAAAGTCCCCCCTCTGCCCACACTGCCCTGCGGAGGGTGAGAGCCTCTGCAGGCTGTCCTCCGGGTCAAGCTGGCCAGGTCCTCCCACCACCTTCTGGACTCTCTGTGTGCTGTTCCCTTCCTATCCAGTCACTCCCCTGGGAAACTCAGTTCCCAAATCCTCTCCCTTCCAGGATATCCCTATAGTTGGGACTCTTTGAGGGCTAAAACACTTTCCCAGTCTGAGCCTCAGGATTTTTTTCCCCTACAAAATGGGAAAGCCCAAAGGCTGCTCTGGTATTGAGCCCACACCCCCAACCCCCCAGCCCTGGTGCTTAGGCTGACACCCAGGGCAGGCCAGAGATTTAATATTCTGGGTGTTTGGGGAGAAAGCACAGTTCTCTCCACCCCAGCTGTCCCTGATTGGGGTTACGTTAGCCTCCAGTCAGCCTCTTAGGGGAGCAGTTCTTGGGGCGTGCTCTGTCCCCTACCTTGCCACCTCCCCAGAACCGCCCTTTTTGGTCACCCATGGTCTGGGGTGGAAGTGAGCCGGCCCAAGTAGAGCAGTGTGTAGGGATAAAGCAGGAAGCCAAAGCTGGGAGTGGGTGGGACATGGGAGACCCTTAGGAGGAGGAGTGCCCCCATCCTGTGTACCAGGACCTTAGATGCCCTGTCCCAGGCAGTCTCGTGACGTCCAGAGGGGAGGGGAGAAGGGACGGGAATTTGAACTTTCCACATTGGTCCGGAGCCCCGGACGATCAGGTTGCAACATGACCTGGGCTCGGGGCCAGAGCATGTGGGCCAAGGTTACTGCCTCCAACCAATGGGGTCGCAGCTCGGCGGCCGCGGTTGGGGGTAGCAACACTCCCCCGCAATCCCCACCCCAGCTCCCGCTCCCCTTCAGGCGGCAGGTGCCAGTCTCTATTAAGCGTTTCTCAGAAGTGGAGGAGGCGCTGCTGAAGAAGAGGAATATTTACACAGAGAAAAGATCAAGGCCGGCCGATCCCCCTTTCTCCCCTACGGTTTTCGGTTGATAATTTATCCTGGCCCCTCCGCTCCGGGGAACTTTGCTCCAGGGCACTGGGCCAGGACCCGGGTTGGCGCCCTCCTCTGGGACGCGGGCCGGGAGCGGAAGCCGGGCGCCGCCCGCGCGCTCTGCTACGCGCTACCAGGGGTCCCAGGCTGCGTCGGGCGCTCCGCCTCGCGCGCGCCCCGGGCAGGCGAGCCCAGGCCTCCCGGGCGCCCGCCCCACGCGGCCTGCAGCACCCCCTGCCGGGCCGCGGCGAGGAACCCCCGCGAGCCGCGCCGCTCTGGGCCAGCCTGGGGCTCCCTCCTCCCACCACCCTTGACCTATTCGTGTCCCAGCACTTGGGAGGAGGTGGAATGGGACAACCAAAGGCGAGGGTAATATTGCAGGGTGCAGAAATAGAGTGGGTCTGGGCCGGGGCTGCTGGGGAGAGAACCGAGGGCTGCGGGTGGCCAGGCGGAGTGGTCCCGGGGTCAGTGGAGAGTGGGGATGGGCGGGGATGGCCTAGGGTCCTGGGAACGCAAGGGACGCCTGGCATTTGCGGGGGGAGAGGAGCCGGGACCAGAGCGAACGGCCCGATGTGGTCCTAGGGAGGTCGAGGTGGAGGGCAGGCGGTCTGTCCAGGGATGAAGTGATGGTGGTCAGGATAGGAATCAGAAGGTTCGCAGGTCCGTCGGGGGCCGGTGGGCTGGGCCGGGGTCAGAGGACGCTCGGGGTTGGGGAAGGGAGGTGTCCAGGGTGTGGCTGGAGTCTCTGGGAGCAGAGGGAACCGGGCTCGGGAGGGGTGTTCGGAGCCCCAGCGCGCAGTCCCACCATGGAGAGCCGAGGCCGTCGGGCCCCGGAGCCGCCCTCACCTGTAGGCCAGGCTCAAGCACTCGAAGAGGCGAGTGAGTGTGGGGTCGATGCTGCGGGGCCCGAAGTCGGAGAGCCCTACGGGCCCCTCCTGGTCGCGCCGCCGGGTCAGCGAGTCGCTGTGCGGCGACGACACCATGAAGTGACCGCTGTGGATGACCTGCGAGCGGAGCAGCCCGCCTGCGCTGCGCCGGAGACTAGGGTCCTCTGAGTCTGTGTCCGAGTCCGAGTCCGGGCTGGGAGCGATCCGCGGGACCTGCAAGCCCGCGGCCAGACCTGCCAGCGCCCCAGCCATGGCTATCGCCGCCGCCGCCTTGCCCGGGCTCGGCTACGAGGCCGGAGCAGCTCGTGGGCATCTCGGCCTTATTAACATAGCCCCGCCCCTCAGCCGCCGTTCGAGCGGGCGGGGCCTGGGCTCCCGGAGAGGAGAGGCGGGGCTTGTATTAGCATAATCAATGCGCCAGGTGTGAGCCCGAGGCCCTGGGGCTCTGGCGGGTCTGTTGCTGTCAGTCCTCCTGCCTTTCCTCCTGCTGTGACCACTTGGAGTCCTGATGGAACCGTTCCTACTTCGCCCAAAATGTGTCTCAAGAAGGGTGGACTATCCCACCTGAAACTGAGATCGCCTCAGTGCCTGGGGTTCGTGCTTCCAGGGGTGCCCTCCCGACCTGAGATCACCATCTCCCCTCACCTAACTACTACGCCCCTACCCTCCCTGATCTCAGCCCCTCTCAGTCCTCCACACAGCTGGAAACCCCCACCTCTCAGGGGCCTTGTGTGATGGACATGAGGCAATGCCCCTAAAAGGCCTGGCCCCCAGGCAGTTGTTGGTACGCCTAGTCACACTGTGATCATCACTATAGCTGCACAGTCAGGCCCAAGGGGCTACATGAGTGCAAATCCTGCCAGGCCCTGCGGCACCGTTACCGGTGGTAATGGGTGGCTGGCTGGCAAGGTGGAGCCTGTGCCACCCTACCCTGGACAACCCTCAGGCAAGGGTCTGCCCAGGAGCTCTGGGCCCCTTCTCTCACTGACCCTGAGGTCCAGCTTTTGTTCCTGCTTCTGGAGGCCCTTTTCTCACCCTAACGATAGAAACCAGGCTGAGACATTCACGTCTGTCACCTCACTGGAGCCCTTAACAATCCTTAAAGGTGGGATTCAGAGGCACCCAGGAGCAAAAACATGCCCAAGTATCTCAGAGGGGCAGCAACAAAGCCTGGTCTAGAAGATTCCCAGACTTCCCTCCAGGGCTGCCCCTAGTGGGTGGGTGGTGGGTGGGGACAGGGAAGGGCTGAAGGTAAACATTAACCTCCCTTGGCTTTCTGCTGGTGTATCCTATGGGTGGTCACGTGAGGGAAAGGGGAGGTGGTCAGCCGTGTGTTGCAGCCTTGGAAAAGGTTCACACACAGCACTTTCTTCCAGCTCTGGTAGGGTCACACAATCCTCAGGATCACAACAGCAGTGCCCGAGAGCTCCCAGCAACTGGCGAGGGAGTGGAGTGATTACTGGAGGCTGCTCACGGGCTGGCCCTTTCACCCACCTCCCTTGGGACCCGGTCCCTTCCAGTCACCTCACATTCCTGGGAGCCCCAGCTGTTCTCCAGTCCTCCTGGATGCCCTCTGCAGGAAGTACCATCTCCCTGCCCATCTCTACCAGATTGTAGGGGTGGAGGTGGGAGTTCCAATGCCCACCCTTGTCTACCTCCTCGGGAGGGGCTCTGCCCCACCTCAGAGAGCCATCCTCAAGTGGCCCTTTTGAGATCTTTTGCACAGACTGACAGGGCTGTTACTTACCCCTATGTGCTTGTCTGCCTTCTCCCCCTACCCTTCTGTGGGCCCCGGAGGCAAGACTGTGCCCTAGGGTCTCTGAACCCCCACACTGGGCACCCACAGACCCGGGGAATGCTTGGAGGAAGGGGCATGATGCTAGGAGGGGCTGGTGGGGCTGCTGCATGGGGTGTGGTAGGAAGCAGGGGCTCCCCGCTCTTGGGGTCTCCTAGCTCCAGGGGCCCTGGCTCAGGTGGAGACCTGAATTAATCCTTGCTCTGCTACTAATTCCACAAATAACCCTGGGCAATGTCTTATCGGGGATCTGAATTCAGTGATGTCTTAGCATCCTGCAGCCTTGGTTCGAAGTCTCTGCTATCTGCACCCCTAGGTCACCTCACCATGCTCTCCCCTAGGCCACCTGTCCCCAGGAGAAAATCTCAGGGTCATCTCCTGCAGTTCCAGAGACTTTCCCCCCCAAACTAGGTCTGAGCAGGGTGGGAGGATTATGAGTGAATTCTCTCCCTCACCCCACACCATCAGTTTCCCCTCAGCAAGCATCTGTACCTTGTTTCTGCTCAGGGCCTAATAACACCTTTGGGTTAAGCACTGGAAAGACAGGCCCTGCCTGTGTGATTCCCAACAACACTACAGAGCACAGGAAATGTAAGGGTGGCCACAAATTCTGATCTCCCCCATGATGACATGACACAGCCCGCTCAGGGTGCCCTTGCCCAGACACAGCACAGCCTCGGTGTAAGTTGGCCTGGCTCGTCCTCTTCCTGCCTGTCTTGTTTGGCCTCTATTACTTACCACCTGGAATTATAGCCTCTCTACAATCGAGTCTTGTTCACAGTCCATGGAGGTGCGGGACAAGGTCCTGACTGGGATGTGAAGACCTGGCTGTCCCCATCTGACACCAGGTCCTCTTTGCCTCTAAGTCTTGGTTTTGAGGATTTCCAGACTGCCTCTCCTCATCGGGAAAGCTCATCCATCTTTTTTTTTTCATCTTTTAGAGACAGGATCTCGCTCTGTTGCCCAGGCTGGAGTGCAGTGGCATGATCATAGCTCACGGCAGCTCACTGCAGCCTCCAACTCAAGTGATCCTCCTGCCTTAGCCTGCTCAGTAGCTGGAACCACAGGTGTGAGCCACGGTGCCTGCCTCACCCATCTTTAAGTGCCACCCAAGTTCTCCAGGTTAATATCTCTGAGTTCCCACAACCCTTGTTCCAGTACAAACTCTAATTTCATTCTGCTTAGCGTTCGCAGTGAGTGGTGCACATGCTTTTCTTTCCCACTAGATGGCAAATTTCCTGAAAGCAAGAATCACGGGGAATTCTCATTCTATTTTATAGAATGAAGTGTTGTCCAAAAAAAAAAAAAAATCACATCTTATTTCTCTCTATAGCCCATTTCCTTCTCAAGTGCAAACGTGCAAACGTGTACTTACTGAATGAATGAGTTTAGAGTACATCCATCTACGAGGTGCACTCTATCTATCCATCCATCTGTCCATCCTGTCCATCCTATCCACCCATCCACACACACATCAAAAAAAGTCATTAAGTACATATCATATGCCTGTTCCAGTGCTAGGTATTTAATTTTTACTTTTGCAAAAAGTCAAAAAGATATAGAAAAGCAAATATTCAGCACTTTTCATATGCATAGAGATAGAAAGTTGATTAGTAATTGCCAGGGGTTGGGAGTGAGGGAATGGGGAGTGACTGATAACGGGTATGAAGTTTCTTTTTGGCGTGATAAAAATGTTCTGGAATTCGTTAGTGGTGATGGTTGTCTAACTCTGTGAATATACTGAGCACCACTGAAAAATGGTAAATTTTATGTGTACATTATATCTCAATAAAAAATAGGCACTTTTATATATTATTCTCAACTATGTGGGTATGTTAGTGTTTTCATCACCATTTTAAGAAGGGGACACTGAGGCTCTATCCACAGGGTTTTAGTGAGAATAAGCTATAAAAAGCTAATGTTTATGGAGCACCTACCACCTAACAGGTCCATGGAATCTTCGCAACAGCACCATGATTTTCAATCCATTTTGTAGAAAAGGAAACAGGCTTTGCTGAAGGTCACATGGGAAGAAAGGGAATTGGGATTCAAATGCAGGCAATCTGATGCCAGCCTGTTCCACAAGCACCTCTCTTCTCAAACTAAAAGGGCGAGTGATTGTTCAGGAGGGTGTGGTATGAGCAGAACCTCAACCACTGCTACTGCCAGTATAACTCAGTATAATCAATCACTTTGGAAAAGTGTTTGGCAGTGTCTACTATAGCTAAGTATCCACATACTTTATGACCCAGAAATTCCACAGAAATGTGTGCATATGTGCACCAAAAAACAAGACTATTCATGGCAGCACTGTTCTTATTAGCCCAATATTGGAAATAACCCAAACGTCTATCAACAGGTGAATGGATAACTAATTGCAGTATAGACACACTATGGAATATTAGTACAGCAATGAGAATGAATGTTCTACAGGTGAATGCAACCATATGGATGAATCTCACTGATAATACGCTGAGCAAAAGAATCCTGACATGGAAGTGTATATGCTGTAAGATTTCATCTACATAAAGCTCCAAAACAGGCTCATTGTGGTGTTAAGAGACAGGGTTGCATTTAGCCTTGGGGTAACTAGAAGGAATCAAGAAGGGAGCTATTGGGGTGCTGCTAACACTTTGTTTCTTTATCTGGGTTCAGGTTACATGGGTGTGTTCTCTGTGAAAATTAATTGAGCTGGGTACTTACACCCTCACAAGGTGTCTGGTGGTATGACGGGTGTTCAATAGATTATTTTCCTTGGCCAAGACCACCTCTATTCCTGTCCTAGTGCAGGTCCAGGGCCAGCCCTGTTCCCTTCCTTGCCTACCCCTTGCTCCTGTGGGCCTCAGTCTGACAGCCTGAGATTGACAGTGCCCTAAACAGCCTGAGCACCAGGAATATGACTCTGCCTCTTCTCACCAGCCCCTCAGCTCCTATGACTGGGCTGGTACTCAGGTAGCCTCACTGAAGATCATCTTGGCTGGGGGTGCATTGGGCACCTCGATGCTGGGAGGAAGGAGATGGTGAAATCATGTCCAGGGGAGGATTTGGCAAGGGGGCAGATACTTGAGTGAGTTGAGAAAGTAGAGGATGGAGAGGTGGACAGGAGTGAGAAAGAGGAGTCTTAGCTGTGTCTCTAACTGGCAGCAAGTTGGGAAGTCACTTCCCCCGTGTGGGTCTCAGTTTCTGCATCTGTAAAATGGGTAAACAAACCATGAAGAAAAAATTGATAACTATGACTACATTACAGGTAGGAAATTTTCATATCAGAAGCACCCAAATGTTCTATCAAAAAATATGGATCTCAACATATTAGGAATAGAAAAACCACTTTCCTTTGTAAGAAAGAAACATACTTTACTTCTATAGGCTCTCTGCTTTTATGTTTATGTTTAGTGATACTACAAGTGGCAGTCATATTGCTCACACATTTTTAAATTATGAAAATACCAAGTCAAAAGAAAAGGTCCTGTGTAGACTACCTCTAGTCCCTACCGAGAACCACTGATCTTTGTGCTCTGAGATTGTGAGAGCGAAGGAGGAGGGAAAGGAGGAGAGGAAGAGAAGGAAGCACAGCAGGGTAGAGATCAAGAGAGTATCCAGCCATCTGTCCACCCATCCATTCGTCTGTCCATCTGTTCATCTTGTTATTCTTATTCACCCGTCCATCCCCTAATAGCCAATCTGTCTACCCCCCTGTTCATCTACCTGTCTGTCCATTCATGATCTGTCAATCCATCCATCCATCTGTCCATCAATCCATCTCTTCTTCCATCTATCTATCCATCCATCCATCCATCTCCTACCAGTCAATCTGTCCATCTATCCTTCCATGTGGACATCTACCTAACTTTCCACCTATTCATCTAACCACCCACTCAAATACCCACTCGTCTGCCCATCCAGCACACACATTAACTGCCTACTGGTATTGGGCCTTCTGTTAAGCCAGGGGTGGGGGCTGCTCTGCCTGCACACAGCTCAGCATGCAGAATGAGGCATGCCCACCAGCCTTCAGAGAGGGGCAGAAATAATGCCCGGGATTATGGAAGTTCAGTGGTGGGAGGGCTGACTTGCAGCCTGGGGGTCAGACAAGATTCACTACAAGAAAGTGTGCTTGATGTAGGCCTCAAAAGACAAAGTACGAATTAGACACGCCGAGAAGGGAGAAGGTGCTCCGGGAGGGAACAGCTGGAGCACAAGCAGGGGCTGGGGAACCAGAGTGGTGAGTGATTCAACTGGTGGGGGTGACAGCAACATGCCAGCAGCCTACATAGCTACCATGCCCCGCAGCTTTCTTGGGGTGGGGCACAGGCAGCTACCCCCAGCCATGCCCCTAAGCCTGGCTCCAGTGGGCACAGAGGCATCTCTACCCGTGCTATTCGTTGTGTGGTCATGGACCACTGCTGGGCCGTGGACTCTGTCACTAGTTTGCAACAAGATAAACACGTAAATTGAGAGTGTTTAGAAACACAGCAATTTAATAGAGTAATTCTATGTCTGTTGAATACAATAAAAAAAACTGGGCTTAAAATTTGTATATTTCCTTCACTTTAGTTTTTCTAGTAATTCATTTTCTGTTGTATTTTGCATACACATAAGTCCATGGCAGATTGAAAATAAAAAAGCAAAAGGGACCTTCACTGAGATAATTTGAGAAGCGCTGATATACATGACAGCTTACACCCCCATGTCCTGTGCCAGTGTGGCTTCACGGTCATTACCTCATATCCCCGTGAGCTGGGCAGGGCAAGGACTATGGTCCCCATTTTATTGGGTCACTGGCCCAAGGTTCTCATAGATGGCAGACGGCAGGGCTGAGATTTGCACCCAGGGCTGTTCCGCATCAGACATCAGACAGCTCCCTCTGCGCTCCTGCCACAGGTTAGGCTGAGCTGGGTGTGGGGCAGGGAGGGCAGGAGAGAGGAAGAGAGAAGCAGCTGGAGAAAGAACACAAGACAGGGTGGGGGCTCCGGTCCAGGGCCTGTCCTGCTAAGGGCACTGAGGGAGGACAGGAAGACTTCCTGAGGAGCAAAGCCCGTGGGTCACCCTGGGTTTCCCCAGATGGCCCTAGAAGAACCCTGGGATCTCTGTTTGGAAACATGCAAGGGAGTAGTTCCAGGCCCAGCCCACTTCAATCTTTCTGCATCTTCTTCCTCCTCTTCTCCTTCTGCCCTCCCCCCACTCCCCACCCCTACCATCAGCCAGCCCGGCAGCTCCCTGTGGCCAGGGCCTCGTCCCATCCAAAGCCTGCCCAAAGTTCAGACAACAAAACCACCAGCCTCTGCCTGGCCCTTGTAGGAACCACGGCACCTTCAGACACATTTTCCCCTCCTGTCCCTGGGTGGGACTAGATGAACAGGGGTTTTCATTACCCCATGTCACTGATGAGGGAACAGGCTCAGAGAAGTTAAGTCACTTACTTGAGGTCACAGAGCAAGTAATCTAAGGCTGTAATTCCCGATCCTGTACTTTTTGACTAGTAAGATTAAATAGCAGAGAGGAGGGGTAAGCCATTCCCACAGGGTCCTGGGCTGCAGCCTGCTGTGGGGCTGGGGGAAGGTGGTGTGCAGGGCCAGGTGGGAAGGAAGAAAGCAGTGGTGTGTGGCATGATTGGCAGGGTTATCTGCCCAGAAACCTCCCCTTCTGCAGCACTTTGGCTGCTTCCTGGCGGCCTTAAAACCTCATACCATGCCAGGAAGAGGCAGGAATGCCATGGCAGGGCAACAGGCCTTTTCCCTAGTCTGTTGGTTGACAGTTAACATGGAACTGTATTTTTGGCAAAATCTATTAAACCAAAAATGTAGGTACCCTTTGACCCATCAAATTCACTTCTAGGAGTCTGTCCTATAAAAGTATTTCCCTAAATGTGTAGAGATGAACAAAGATAATCCTCACAGCACTGCTTATAATACTGAAAAATAGAATAGTTGAATAAATTTCGATAAATCCCTGCAGTGAGATGCTATGTAGCTGTGAACAGAATCTCATCTGTAAAATGGAGATAATAGGATCCACCTTTCACAGTTTTTATGAGGATGAAGTGAATTAATATCTGCAAAGTGCTTAGATAATAAATGCTAGCTATCATTAGCATTATAGGTATAGAAATAGGGACAGAGAGCTGAGAGGCAATGCTATGCCGAGCGCGGTGCCTTGCACCTGTCCTCCCAGCTACTCAGGAGGCCAAGGCGGGAGGATCACTTGAGCCCAGGAGTTTGAGGCTGCAGTGAGCTATGATTGTGGCCACTGTACTCCAGCCTGGGCAACAGAGTGAGACCTCATCTCTAAAAAAATGTAAAAAATGCAAAGATAACTAAAAAAGAAAGTTATTAGCAATATGTGAAGTGTGATACCATTTGAGTAAAAATTATTAACAAAGTTTCACATATGAACAGAGAAGAAAAGTCTGGATATGTAAGCACAAACTACGACATTGGTGGTCTTTGTTGGGGGAGGAGCAGGGTAACAGAGACCTTCATTTTGTTGATTTCTATAAATCTTAATGTTGTGTAATACCTGTGTATTGCTTTTAAAATCAGGGGGGAAACCCTCTGAAAAAATAAAGAAAATCAGAGGACGCACTAGAGTAGACGATGGCATGGGAATCCTCAGCTCTCCTTGAGGATCCCAAAGCCCAGAGATCAATGTTCTCGAAACAACAGGAAAAGGCTCCTTTTTTACTGACCAGACCAGAGTCTACCCATGAGCAGACACAGGGGAAGGTGGAGGCACAGCCTCCCACCCCTGCTTGTCTGCCATTCACATTCTCATTCTGTGGGGCCCAAAGACTCCATGGGGGATCCTTTCTCTCTAGTATAAAAGACCAAGGAGTCTGGCTCATCGAGGACCTGTAGATCACCTCAGGCAATCCATTTGCCCTCCCTGGGACTCAGCTGCTCTTCCTATAACATGAGCAGAAGCAGCTCAGCCTCTTGGGTACGTTGCAAAGAGCTGGGGGAGGAGACTGTGCTACCAGCATCACAGCAGTGCAGGGCATGAGGGTGAACCCGGAGGTGATGTTTCACCAAGACAAGCCCTTGTGCCAAGAGTCTGTAAGTCTTTAAAAATGCCAATGGCCACTCTATACCAGTGAGCAGTGTTTACTCACACTTCTGACACCACATGTGTGGTATCCTCTCCAACACCACTTCTCCAACTCTCTGACACCAGCTGGGTGTCCTGCAATTCAATTTAACTCTGACACTACCTACCTGGAGTTAGCATCCAATCCCATAATTAAGGGCTCAGTCCCACAAGACTGCCTCTACTTCAGATACCAGTTGAAAGTTCTAGGTTTCCACCTGTACTCCTGACTGACCAATTATAAATCTGGGGTTCCTGTGACCTCCTCCTCAGTTTCAATAATTCGCTAGAATAGCTCACAGTAAAACACTTTATTCACATTTATCAGTTTATTATAAAGGATACAACTCAAGAACAGCTAAATGGAAGAGATACATAAGGCAAAGTATGGGGGTGGTGCACAGAGCTTCCATGCCCTTTCCAGGAGCACCACCCTCCTAGCGCCTTGATGTGTTCACCAACCCAGAAGCTCCCTGAACCCCATCGCTTAGGGGTTTTTAATGGAGGTTTCATTACATAGGCAGGATTGATTAAATCACTGGCCATTGGTGATTGAACTCCATCTCTAATCCTCTCCCTCCCCAAAGGTCAGGGTGTGGGGCTGAAAGTTCCAACCCTTTAATTATGCTTTAGTCTTTCTGGGGACCAACCCCCATTCTGAAACTATCTAGGGGCCTCCAGCCACCAGTCATCTTATTAGCATACAAGACAATCATCACTCCAGAGAAACCCAGGGTTGTAGGATCTGTGTGCCAGGAACCAGAGACAAAGGCCAAAAATACATTTCCCATTGTACCACCACCATGTATTCCAGTGGGCTGCCAGGCCCTGTATATTGGTTATCAAGTCTAATCAATCCACCCAACCACCCTGTCACACATTGAATGCAGCACAGCAGGGCTCAGAGAGTTGTTTGTTTCTCTTGTGTAGTTGAACATATGCTAGAGAGGTTAGGACCATCACCCAAGTTATACAGTTAATGAGTAGTGTCGCCCAGATTTGAATCCAGCTGTGTCTGATGGCATTCAGTGGGCTGGTTGGAGCAACTGAAAGCTGACCTCTCCCTTAGGCCTCTTCTCAAAAATAGCACGTGTCAGGTGAGTCTACTCAGGACTGAGCTAAATAGCAGGTATTAGGACAGAGGGGGCAGCTGGCACATAGTAGGTACTTTGTGAATATTTGCTGAATATTCACAATGAAGGCAAGTCCATCTCCCTAAGCTCTTGGGGAGGGGATGTGAGGATTAGGGTCTGTCCAATTGCTCAGGACTCATACCTGTTACTTAGGAAGTTTGGCATGTCAGACCATAATGAGCCATGGAAGTCGGCAAGGGCAACAGGCCTCATGTTACTCAGAGGGGGAAACTGGAGCTCAGACCACCCAGCAGGTCATGTCAGTGACCAAGCCAGGTCTCCCGCATCCCAGCTATGGGCCCTTCACACTGCACCACTGGAGTCTCGTGAGAGAGAGAGCCAGAAGAGGTAGAACAGCTACCACTGTGTCAGTCTGCCCATTTTACAGATGGGGAAACAGAGGGCCAGTGAGCAGATGTGCTTAGCAGTGCAGCCTCTTTTTTGGGGCCTGGATGGCATTTCGGGTCACCCTAACGCGCCAGGGTGGGGACTGTGCATAGGTGCTGAGAGTCAGTTCTGGGAGAGTAAAGGCAGTGCCTTGGGGGAGGGGAATGGTTGTCAGGGCTGCCTCCACCCCAGAGCCCTGTGTGCTTGGGGCCAGGGGCATGGGAGGGGAATAGGGTCAGACGCAGCCACATACAAGGTTGTCCAACACAGCTTCCAGGGCTTCCTGACAAAGGCATGGGAGCAGGGCGTGGACTGTGTGACCTTGGGCTCCTCTCTGAGTGTGACCCCTATACAACAAGGAAATGAATGGTATATTGGGCTTTCAGCATTGGTTTCCTCATCTTTTTTTTTAATTTATTTTTTTAATTTCAGAATATCATGGGAGTACAACACTTTGGCTATATACATTGCCCCTGTTCTGCCCGTGTCAGAGCCACAATCGTGGTCATCTCCCAAACTGTGCTCCCCACATCCATTCAGTGAGAGTTTTTCCCATCCCTTCCACCCCCCTCCCGCCCGCCCGCCCTCAGATGAATGTTATTGCCCTGTGTGATGTACGTGTTCATCAGTTAGTGCCAGTTTGATGGTGAGTACCAGTGATGCTTTTTTTTCCAATCCTGTGACACTTCGCTTCGAAGAATGGGTTCTAGCTCCAACCAGGATAATACCAGATGTGTTAATTCACTGTTGTTCCTTATTGCTGAGTAATACTCCATGGTATACATATACCACATTTTATTGATCCACTCGTGTATTGATGGGCACCTGGGTTGTTTCCACAACTTTGCAATTGTGAATTGTGCTGCTATGAACATTCGTGAGCAGATGTCTTTATTATAAAATGTCTTTTTTTCTTTTGGATAAATACCCAGTAGTGGGATTGCTAGGTCAAATGGTAATTCTACTTTTAATTCTTTGAGGTATCTCCATATTCTTTTCCATAGAGGTTGTACTAATTTGCAGTCCCACCAGCAGTGTATGAGTGTTCCTACCTGTCCACATCCCCACCAACATTTGTTATTTGGGGATTTTTTGATATGAGCCAATCTCACTGGAGTTAAGTGATATCTCATTGTGGTTTTGATTTGCATTTCCCTGATGATTAGAGAAGTTGAGCACTTTTTTATATGTTTGCTGGCCATCATTCTGTCTTCTTTGGAAAAGTTTCTGTTCATGTCCTTTGCCCATTTTTTAATAGGGTTGTTTGATTTTTTCTTGTTGATTTTCCTAAGTTCTGTATAGATTCTGGTTATCAGCCCTTTATCAGAGGTGTAGCATGCAAATATTTTCTCCCATTCTGTAGGTTGTCTGTTCACTCTAGTGATAGTTTCCTTGGCTGTGCGGAAGCTTTTCAATTTGATCAGGTCCCATATATTTATTTTTGTTGCTGCTGTGATTGCTTTGGGGGTCTTCTTCATAAATTCTTTGCCTAGGCCAATGTCCATAAGAGTTTTTCCAACGTTTTCTTCGAGAATTCTTATGGTTTCATGTCTTAGGTTTAGATCTGTTATTCATTGTGAATTGATTTTTGTGAGAGGTGAGAGGTGTGGGTCCAGTTTCAGTCTTCTACATATGGCCATCCAATTTTCCCAGCACCATTTGTTGAATAGGGATTCTTTTCCCCAGTGTATGTTTTTCTGGAATTTGTCAAAATAGGTGCTGTATTGAGGTTTTTATTTTGGTTCTCATCCTGTTCATTGTCTACATCTCGTTCTTGTGCCATACCATGAGTTCTTGGTATAGTTAAGCTCTGGGAAGTGCTTGAATCTGGTAGCAGATGCCTTCCCATTAGTTCTTTTGCTTAAGAGTGCTTTCTGAGTGGTCACTCTGTTCACGAAGCGTAGATTATTTTCTAGATCGGCAAAAAACGATGTTGGTATTTTGATAGGGATTGCTTGATTCTGTAAATTAATTTGGTAGCAAAGCCATTTTTCCTGTTGACTCTGCCTATCCAAGAGCATGGTAGGGCTTTCCATCTATTTACATCCTCTGCATCATTTCTTTTCATGTTTCATAATTTCTAATAGGTCTTTGACCTCCTTAGTTTAGTTTCAATACTTAATTTTCTTTGTTGCTATTGCGAAAGGTATAGCATTTTAATTTTTTTCGGCTTGATTGTTATTAGCATATATGAAGGTATGGATTTGTGTGTATTAATTTTGTTCCTGAACTTTGCTTGAATTCCAGTTAATTCCATATTTGGTTGAATTTTGGGGTTTTCTATGTATAATATCATATCATCTGCAATAGTGAAAGTTTGACCTCTTCTGCCCCTATCTGGACGCCCCTGATTCCTCTGTTTGTCTAATTGCCGTGGCCAGGATTTCCAGCACTTGTTGAAAAGAAGTGGAGATAGTGGGCCCCTTGTCTGGTGCCAGTTTTAAGGGGGAATGCCTTCAATTTTTCCCCATTAGTATGATATTGGCTGTGGTTTATCGTATATGGCTTTAATAGTTTCTAGGAATGAGCCATCTATGCCTATATTGTTAAGACTTATCATAAAAGGGTGCTGGATGTATTTTGTCAAAAGCCTTTCTGCATCTATTGAAGGATCTATATCTTTGTTTTGCTTTTATTTATATGGTGAATTACATTTATGATTGCGTATGTTGAACCATCCCTGCATCTCGGGAATAAAGCCCACCTGATCGTGATGGATTATTTTTTTGATGTACATTTGAATTCGGTTTGCAAGGATTTATTGAGAATTTTGCATCTATATTCATAAGGGATATTGGTCTGTAGTTTTCTTTTTTTGTTGTGTCCTTTCCTGGCTTTGGTATCAAGGTGATATTGGCTTCGTAGAATGAGTTTGGGAGGATTCCATCCTTCTGGATATTTTCAAATAATTTCTGCAGTATAGGCACCAGTTCTTCTTTGTAGGCTTGGTAGAATTCAGGTGTGAACCCATCTGGTCCGGGACTTTTTTTTGTGGGTAGATTTTTAATTACTGCTTCAATTTCGGTGCTTGATATTGGTCTGTTTAGAAATTCTGTTTCTTCCTGGTTGAGCCTAGGGAGGTAGTGTGTTTCTAAGAATTTGTCCATTTCCTCCACGTTTTTGTGTTTGTGGGCATAGAGATTTTTGTAGTATTCAAAGATGATGTTTTGTATTTCCATGGTATCAGTTGTGACTTCTCCTTTTTCATTTCTAATTGAGCTTATTAGAGTCCTTTCCTTTCTGCTTCTGGTCAACCTGGCAAGTGGCCTGTCTATTTTGTTATCTTTCGAAGAACCAACTCTTCGTTTCATTGATCTTCTGTATTGTTCTTTTGTTCTCGATTTCATTTAATTCTGCTCTAATTTTGGTTATTTCTTTTCTTCTGCTGGCTTTAGGATTGTTTTGCTCTTCCTTTTCCATTTCCTTAAGATGATTCATTAGTTTACTGATTTGTGACTTTTCTGTCTTTTGGATGTGGGAATTTAGGGTGATAAGTTTTCCTCTCAGGACTGCTTTTGCTGTATCCCACAGATTTTGATAACTTGTGTCCCCATTATCATTTAGTTCGAAGAATCTTTTGATTTCAATTTGAATCTCCTCCTTGACCCAATAATCTTTCAGCAATAGATTGTTTAGTTTCCAAGTTTTTGGAGGAAGATGTGAGTTTCTGTTGGAATTGATATCTAATTTTATTCCGCTGTGGTCAGAAAAGATACATGGTATGATTTCTATTTTTTTGAATTTGTTTAGATCTGTTCTGTGGCCTAGGATGTGGTCAATTTTAGAGAAAGTT
Source organism: Daubentonia madagascariensis (assembly GCA_023783475.1). Taxonomy (NCBI): domain Eukaryota; kingdom Metazoa; phylum Chordata; class Mammalia; order Primates; family Daubentoniidae; genus Daubentonia; species Daubentonia madagascariensis. Next base: position 10,116,826 of record JAKFHU010000086.1, read on the forward strand.
CCATGAGCTGATGAGAAGAATGTATATTCAGTGTTATTTGGGTGGAGTGTTCTGTAGATATCTGTTAGGCCCAAATGTTCTATAGTGCTGTTTAGGTCTTTTATTTCTCTATTTGTTTTTTGTTTGGAGGATCTGTCCAGTTCCGTCGTGGGGTGTTGAAGTCCCCTGCTATTATGGCATTGCTGCTTATTACGTTGTCTAGATCTAGCAGTATTTGCTTTATGTACCTGGGTGCTCCTGTGTTGGGTGCATAAATGTTTAGGATTGTTAAATCCTCTTGTGAGATTTTTCCCTTCACCACTATATAGTGTCCATTTTTGTCCTTTACTTTTATTGCTTTAAAGTTTATGTCATCTGAAATGAGGATGGCTACTCCGGATTTCTTTTGGTTTCCATTAGCCTGAAAAATTGTATTCCATCCTTTCACCTTGAGTCTGAATGTGTCTTTGTGTGTAAGGTGTGTTTCCTGAAGACAACAGATACTTGGTTTGTATTTTTTAATCCATTCAGCTGGTTTCCTCATCTTTAAAGTGGGTTTGTAATGTGGTGTTATATTTACTTTATCCTAAGGTTGTTTCGAGGACATGAGGGCCAGAGGTACCTGGTAAATGTGGGTTTCCTCCTTCTGTCCCTCTCTTCCTCCCCTAGCCCTACCATTTCTCCTTTCCTTCCTTCCCAGGCAACACCTCTGAGTATGGTGTTAAAGAACCAGGAGCTGCAGGACACGGAAAAGGGGGTGACAACCTCCACCAGTGGAGTCAGGAATAGAAAAAGTCTTCTCAAACCATCGCAGCAGGTGACAGCCAGCTTCTGCTCTGCCCAGAACCCTCTGGGCTTACCAGCCCCTACTAGCCCCATCAGGGCATCAGGCCCCTGGACTGACATGCAAAGCAGACCCCAGGAGGCATATCTTTCACTCAGAGCCACGCTGTTGATGGGGTGACTGTGGAACGAGAGCTGGGGTGACTCCTGGTGCTATCCAGCAGCTGGAGGTCCCGGGATTCTGGGCAGGGCAGAAGCTGACGGTCTCTTATTTATTGGTGCCAGGACCTGCCCTGGGAATATTCTGTTCCTTCCTGCCCTGTTGGGGGCCCCCTTCTCCAAGGTCAGCTCTGCCAACCTCAAAGAGGAAAGGCAGACATGAGCAGAAAAGATGGGTGGGGAGAGGGATGAGGTGGGTGAGGTGGGCACAGGTCCTGTGGACACCCCTAAGCTGACCTGGGAGGCCAGTGGGCAGCCAACACAGCCCCCTCTCATGTGCTTGTCCCTGAATGTAGGGCACACACTCACCCATGGCTGCTTCCGGACCTCTTTTCAGCCCTGCCCGACAGTCCTGGCAAACCTGTTTAGCCCCAGGTTACAGATGGGCAGAGTGAAGCCCGGAGGAGGCCAGGGCTTGCCAAGGTCACCAGGGGTAAGGCAGAGGCAGCAGGGGAAGCAGAAACCAGAGCTTTGGTGTCAGCCTGCCTGGGTTTGAGTATCAGCCCTGAATATCAGCCCTGCTGCTTCCAGGTTGTGTGACCTTGAGCCGATGCCTTGATATCTCTGGGCCTCTGTTTCCTCATCTATAAAATGGAGATAATATCCTTTTCCTCTCTGGGTATCAGGAAGAAGGAAACAGTACCAGAAAAGCCCCGCACAGTGCCTGGCTTGCAGTGGATGCACAGCAAATGTCAGTTCCTCCCTCTCCCATCCAAACAGCTACCCCCAGCCCGAGGAGTTGCCCTCTCTCCTCCCTTCTCTGCCTCACATTCAGAACCAAAACCCCTTCTTTGGCCCTGACCAGGGAGTGGGAACTGCATTAATGAGGACCACTCTCAGCCCTTGACAGCGCCAGCACACGTGTGAGCCCGCCTTTACCCACTGCAGGGCTGGCCGCGGCTCTGGAGAGGGCGTCCACGCCTCTGGGCAGGTGCAGCCACGGGAGCACAGACCCTCCCACCTCCATGTTTCTGTCCCATCTACAATTTGCCAAAGCTCATGACGCCCACCCTCCCCCTCAATTTACAAACATCCCTTCCACCAGTGCCATCCTCACACAGGCCAGACAGTTTTAGTCACAGGATTCTAAGACCCCAGGTTGGTGGGTCCCTGACCCTGGCTCTCAGCTGCCCTCCCACCTGGTCCTCAGCCTGAGCCCTCACCCTGACTCTAAACTGAGCCCCCTCCTGCCTCAGCCAGTAGCCCATGTCCTTAGGAGGACAAGGGGGGAGGACAGAGGGTCATCTTCTCAAGAGAAAGCCAATCTTGGTTGCCACAGCCCAGCTTCTCAGCTGGAACCCCCTCCTCTTCCCCCACCACAAGGCTGGGGAGCCTCCCTGGGGTGGGCCTGAGATTCCCAGGTCCCTCTTCTGAGCCATTCCCTGGACCTGGGAGCCTGGGTAGGGGACGGGCAGACCAGATGCTGAGAACAAGAGGAGTTCTTGAGCAAGATGGAGGTCTGGGCTAGATCCCTGGGCCCACCTACCACCTGACTCAGGTGAGCCTGTAACATCATCACCCCTGTGGAGGACAAGAGGGACCTTAGTTGGAGTGGGCCGCTCTGTCCCCCAAAACATCCTGGTATCCCATTTTATTCTGTCCCTATCTCCATATGAGTGGCCCAGGGACAATAAGCCTTCCCATGTCACGGAGAGAGAGCCAGGCCCAGAGAAGGGAAGTAATGTGTCCAAGGTCACACAGCCAGACACAGACAAGAACCCAAAGCTCCCAAAACTGGGTGGAGAGCAGGGTGGCTGGGAGCTGGAAGGAAGCCCTGGCCTCCCCAGGCTGGACCAGTGGGAGTGCCACTGCCACTTCTCTGGCCCCTACCTGTTGGCTAGAAGCCTGAAGGCTGGGAATCCACACACCCCACCCTGCCATCTGGCTTCTCCCTGCCCATCCAGGGGAGCTTTGGGTCCTTGCCCAAATCCCAGGGCCCACATGGGCCCAGCTTCTCCACTGGCACCTATACCTGTCCAGGGCAGGGGGAGGAAAGCCCTCCCTCCTTCCTCCCTGGGCCCACGCTTAGCTCCAGGGAGAGCACCCCAGACCACGATTCACTCCCAGCCCAGCCAGTGGGAGGCAGCCAGAACCTGCGGCACCTCACCCTCTGCTCTGGAAAGGCAAGCAGGATGAACTCTTGGATTCCCCATCCAGAGTCCTCCCTGGGGTATGAGCTGAGCCTGAGTGAGGGGGATACACAAGCCTGTCAACCCCTTCAGCCCAGCTGAGCCATAGCAGTGCCCGGGCCAGGTGGGAAGACAGGTGGGGAGACTGAGGTCCGGCTCAGGGGAGGATCCGACTCCCCTTGGGAGAGGCACCTGCACCCACCTGGTTAGGAGGGGCTCCAGCCGTTCACCTGGATTCCGCGCCACCTCCGGGTGGCGCCGGCGCAGCCAGGGCCCGGGTGGCGCGGCGACGTCCGGGCGGGCGGCGGGCGCTGGCGGGATGCTCCGGGGCCGCCGCGGCTCGGGCGCCTTCTCCGGCGGGCGGCAGAGGGCTTTTAGCCGTGGGTGTAGACGCGGCACTGCCCGCCCCGCTCCGCGGTGTCCTTTGCCCCTTGATCTGGTGCCGCCGTCTCTCCTTAGCACGTGGGTGGCAGCCGCTCAGCCTGCTGGAGACCCGTGGGGCGGCCATGGCCCGGCCCGGCGCCTGCCAATCCCCGTGTGCCGCCTTCTCGTGCCCGCTCACCTTTAACCCCCCTCTCCCCGGGGGCTTGGTGCCCGGCCCCCGAACCGCGGGCTGGGTCGGAGAAGGGAGGAGCCACAGGTGTGGGGCTGCCGCGCAGGCGGGCAGAGGAAGAGGCTGGGACCGGGCCTCAGAACCTCCCCAGCCGAGCCCTTCTTGGGACTTCCTCCTAGAGCCTGAGTTCCCCTCTCTCTCGGGATTGCCCTGGCTCACTGAACCCCATTTATTCCCGGGGAGGCCAGCTGCATCCCGCCCCTCCGAGTCCCCTATCCCCAGCCCCTCCCTGCGCCTAACTTCCCATCCCCCTCACCGCACCTCGTTCCCATTCCCTGAGCTCTTGTCCCCTCCTGAGGCGCCCTCACCCCGTCCTCCACCCCCTCCCCGTTCCACTCCCTCCTGGAACCCCTCTTTCTGACCTCCTTTCCTTGCCGGAGTCCCTGTCGCCTCCTCCACCGCCTCCCTTCCCTGTCCCCCTTCTTGCACCCCCACCTCCTCCCTGAGCTCCCTCCTGCCTCCTGGAGCCCATTGACCTCCCCTCTCATGGTCTTGGTGCCTGGTCCTCTGACTCTTACATTCATTCCACAAACACCCTTGACACCCTCATCGTGGCAGTCCAGGGAGAGGAGGGAGATGGGCCAACAGTAGTGCAGTATTGAATTCAAAACCCAGCAATGAGGCGTGCAAGTCCTCAGAGGCTCTGTCCACCTAGGCGGGGGGGATTCAGGGCCCCAGCTCACCTGCCAGCTCCAAGGGGCTGTGTGGGGTAGAAGGAAGGGCCCAGGACAGAGCTTGGTCAGGAATGGGTGGTCTGGGATGGACAGAAGGAAGAACCTTCACAGCAGAGCTACCCGGTGATGGAATAGGTTCTTACTGGCCCCATGAGCTTCTTTCCTTCTTGCTACACCTGGAGGTGGGCAGCAGAGGTGGAAGGGGCCCTGCCAAGGATGACACCCAGAGTCCCCTGCTGATGGCAGGAGGTGGAAGGCAGGAGCTTCTCAAGGGCGTGCTGGGGGATTGAGCTGAGCCCAGAACAGGCCCTGAGTTGTCCCACACCCCAGCCAGGATGCACGCTGCCCAGGGGCATCGTGAGAGGGGAAGCAGATGAGGATACCTCCTGCTTCTTCCAACTCCCATGTGTGTCCTTGTGGGTCAGCTCAGCCGTCTCTGCCCACTCTTTCCTGTCCTCTATGAGCTTCATATCATGTGGTCTCTCTCTCTCTCTTTTTTTTAAAATTTAATTTAATTAAAAATTTTTTTGCAAGGACAGGGTCTTGCTCTGTCACTGTGGCTGGAGTGCAGCAGCAAGATCATAACTCACGGCAGCCTCGAACTTCTAGGCTCAACCTATCCTCTTACTTCAGCCTCCAGAGTAGCTGGGACTACAGGTGCATGCCCCCCCCCCCCCGGCTCATTTTTTAAATTTCTTGTAGAGATAGGGTCTTGCTATGTTGCCCAGGCTGGTCTTGAACTCCTCCTCAAGCAAGCCTCCCACATCAGCTTCCCAAAGTGCCAGAAATACAGGCGTGAGCCACCCTGCCCCGACTCACATGGTCTCTTACTCTTGGGCCTCAGTTCTGCTACTTTGGACACTTGTTCATGGCCAGAGCGAGGACCCAGAGAATGAAACCAAAGGCACCGTGTGTGTGTGTGTGTGTGTGTGTGTGTGTATGTGTGTATAAGGGCAGTAGGCCTGGAGCCAGGGCATGAACTGACTACATCTCCCAGGGCCTCAGTTTCCCCATATATAGAGTGGCCAGATTTAGCAAATAAAAATCCAGAATGCCCAGTTAAATTTGAATTTGAGATAAACAGAGACTTTTTTTAGTTTAAGTATGTCTCATGCAATATTTGGGGCATACTTATGCTAAAAGATTATTCATAATGCTTATTTAAAACTCAAACTGTGCATCCCGGATTGACCCTACCCATATGTAAAACAGGAGATGCAGGTAGGTTTGGATAAGAGGTTCTCTCTTAGGGCCCCTCTTAGCTGCAGCTACACCCTGTGAAAAAACTCAGGTGGACCTGGAAGTGGTCCAGAGGTGCTTGTATCCATTAGGGAGCAGGATGAAGATAGAAAGCAGGGTGCAGGGCGTGGCTGTGGTCAGAGAGCCCTCACATCAGAGAGAGAGGGCAGAGGGAAGGGGAAGTTCCTTAGAAACAGCCCAATCCTGGAAGGCTTTCTGAAGGAGGAAGATTTTCACGGTTTCTTTGATGCTGGGAAAGAAGGGAGGTGAGTTAGATGGTCTTTACTGGATTTTTATCCTCCCTTAATAGAAACTGGGGAGGTGTGGAGGTCTCCTCATGTAAGGAAGTCTCCTGAGGATCAGTAGAAAGTATCTCCCCCTTCATATGAAGATTCTCTAGACCTAGGTCAGGGTCTCACTTTAACTCCACAAATTAGTACCACTTCTAACTAAGGTTTGCCAAGCCACTTACTACTTGCCAGGGTCCTGCCCACACCTGCTAAGACCTTTATGTGGGTTAATTCATTCAATCTCCACCAGATTAGGTGGGGGTTTTGTCTCCATTTTACAGATCAGGAAACAGAGGCACGAAGGGGTTAGGTAATTTGTCTGAGGTTCATATAGGTGTTAGGTGGTGGAGCTGGAATTTGAGCCCAGGTGTCCTGGCTCTGCACCTTCTGTGTGATAGATCCCAGGCTGGAGGCTGGAACTGGAGGGATGACACAAATGTCCCCACTCTCAGAGGACCTCTTGTCTAACAGGGGGGACAGGTAAGTCTCTAGTGACTCTGGCAGTACAGGGCAGGCTGGGACCAGGCCTGCAACAGAGTGTGCTAGGGCAAGAAGCACTGATTCTGCCTGTGAAGGAGAGGAGGTAGAGGCTAGGCTGAGAAGGATAGGTCAGTTCTTCAACAACTTTCAGCTCCCGGATAAAGCACTGAGGGGAAGGGCATTCTAGCTGGAGGGGCATTTTGAGCAAAGGCAGAAGAGGTGTGGGAGTGCAGCATAAGATTGGGGAACAGTCAGCAGCCTGTCTTGGCTGGAGGTGGGTCTGCAGCCTGAGTATGAGATGGGGAAAGGAAAAAGGGAGAGAATGTGGAGAAGCAGATGTCAGACAAAGACATGGAGACTCCATCCGGAGGACGACGGAGAGCCACGGGAGACATCAGCACCCACCGACTTGCTGGGACTGCAGCAAGGGGGAAGCGCTGCGGGGGAGAGCATGGGGACCCTCGTCGGGTGGGGGCCTCAGCCCAGGAGTGCCCCCTGGGGTTGCCTGAGGGGGCCAGGATCGTGAGAGAGAGCAGGGAGGTACGTGGAGGTCTCCAGAGCGGGACTTATGGTTGCTGTGCTTCTGTGTCTGCTTCTCCAAAGGTCTTGGGTCTCCATCAGCTCTGGATCCAGCTCCAGAAGGAGACCTGGAACAAATGAACACGCTTTTAAATGTCAACAGAATTGTGTGAAGAGAATTTGGGGACAGGTGGGGGTTATGGGTGAAAAAGGTGAAGCGTTCAGCAAAGACTTTTTGCTTTGAGCCTAAGCACCTGGCAGGATGCTGACCTTTGAACCAAATAAAGGGGTGGAGGGGAGACTGACTGTGGGCAAAGCTGGGAGATACTGCATTGAGGGGGCCACCATGGGTTGGTGACTGGCAGACTGCTGTCCTGAGGATGGCAGGCAAGGACTGAGCCTCTGGTGAGGCAGATGGCTGGAGCTCCGACGCAGCTGAGAGCATCTGGCCACTTGTTTCTCAGCCTGTGTGGATGCCTCCTGTGTGCCTGGCCCTGTGCTGGGATGAACATGATCAGAATGTGGTAGGAGGATGTCCACTTCAGCAAAAAGATAAGATGGATGAAGTCAGAGCCTTCATTTTTTACAGGGTTCAAAACTAGCCACAAATCAACAGTATATTGTTTAGACATACATGTACACATAATAAAACAAAGGAACTACACCCCTTATAGAATGGCTAAAATGAAAAAGACTGACCATATAAAGTGTTGGTAAGGATGTGGAGCAACTGCAACTCACACACTGCTGGTGGGGATGTTAAAACAGTTCAGAAAACTGTTTGGCAGCCTCTTAAAATATTAAAGATACACATACCATATGACTCAGCCATTTCACTCCTAGGTATTTAGTCAAGAGAAGTGAAAGGATATGTCCATACAAAGACTTATACACAAATGTCCATAGTAGCTTTATTTGTAAAAGCTCAGAACTGGGAACAGTCCAAATGTCCATTAACAGGTGAATGGATAAATAGATTTGGTATATCCATACAATGAAATACTAAACTGCACTAAAAAGGAACAAACTATTGATGGATGTATAGATGAATATCAAATAGTATAGATGAATATCAAAATAATTCTGAGTGAAAGAAGCCAAGCAAAAAATAGTATACACTGTATGATTCCATTTGTATAAAATTCTAGAAAATGTAGGCTAACTTATAGTGACAGAAAGCAGACCGGGCGTATCTGGGAACGGAATTGAGGGGCAGGGGGAGGGAGTGGAGGGAGAGATTACTAAGGGACATAAAGGAATTTTGGGAGGTGATGAACATGTTCATTGCCTTGATTTTGGTGATGGTTTCATGGGAGTATAACCATGCCAAAACTCATCAAATTGTACCCTTTAAATATATACAGTGTATGGTGCATCAATTATACCTCAACAAAGCTATTTTTAAAAAGGGAATGATAAACCCCAAATTCAGGAGTGTGGTTACCTTGAGTGGGGGGCTGGCAAGACCACAGGCTTGGGTAGGAGTACCTGGGAAGATGTACATTATTGTTGAGGTTCCAGTTCTGGAGTTGGGTGGTGGATTCACTGGTGCTACATTATAAATTTATAAATACATAAATAAATGAAATAAGAGCAGGAATATATGGACCAAAGATATTAATGGACCAAATAAATTGTGGTATATCCATACAATAATAGACATTGTATTATTAAAAAATGCACTCATGAATTGGGATTAATCTATCTCTGTGTACCTGAGGTCCAGATTTTAAAAGGGCATGGGTGCTGGAACAACTGGATATCCACATGCAAAAGTATGAAGTTGGATCCCACATGCAAAAAATTAACTCAAAATGGATCAATGACCTAAATATAAGAGCTAAAACTATAAAAGTCTTAGAAGAAAATATAAGAGTAAATCTTTGTGACCTTGAGTTAGGAAATGGTTTTTTAGATATGATGCTAAAATACAAGCAACAAAAGAAAAAAATAGATAAATGGACTTCATCAAAACAACAACAAAAAATATTTTTGCGCTTCAAAGGACGCCATCAAGACAGTGAAGACAACCTACTGTAGGAGAAAATTGCAAATCATGTATCTGATAAAGGACTAGTTCCCAGAAATATAAAGAATTCTTACTGAACAATAAAAAGACAAATACCCAATTGAGAAATGAGCAAAAGATCCAAATAGACATTTCTCCAAAAAATATATTAAAATGGCCAATAAGCACCTGAAAAGATGATCGACGTCATTAGTCATCACAGAAACACAAATCAAATTATGAGCTACCACGTCACACCCACTAGGATGGCTGTAATAAAAAAGACAGACAACAAAAATGTTGATGAAGAAATTGGAGCCCTCATACATTGCTAGTGCAAATGTAAAATGGGGCAGCTACTTTGGAAAACAATCTGGCCTTTCCTCAAAATGTTAAACATAGAGTTATCATCTCTCCGCTCCTTAGCATACACCCAAGATGAATGAAAACACATGTCACACAAAGACTTGTATGCCAATGTTCATAGCGTCATTACTCATAATAGCCAAAAAGTGGAAACAACCCCAATGTTCATTAACTGATGAATGGATAAACAAATTGTGGTATACACATACAATGAAATATTATTCAGCCATAAAAAGAACAATAGATATACAATGAAATATCATTCAGCGTTAAAAAGGAAGAAAATTCTTACGTGCTATAACCTGGATGAACCTTGAAGACATTATGCTAAATGAAATAAGCTAGTCACAAAAGGACAAACACTGTATGAGCTCACTTATATGAGGTAGGTGGAGTAGTCAAATTCATAGAGACAGAAAGTAGAATGGTGGTGGCAGGGACGGGGGAGCAGGGGGATGGGGAGTCAATGTTTCGTGGGGACAGAGTTTCAGTTTGGGAAGATGAAAAACTTCCAGAAGCGGATAGTGGTGATGGTTGCGTAACAATGTACATATGCTTAATGCCACAGAACTGTACACTTAAATGGTTAAAATGGTAAGTTTTATGTTATATATATTTTACCACAATAAAAAAATCAAAAGGATTTGTGTACTGATACATGCTGCGATAGGAATGAATCTTGAGAACATTATGCTAAACGAAAGAAGCCAGTCACAAAAGACCACATATATTATGGTTCCATTTATATGAAATGTCCAGAACAGGCAGATCTATAAAGAAAAAAAGTAGACTAGAGGTTGCCGAGGGCTGGATGGGCAGGACCAGGGGGAAATGGGGAGTGATTGCTAATGGATACAGGTTTTCTTTTTGGTGTGATGAAATGTTCTGAAATTGATTGTGCCAATGGTTGCACAACTCTGTGAATATACCAGAAATCATTGATTTTTAAAACTTACATTGTTAAATTGTACGACATGTGAATTATATCTCAATAAAACTGGTTTTTTGTAAAGTTGGGGGGATGGGGATCAGATCTTGGGAAAACAATGCATTTGAAAACTGAACCAGGGAGCAGAAACATGAGGACAAGGCCTCTTTTTTGCATAGGGAGCCCCTGGAAATCTCTCGCAGACAGTAGGTATTCCCTAAATTAAGAACCAAGGGAAGCCAGGCATGGTGGCATGAAAAACAAAAAAACCAAGGGAGCATTTTCAGCAGGAGAAACCCATTGCAGGTGCTGTTTATGGAGCACCAACTAAGTGCCAGGCATCATGTTAGGCACTTAGATCAGCTCACCTAATCCTTCATCTACCTATTTTACAGATGATATAATTGAGGAAGTGGCAGAGCTCAGAATGGGACCCATGTCTGTCTGACTCCAAAGTTAAGGTCTAAAAATAGACCCTAAATGATTCTTAATTTTGTATAAAAGGTTTAAGACTTACAAAAAAAACGTAAAGAGTAATACAGTGGACCAGGCATGGTGGCTCATGCCTGCAATCCCAGCACGTTGGGAGGTTGAGGCCAGGAGTTCAAGCCCAGCCTGGGCTACATAGCGAAACTCCATCTCTACATCAAAAATTAAAAATTAGCCAGGCATTGTGGCATGCACCTGTAGTCCCAGCTACTCAGGAGGCTGAGGCAGGAGGATCGATTTAGCCCAGGAGTTTGAGGTTGCAGCAAGCTATGATCATGCTACTGCACTCCAGCCCCGGCTACAGAGTATGACCCTGTCTCTAAAAAAAACCAAAAAAACCCCAATAATACAGTGCACACCTGTGTACCCCCACCCAGCTTAAGAAATCAAACTATCAATGCCATTGAGCTCCCCTGTATCTCCTCCCCAAAACAAACCACTTCTGACAAACATCCATGCTCCTGTATTTGGTGTTTATTTATTTATTTATTTTTATATTGGGAGGGAGGTTTGTGAGGAGGGTTGAAGAGTTGCATTTTGTGTGTGTGTGTGTGTGTGTGTGTGTGTGGAGACAGAGTCCTCCCTCTGTCGCCCTGGGTAGAGTGCAGTGGTGTCATTGCAGCTCACTGCAACCTCCAACTCCTGGGCTCAAGTGATCCTCTTGCCTCAGCCTCCCAAGTAGCTGGGAATACAGGCTCCCACCACGACACCCGGCTGATTTTTTTTCCTTGAGATCTTGCTCTTGTTCAGGGTAGTCTCGAAACCCACAGCTCAAGCAATCCACCCGCTTCAACCTCCCAGGGAAGCTAGGATTACAGGTGTGAGCCACCATGCCTGGCCCTGAATTTGGTGTTTATTACTCTCATGCTTTTACTCTGTATGTATCTCCAAGCAACATGAAGTAGAGTTTTGCCTGTTTCTAAATTTTCTAAAAATAATAATATACTGAATGTATTTTCTGAGGCTTCTTTTTTTCACTCTGTTGTGGGATTCATCCAAACTCACATGTGTAGCTATAGTTTACTCATTTTTGTTGCTGTATAGTATGAAGTACTCTGTAGTATGAAGGTACACCAGTTTCTTTGCCATTCTCTTATGGTGGGACATTTGGATTGTTTCCAGTTTTTTGTTATTACAAGTAGTGCTGCTGGGAACATTCCTGTCCCTGTCTCCTAGTCCAAGACAGTGAACATTTCTAGGAGTTTATGTTAGTTTCCCATTGCTGCTGTAACAAATTAACACAAAATCAGTCGCTTAAAACAACGTAAGTGTATTATCTTATAGTTCTGGATGTCAGGAGTCCAAACTGGGTTTCACTGGACTGAAATCAAGGTATCCCCCTGGAATTCCTACAGGAGAATCCATTTCCTTGCCTTTTATGGCTTCTAGAGGCTGCCTGCATTCCTTGGCTTTTGGCCTCTTCCTTCATCTTCAAAGCCAGCAACCTGGAATCTTCACATTCCCCTCTGACTCTGACCTTCTGCTTCAACTATCACATCTCCTCTGGCTCTGACCCTCCTGCCTCCCTCTTATAAGGACCCTTGTGATTACACTGGGCCACCTCCACGATCTAGGATGCTCTCTCCATCTCAAGATCTCAAGATTCTTAACTCAATGGTATTTCTAAAGTCCCTTTTGCCATGCATATTTACAGGTTCCAAGGATTAGGATGTAGACATCTTTTGGAGTGAGGGGGCATTATTCTGTCTACCATAGAGGGAAACAGCTGGGTGATGTGATGATGTGATATGAGCATCTTTTTAAAATTTAATTTAATTTTATTTCATTTTTAGAGATAGGGTCTCACTATCTTGCCCAGGATGGCCTTGAACTCCTGGGCTCAAGCAATCCTCCCGCCTCAGCCTTCTGAGTAGCTGGGACTACAGGCATGAGCCACCACACCCAGCTTGATATGAGCATCTTTGAATTACCCAGTTTGTCAAGCAGCTCTCCAAAGTGAGTTGATTCTCTCTCCCACTAATGGTGCATAAGCGTTCCTGGTGCTCCCCATCCTCACCAATACTTGATGTTATCAGATTTTTAAATTTTTTCCAATCTGACAGTTATGAAATGTCTGAGGTCTGACTTTTGTGTTAAGAAACAGGGTGGTCAATGGTGTCGAATGTGAAAAAGAGGGGCCCTGGCAGTAAGAAGGTGGTCGATGACTTTGGGTAGAGGGGTGCCCTTGAAGTGGTACGAGGGAGGCGAAGAAAGATTGAGCAGGGGAACAGGGGAGTGGTGAGGAAATGGACACAGGAAGTAAGTGGAGAATGTAGAAGTACTTTCAAAATGGTGGAGGGGGGGCGTTGAACGGGAGGTGTCAGTCTAAAGGCAGAAATTTAAAGTGAAAGAGACTGATCGAGAAAGAGAGTCATCCCTGATGGGGTGGGACAAGGCAGCTTAGAGGACACAGGTGAAGGTGAGACCCACAGCGGGGTGCCTGGGTGGGCTTTGGAATGAAGAGTGACTGCCCTTCCTGGAGGCAAGAGGGAAAGAAGGGCTGTGGGCGGATGCAAAGAACATCCAAAGACTCCAAAGACTCCAAAGACGTGGGGCAGGAACTGGCAGATGCTTCTCCATGTGATGGGCGGTGCAGTTACCCGCTGAGAGGGGCAGCAGTGGCTCTGGGGGTCTGAGGAGTGTGGGGAAGGTTTACAGGGTTGTTGTTGTGGGGCATTTGGGGCTGAACAAAGAGGGATCGGTGAGAAAGAGGGGGCAAGCTGAGGCAGGAGCCTCCCATCAGATCTGACCGGTGCCTCTTAGGATGGAGAAGGCTAGCTGTCCAGAGTGTGTGTGTGTGTGTGTGTGTGACAACAGCGGCCCCAGTAGGGAAAGGAGAGCAGAACCAGGAAGCTTGTAGCAGGAAATCGGGAAGGGACTGTGTGAGTCCAGAGGAAAGGGGAACACAACACAGCCTGAGCAGGTAAGATGGAGAGGGCTTCCTGAAGGTGGTGATGTGGTGATGCTCCAGATGAATTTTGTATTTTTGTATTTTTAAAAATTTTTTAGAGACAGGGTCTCACTCTGGAGTGCAGTGGTGTCATCATAGCTCACTGTATAACTTTGAACTCCTGGGCTCAAACGATCCTCCCACTTTCCCACTTCAGCCTCCAGAGTAGCTAGGACTACATATATGTGCCACCACACCCAGTTAATTCCTTTATTTTTTGTAGAGATGGGGTCTTACTATGTTGCCCAGGCTGGTCTTGAACTCCTGGCCTCAAGCAATCCTCCTGCCTTGGCCTCCTAAAGTGCTGGGATTACAGGTGTGAGTCACCATGCTCAGCCTCCAGATGAGTCTTGAGGGGGAGAACCAAATTTCAGTTGTCATAAAAATGTGGAAGAAGTGTTGCTTTCATGGTCTGTTAACAAGCCTGCCCTGCCTTCTCTCCTGGACATCTGCACCGTGCCCACCCACTGTGCTCTAACTGGATTAGGAGAGTCCTTGCCCGGCTCTTTCAGCCCCTATGCCTTGGCTTATGGACTTCTCTTTGGTTCCATTATTTTCTCCTTCAACTTCAGAACTCCTATTCATCCTTTGAAACCCAGCTCAAATGTCACCTCCTCTGATAAGCCTTTCTGATTGCCCTGGTCCCACCTCTGTGCTTTCGTAGCAGTGTGGTAAAGTGGAACAAGCTCACTCATTGTTTGACTTAATTTTTGAGTGTCTGCTTCCTGAGGTGGGAACAATGGCACCAGCTAAGCGTAGTGGCAAAGATAAGGTACAGGACATATCTGGCATTACATGGGAATCACAAAGGAAACCATCGGAGTGACACCTGCTATTTTGTCTTGTACTAGAGTTACCCGAGTGGCAATGTAACTCTGCCTTAATCCATGAGCTCCCTGAGGGCAGGGACAATGTCCTCACAAGGCCTAGCCCAGTGCCCAGTGCAGAGAGGTATCATATGCTCTGAGGACACTGCACAAACAGGAAGAACTGGGATTGTCTGTCATTTACCTGTAATGTGGCTTTGGGGAGGTGACATCATTTCCGATGCTTCCTCATATCCAAAATAACAATAACTCATATCAGGTATTCACTTACTACGTGTGAGGCACTCGCCATTCAATAGGTCTAGTCCTCACCTTGTGTGTATCATCACCCCATTTTATAGAAGAGAAAGCTGAGGCTTGGGGAGGGTGAGCGACTTGTGCAAATTAGCAGTAGGGCAGGAGCTCCTAGCGCCCAGCCAAACTCAGAAAATTGTGCCAATCCAAGGGAGAAATGTGAAGTAGCCCTGCAAATTGTAAACGCCCTGGGTGGGAAAGTCCGTGCCTGGGGGCGTGGTGAGTGGTGGCCGGGTGAAGGGGTGCGGAGAAAGCAGCCTCAGATTTCGGGAGGGGGCACGAAGATCTGTTTGTGGGGCGATCCCAGGGTGCGGAAGGCACGGCGCGGCTCTGCCGGGCGCGGAGGGGTGCGGCCCGCCCCCTCCCTGCCCCGCCCCCAGCCCCGGCGCCGCGGCCCCTTTAAGGGCGGGCGGGGCGCCCTCTGGCGGCGGAGCGGCGCGCGCGGCCGGAGCCGGAGCCGGATCCCGGAGCCGGAGCAGAGCGGAGCGGAGCCGGGGCGGAGCGGGCCGAGCGGGCCGAGCCAGCAGCCGAGCTGGGGGCGCGGGCGGGCGGCATGTACCGGGCCCGGGCGGCGCGGGCGGGGCCGGAGCCCGGCAGCCCGGGGCGCTTTGGGATCCTCAGCACCGGGCAGCTCCGGGACCTGCTTCAGGATGAGCCCAAGCTGGACCGGATCGTGCGGCTCAGCAGGAAGGTAGCGCGGGGGGCGCGGGTGGGGGGCGCGGGGGACGGGCCGCGGCCTGCCGGACCTGCCGACCGACCGAAGGGCCGCGCGGGCCGGGCCGCGGGCCGCCCGTGGGCGCGGGAGCCTGGCACGTACGAGTGGGCCCCGCGGAGCCGCCCCCGGGGGAGGGGGCGCCTAGAGCCGGTCTGGGGCGGGTGGGGCGCGGGGGACCCGGGGAGGCGCCCGTGCACCCTCGGGATGGCCGCGAGGCGTGTCCTACAGCGGATGCTCCGGGGAGGTGTGTTCCGGGGGGCAGGAGGTGGCTGTGTTGTGGGGGGGCCCTGGCTTGCACACCCACGTTCTGTAGGGCCAGAAAGGGGAGGCGCCTTCCATAGGGAGAACTAGGGGCCTTTTTGACACCTGGGGGGACCGTTGGGGGGGCTATGCATCCTGGGGGCACACGAGGGGGCTTTGTGGCTTCCGTTGGGGAGGGCTACTGAAAGCTGAGGTGTGTATTCCATAGGCCACCATAAGAGAAAGTTGTATATTTCACGGGAGATAGGCCCGGGCTGGTTGTCTGTGGGGGGCAGAAAGGGAAAGTGTGTGTTGGAAGGAGGCTGAAGAGGAGGGGCGTGTGCATCCTACAGGGGACAGATGGAGGGGAGTGCGTTCTCCAGGGGCAAGGAGGGGAGGCTGGGCCCTCCTGGAAACAAGGAAAAAGCCTTCTCGAGGGCCAGGGTCTGCTTCAGCAAGAGGAGGAAAGCAGGGAGCAGGTGCCACTGGAGCAGGGAGGAAAAGGGGGTGTGTATTACTTGGGGTGTGGGGATTCCACTGGAGGGCAGAGGAGGGGGTAGGAAGGGAAGAGAGGGTGACCCGAGGCGGGTGCTGTGAAGGGACAGGGTGCAGACATCACTCTGGAGAGTAAGAGCAGGGGGTGGGAGCGTTTTTGGCACAAACACCTGAGGAGGAAGCAGACAAAGGCCTGGAATGAGAGAGAAGCTGCCCATGCATGGAAAATGGGACAGAGGAGGGAGGGGAACTCCTCAGGGACCTGAGCATACATATTAATTGAAAAATTAAAAATTAACTAACATTTGTAGAGGCCTTCATAGTTTTCCTCACGGAAGTCTCGCAACAACCCCATAAGGTAGAGGTTTTTAACTTGCTTTGTAGAAGAGGAAACTGAGGCCCAGAGAGGGAGCTCAAGGCAAGGCCAGGTCAGGTCTGGGCTTCTCGAAGGCCTTCCACCTGTTGGGCTCACTACCCTGAAGGTGCCTTTGGCCTGGCCCGTGGCACTGTCCCCCAGGCTGGCAGTAAGAGGGACTGGGCAGACTCCCCTCGTGGGTCTCTCAGCACTTCTCCGCCGTCAGTTCCAGGGCCTGCAGCTGGAGCGCGAGGCATGCCTGGCCTCCAACTATGCACTGGCCAAGGAGAACCTGGCCCTGCGGCCCCGCCTGGAGATGGGCCGGGCCGCCCTGGCCATCAAGTACCAGGAGCTTCGTGAGGTGGCTGAGAACTGCGCGGACAAGCTGCAGCGACTGGGTGAGGGGACATCTGGGGGAACCACCTGGGGTCGGGGGACAGGGGCCATCTGGATGGCTGGCCTTGGGAATTGCCAGGCACTGAAGCTGGGACTTGGGCAGACCTGCTCCTGGCCTCCTGGAAAATGGAGCTGGGGAAGTGAGCAGTAGGTGAGTAGAGCTGGGTTGGGGGGGGGCCCTGGACAGGGGGAGAAAGGGGACCCAAATCCAAGGGCCCCCTGAGATGCTCTGGGAGACAAAGACCCTGCTTTCTCTTTTGTACTAGGATGGGCAGCAGAATCTTGGTGGGGGACGGGTACACAAACTGATCTCATGGGCATTGCACAGAAACTGAGAAACAGGCTCCAGACAGGGGAAGGGAAGCATTGAGTCAAGGGGAGAGCCAGAGGTCTGTCCCCAGCAACAGGCCCTGAGGGCAGGGCTGTTCACTCTGTCCCTCTGTGGCCCTCAGAGGAGAGCACACATCGCTGGAGCCCCCACTGTGCGCTGGGCTGGCTGCAGGCTGAGCTGGAAGAAGCTGAACAGGAGGCTGAGGTGAGAGGGGAGGGCGGTTGGGCCTGGGGTCTGGGAGGGAGACCCATCCCACCCCACTCCCCTGCTCATTCTTACACCACAGGCTTGGGAGCTCCTCCTCCAGGAAGCCCACCTGGAGTGCTTGGCCCACAGGAGAGCCTGACATTGCTGTCTGCAATCCCGGGCCAGCACTGGACAGCAGGGCTCACTTCCCACCTGTGACTTTTCTCTGGCTCCCCGTGACTGTCTCAGGGCAGCCTGGGGCCAGACTTTGTGCTGGGTTGGGAGTGCAGTGCTCAGTGAGTTGAAGGGGGTGTGGGAAGAGGGGACCCAGGCCCTGCTTGGATGTCTTGAGGAGAGACACCTAAGTCTGTACTTCAAATATGTCCCCACCTCTGATCCTGCCTCATCTCTGACCCAGCAGGTGTAGGGATAGTATACTTATTTTATAAGTAAGGAGGACATTTGTCCACAGTCACTCAGCAAGTCAGAGCAGAGGCAGACCCAGGCTGGAACTCAGGTGCCCTGTCCCCTAGCCGTGGGGTGGCCACCATGGGGAAAGACTCAGGGTAGGCAGGAGAGAGGGCCAGCCTCAGTCTGTGGTCGTGCTCCTCCCAAGTTCCCTTCCCTCCCGGCCCAGGAGCAGATGGAGCAGCTGCTGCTGGGCGAGCAGAGCCTGGAGGCCTTCCTGCCTGCCTTCCAGCGAGGCCGCGCCCTGGCCCACCTGAGGCGGACCCAGGCAGAGAAGCTGCAGGAGCTGCTGCGGCGTCGGGAGCGCTCTGCCCAGCCCGCCCCCACTGTGGCTGCTGATCCCCCCAAACCCTCACCGCTGCAGCTGTCCTGCCCACAGGGGCCTCCCGGGGGCCACCAGCAGTGCCCCGGAGCCTGCCCCCCTTGGACTCCCGCCCAGTGCCCCCACTGAAGGGCTCCCCCGGGTGCCCCCTTGGCCCAGCCCCTCTGCTGAGCCCTCGGCCCTCGCAGCCAGAGCCCCCACACCGGTAGGATCCAGGGTGCGGCCCCCCAGTAGGGGGGCCTAGACAAACTTGATGCGAGGCTCCTCCTCCCCCCCACTTTCTGGGTGGGGGGAGGGGCAGGCCCCTCCCCCTGGCCTCAGGCAGGCCCTGGCCCTGGAGGCTGAGCTGGGGAGGAGGGTCACCTGGAAGATGCCCAGAGAGGGCTGGGGTGGGGTGGGCAGTGTTCTGCCTCCGGCACTGAGGAAACTCTGCCTTTTTTGTCTCCTCGGCTGGGGCCTCCAGGGTGATGGACCAGCCCCGATGAAAGAACTTTACTCACCTATGGGGGCCTGGGAAGATGCCTGCTTCCTGCAGGGGCTCTGCCTAGGGGGCCTGTTGCACCTACCACTCCACTGGGCTTGCACAATGTCAAGGCCGACGGGAGTGTTTTACATCATGTCCTACCTTTCCCCCAATTCTGGGGCCTACTGCCTAGGAGGCCAGGTGGTCAGGCCCCAGCTGTGGGGCCAGGGACACCATGGCCCTGGGGCTACTACCTGCCGCTCATGCGTCAGACCCTGGGGCAAGGTAGGCCAGGGCTTCTGACCTGCACAGGTGAGAGTGGGCCATCCCCAGGAAAGACCATTCTGTATTTTTCTGTCCCTGTCTCCTTAGAATGGAACCTTTTTGAGGGCAGGTCCTTGTCTTTGTATGTTCTGTCCCCAGCCCCGCCTCCTAGGGGCCGTCAATAAATGTGATGATGAGGATGACGATGCTGCCTGACTCCTCTCTGCTCAACCAGCCACTCTGCCGTTGCAACCTCATCTCAGCTCCTGTGCTGCCTCTTGAGATGCCCTCCCTTCCTCTCTGCCCATCCACAGCCCAGCTGTCCTTCAGGTCTGGCACCACTCCTGCCTCTTCCATGAAGCCTTCTCTGATTACCAACCCATGAGAGCCTTTCCTAAATCTTAAGTTCCCAGCACTTCTGGTCAGAAGCACACTCTGCTCCATCATGGTTCTCCAATTGCCTCATCTGCACCCACCTTCTTTTCTTGGGTTGCCTATAAGCCCAATCAGGATGGGACCTGCCAAACAACCACTCCCACTGAGTGATGGAGGGGGTCCTGTAGGACCCAAGACATCTGTCCTCAGCTAGAGGGTACAGTAGGTGGCCAGCTTTGCTGTGAGTGCAGGACACAAAGATGGGGGAGCAGGAACATGCCCTGGAACAGCTTAGGTCAAGTCTAATGAGATGACGTTTGCCAGGGAGGCATGGAGTTCTTGCAAACAAGAGGGGACAGTCAGTGCTGTAGAAGCCTACAGAGCTAATGTGGTCTTCGTCCATGTTAATAGAGACATAATCACCTCGAAAGAGGGAGGTGTTGGGTTGGCTGTACTTTTCACTGAAGTTTCACACTGTAAGAGGGACCCCCAAAAATGGCACCTTTGGGGTAATAATGATGAGAAAGAGGACTGGGACTAAATCCCATGAGGAACAGTTAAGGGACCTGTTTGAAATGTGTGTGTGATGTTTAGCCTTTGCATCCCTAAAGGACTGCTTCTCACAGAGCCAGAGGTCACAGCCCAGACCGATAGGTAGAAACCACAGGGAGCCAGATTTTGGCTCAGTATGAGGCTCTCATATTAGGGCTGCACCTGGAGGCAGGTGGCCCCCACCCTGATGAAGTGTGAGCAGTGCCTGAGTGACTGCTTCATGGGCTCTCTAGAGATGTAGGCAATGGCTGGAGGGACTGGCCCAGGTGAGCTTTAGAGCCCTCTAGACCCGGACAGTCAGATTCCTCCTTAGTAGGGGCACAGTTCAAGCACTGAGAGTGCCCACTTGAGAACTTCCATCCTACCTTGGCCTTGGTTCTCCTACTTTCCTCACTGCTGGCACTGGAGCTGCTGGAGGCCAAAGGGCACCAGAACCACTGGGTGCCTGCTAAGATGAGAGAAGACTGAACAGTTTTGGACACCTCTTCCCGTTCTCAGCACAGCCTGGGGCAGGCTGGGCCCCTCTTGCCCTGGCTTCTCATTCCTGGTCCAAGCACCCATGGAGTTTTGTTTTAGTTTGTAACCAAAAGGAGAAAAGGGACTAAGGTTGGGCACATCTGAGCCTTTCTCCACTACTGTGAATTGGGGAGCAGCCTCTAGAAGGCAGCAGCTACCTGGCTGAGCCTCCCCTCCCAGGCAGGTAAGAAGCAGAGAAAGTTAAGACCCTGGCAAGACAGGGACTGGGAAAGGAGAAGAGTGTTCCCATGGGAACCAGATGGGTCCTTCAAAAGGCCTCCCACACACCTCCCCTTCCACAGAGCTGACTCTACTTTAGAGGGGTAGGGAGTGACACCCCTCAGTGTTCACCTCCAGCCTGAAAACCACCTGAGGCAGGTGGGGATGGACACCACCCAAGTGGAGCGGGCCTGGTTCTGGATGGGCCATGGGAAAGGCTTAGAGTTGGATGGTTAAAACACTTCATTAACCTCCCTGCTTTAAGGTATATGGAATATTCTGAAATGTTTTCGGCAGTCTTGAGCCCTCCCTTTTGCCTGAAACCTGCAACTTTTACCTTTCAGGTTGTGAGGCCCTCGGCAATGTTCCTGGCTGTGGTCTGTGGGAGAGAATGAACTTGAGGGCCTACATCAAGGGGCCCACAAGAAAGGTCCTATTACAGACTACCTGTGCTTTTACAAAACCAAACCAAAAAATCCCCCAAATAACAAAACTCCTGTCCCTTTTTGATAAAAACAGAGTTCCCCGTCCCTCAAGAAAGTCCGTCAATGTACACCTCCTTGTTTGGGAATCACTAGGTTCTGCCTATTTTCCTAAGCTTCCCCCCTTGGTTTCCAAGTATGAAACATAACAACATTAAATGTGCTTTTTTACCAATCAAGGCTCACTGAGCTAAGCAGGCCTGAACCAGAGTGGGCTCAAATCTTTACCACCGAATTGTGTGGTCACTGCAAAGCCATGGCTAAGAGCTTGGCCCTCACTTCCAAGGCTGGAGAGAATTGGATGGTTTCCAAGAGACCAAGTTGGACTTGCTGTGGGTTTATCCCAATTTATATAAGGATTTTACACAAAAGACTGAGTGGAGGAATGGTGTTCCTGTACCAAAGGACCTCTGGCTTTGTCTTAACAGCTTGCCATTGCTGTAGACCTCTCAAAAGACTCTCCTTGTCCCATAATGAAAATAAGGTTTACACTCAACCTCCCTACATGAAGTGTGGGCTCTTGCAACAACATATGATGTAATGTGGGAATTTGCAAACTCAAATGCCTGTAGGGGCCAGGGAAGAGACACAGAGGTACAAAGTAGTCCATTTCCACAAAGAAATACTCCTGCCCCCATTTTTCTGGAAATGCATGGTCTTTTTTTGGTTTTCCCTCTTGATGGACATGAGATGGAGAAATACTTCTCTACTGTGGGAAAATGGTGCAAGTGTGTGGATAAATGCATTTTACACCTCGCCTCTGTTGGTGGAAGTGCAGCAAACTGGGGAGCAATGCCTCATCTAAAAGGGCAAATGTTACTCAGCTTCTCCCACAGTGGGAATGCAGGTATGTGAGCTCAGCTGTGTCAGATTTTCTCATTTTTTGAGAGGTCAGAAATCTCTAATTTTTATGCAAAGTCTCCCAAGTTTTGAATGTTGGCGAAAGTAACTAAGGACACCATGCCAGCCAAACACTGTCTACAGGCTGGCTGTGGCCCATGAACCCAAATTTCAGTCTGCTCTTGGTCCTCTGAAACAGGCCTTCTTCTGTCAAGCAGCAGTCCCTTCCGAGGGCTGAGGGTATGAATGTTGAAGGGACAAAGGCAGAATGGGAGGGAGAGTCAATCCACTAAAAGACTAGTGACAGGACCCCAGCCTGAAGAGACACTGGCAAAATGGCTAGATCCATAGTGATACTGTGACCCTAGGACAGATGGTGAGAGACGAACTCTCTGCATGGGCTTCCTGCATGGGACGAGAGTGCTGAGTGTTTTTGGTGTATGCAAGGTTGTGAGGTCCAGACTCAGATCTCACTATGATTTTAAGACACTGATGGAGGGACACTCGGCTGCTTTGCACAAACCCACCAGAGCTACAAGCTGGATCTGAGAGCTGAGCAGCTGAGGGCAGACAAGGCAGGTCTTCCCCCATGCTTTGTTTTTTTTTAAGAGAGACAGGGTCTAACTCTGTTGCCCAGGCTAGAGTGCAGTGGCTCTTCACAGCTGCTCACTGCAGCTTTCAAGACATCCTCCTGCCTCAGCCTCCCGAGTAACTGGGACTGCAGGCACGTGCCACTGCGCTCAGCTTTCCCCCGTGATCTTGTTCATGGCAGGTGGCAGTGCTGAGGAACTGAGAGGAGGCAAAGGCCAGGATAGAGCCAACTTTTGTAGTGCACTGAATTCAAGAGTGCACATTGAGGTAGTGCCACCACTTACCAGCTGTCCCTTCTCCTGTTTTCACAGGGTCTGGTGACCTTCTAGGAAGCCCAAACATTTGAAACACAGGCCTCTCCAATTTCCCAAAAAAGGTAGCGTTGGTGGCCACTCAGTTGGTGCCTTAGCCTCAGATTGAGGGTATAAGGATTTTCAAAGTCAATCATGACCCAGTACACAACTCTGTAACCTAAGGTAAACTATTCTTAATCATCTCGACTCATACTGGGACCATTACAGAGGTGCACCCAGTGAATGAAATGCCAGAACCTGAGAAGGAAGCAAGTTGGGAGAAATCCTACTTCCTCAACACTGGCATCTGCAAAGGGTCATTTCACCCAGCAATAAATAAGGGGCAACAGAGGGGATAAAGCAGTTTGGCTCAGGAGGAATAAAGTCCTGATCAAGTCCAAAGACTATTGTCAGACATTGACAATTGCCTAGACATCTGCATCTTTGATTTCTGATTTGTTGCCTATGTCTCCCCATCTAGGACCTGTGCCTGCTGCTCACTCAACCCCCTAGTGAACTTGTACCCCCATCCCCCCCACCCCCCCACTGAGCACAGCCTGGGGCAGGCTGGGCCCCTTTTGACCTAGTCTCCCATTCTAGGTCCAAACTTCTAGGGAGTTTTGTTTTAGTTTGTGACCAAAAAAAGAAAAAGGACTAAGGTGGGGCATGTCTGAGCCTTCCTCCACTATCAGGAACTGGGGAATAGCCCCTAGAAGGCAGGGCTAATGTCCATGCCTAGTTCAGCTTCCCCTTGCCAGGGTAGGTAGGAAGCAGAGAAAGGAAAGACTAAGGACAAACATGGGGTGGGGGACAAATGTTATAATGGGAAGCATTTGGAGGGCCTTCAAAAAGCCTCCCACACATGTCCCTTTCCATGAGGAGCCCAGACTCAGTTTTAGGGAGAGCAGGGAGTGGGGTCCATCACAGCTCAGCTCTGGCCTAAAAAGACCTCAGGCAGAAGGGGATGGATACTATTGGAGTGGAGTGGGCCTAGTTTTGGGCCATAGGAGAGGCTTGGTGATGGTTAATAAACTCTATAGACTACCCTGCTTAGAGTTGCATGGAATGTTCCAGAAGTTTCACTTAGTCTGGACCCACCCCCAGTGTGAAACCTTCTGAAACTTTCCATCTACTCTAGATTCTGGGGCCCCAGGGAACCTTCTTGGCTATGATCTTCACTGAGGGAAAACAAACTTGAGAGGTCTATGCAAAGGGGCCCATGCTTTTACAGACCCTTAATGCTTTTACAAACCAAAACCAAAAGAACCCAACTCCTTTTGACAGAAACAAAAAACCCTTGCCCCAAGGACTCTGTTATGTCCCACTTTATTGGTTTAGAATCACTAGCTTCTGTATATTTCACTAAGCTCTACTTCCTGTAGTTTATATTTCAAAAACAACAGACTTTCCCTCTTGTTTTCTAAATATGAAACATAATAACAATAAATGTTCTTTTTCAAAAGTACATATCCTCCCTCCCCCCAATCAAGGCTCACTGAGCCAAGCAAGTCTGAACCAGGCTTAAATCTTTACTACTGAATCATATGGTCATTGCAAACTGACTAGGAGCTTACCCCCACCCCCCAGGTGAGAACTGAATGGTTTTCAAGAGGCCAAGCTGGACTAGGTGACCGTTTATCCCAATTTTACACAAAACTTTTGAGAGGAAGAATTGCACTCAACTGCACTCAATAATATACCAAACCAGCTCTGGCTTTGTTTAGAGCCTAGACTTGGGCCCTCATCCTTGCTGTAGACCTCCTGCAAGACTTTGCGTCTTGCCGAGCTTTACACTCAGTCCCAGTGCACGAACACTACAACACCTACAATCTCACAGCCAACCCACTCTCCACGTCCAGTGACTCAGGGGTAAGAGAGCCTTACTCCTGCAGCTCTGACCAAGTGATGTCCAACTGTTTTGCATGAATTAGAAATTAAAACCAAACCAAACCCAACCCCTTCAGCATAAGGAACCAAGTCTCCACCTTGAACAGCAGCCTCCTGTCCTTCAGTAGTTCCTGTCTACTCCAAACCCCCAAGGATTCCCCCAGCCTCAAGCAGCCTCAAGGACTTGTGGGGCCTGTGATAAGCACTGCAAGTTAAACAGGAACATGGGCCACACTCATGGAACTCTAGCTCCACATCTGTCACTCTGTTTCTGAGAGGGGATGGGCTGCACAGTTAGTGATGGGGCTGGCAGGTAAAGGGATGACCAAGTGACAGGCACACTGTCCCAAGGATAAACCTGGTCCTACTAGCACCCATGTTGTAACCACTATGCATTAGAACTATGGGTAATAAAGTGTGACAGACCTCAAGAGAGCAAATGATTTACTCCTCTGCTGTCATGCCCACAGAGCAACGTCTCCAAGGTCATACATTAGATAAATATGGGCACAGGAACTCATTCCTTATGCTTGACGACCTTGTCTTCCCACTCCCACACGCCACCAACACAAGGGGGAGTGTAGTGTGGGGCTGACCATGGAGGAATGGCAAACTTTCCACAGATCACATTCTTACCCTGCATCAGGTCTCACCTGTGGCCTGGGGAACTCACAGAAAGACAAGTTTGTACAACCCCAGACTTTTTCTTTTGGCAGCCAACAATTGGTCACATTGCACGTTTCGAGGTTACAGAGGAGCCCCACGGTACAAATGTGGGGCAGGAGCAGATACATCTTGCTCAGGGCTTTACAATAAAGTTAGAGCAAGTGTTTCAGAAGTTGACATCATGAAGGCAACCTCTGGAAGCAGGCACCCAAGGGACTCCAGAAAACCCTTCACTCCTGGGCTTTCCGGACTCTTCACCTTGGGGCCTCTTCTTAGGCATCGAAAAGCCGCCTTTTCTGGACCGTAGGGGAGGGACGTGCAGGTCACCGGCTAAGCTGGGCAGGTGAGGGAGGGCAGGGAGTTCCTTCAGACCCCAGCAGAGGTAGACTAAGGCAGGCCAAGGGTTCAGAAGAAAAGGAAAGGCCGTTTTCTCGGGGCTGACTGGGGCAGCTCCCCTTCCCTCCTCTCTCCGATTAAATACGAAAGCCGACGACGGCGAAGACTGTGAGGAGGAAGAAAATGAAAGTCGTGTCTCGGATCTCGTCCCACTGGAGGCCTTTCTTGGCCCGGTCCTCCTGCCGCTTGCGAAGGGCCTCCCGCCGGGCCCTCAGGCGCCGCTCGCGCTCCAGCTGTTCTCCGTAGTGCGCCTGGTAGAAGGCGTCGAAGTCGAACATGGTGCGGCTGGCGCCGGGAGCGGCCCGACCGCCGTCGTAGGCCCGAGAGGTGGCCGGCGGGGGACGGGGACAGCCGGCGTCCGCTGTGGGCGTCTTGGAGGGCCGGACGCCGGGTCCGCGCAGGTCCTCGTCGCAGAGCAGACCGCGGTCATACTTGCGACGGAGGGTGGCGCTGCCCAGCACCACGTAGGCCTGGGAGACGCGCGTGAAGCGCTCGGCGGCCTCCGAGCTCCCCGCGTTGCGGTCCGGGTGGTAGAGGAAGCTCTGCCGGTAGTAGGCCGCCTTGATCTGCGCCTGCGTGGCTGTGGTGGGGACGCCGAGCAGCTCGTAGAGCGCCGTGCGCGAGTACTGGCCGTCGCCCCGGGAATAAGTCCTCGCTCCCAGGTCCAGGCCCAGGCCCAGGCCCAGGCCCGGCGCCGAATTTTGTGAAAAACTCCAGGCCTGCCACAACCTCCACAGGAACAACCGCGGCCACCCCAGACCGCGCGCAGCTGCCATGTTGAATGTATCGGGCGGGCGGCGGAAGATAAACTGGCCAATGGGAGGCGCGGGTTGTTCCCAGCGCTTCGACCCTTGTAGCCAATCAAGGAAAAAGGAAGGCGGGAGAGGCGTGGAGCATGCGTATTACCAGGCGCTCGCGGGGCTGATGACATAAAAGCCGGGTTCCGGGACGCCAGAACCAAGCGTGCTGCTGAGGCGTGACAATGGCGTTTCGCGGCCGGAGACCGGAGCACGGCGGTCCCCCGGAGCTGGTGAGGCCTGTGGCCCGCGGGCACCCCTCTCCCCTCTTCTGGGGCCGCCGCATCCTGATTCCTCCCTCCACCTGCTATTTCTCTTTCTCTTTCTCGCAGTTTTACGACAAGAATGAAGCCCGGAAATACGTTCGCAAGTGAGGGGACTGTGGATTTTGCGCGGCGTGTGGGGTCGGGAACTGGCAAGTTGCCCTGATTATGGGCATGGCTTGGATCGCATGTAGACTTTGGGGGTAGGGGAAGAGAGGGACCTGGGTTGATCCTATTTCTCCCAGTGGTAAATCAGCTTTAAGTGAACCACCGAATTCTCTGTGCCGTGGTAACCTTAGCATTAAAGTGGGCGTGGTCATGCCTGTTTTAGGTGGTTTTCAAAGTTTAGTGCGACAGCTTTAAAGCATGTGGTAAAATACGCAGTATGGGTACAGGGTTAATACTGTTGGAGGAAAGGAGATAATGTTCATATGATGCTTATCTCGTTTCCCTCTTCATTTACCTCGCTAAATCTGCACGACAACCATTGGTGTAGGTATTGTCTGAATTTCACAAGAGGGTGGTTATTTGTATAACTACAGAGTCATTTTGACAGATAAAGGGTAGAGCAAGGACTCCCAATCCTGCCCGTTCCTATACCCTACTCTGTGGAAAATTCTGTAAATACCTATTCTCTCATTTCTGTTCAAATTGTAGTCTACGACGGACAGGGTTAGCAAAAATCTCTGGCCCAGTTGTTGTTATGTATCAAATATAAACTTTTTTCCAGCTGCAGAACCCTTTATTAGGCATTTTGAAAACTATTATTTGTGATTTTTTTTCCTTTGATTTAGGGAAGGCTAGATGTGCTACTCAGTTCTGATCTACACTGTTCAGTATGGTAGCCAATAGTCATTTATTGAAATATGGCTAGTCTGAATGAGTATGGAGAGCTGCAAACTGTTTCTTTAAGACAGAGTCTTGCTCTGTTGCCCAAGGCTGGAGTGTAGTGGGTGCTCACAGGCGTGATCATAGCAGCCTCAAACTCCTGGCCTCAAGTGATCCTCCCGCCTCAGCCTTCTGCATAGCTGGCACTAGAGGTGCACATTACGGTGCCATCTAAAATATCTTATTGGTCAGGTGGGGTGGCTCACACCTGTAATTCCAGCACTTTGGAAGGCTGAGGTGAGAGGATTGCTTGAGGCCAGGAGTTTGAGATCAACCTGGGGCAACATATCGAGAACTCGTTTCTATTTAAAAAAAAAAATTAGCCAGGTGTGGTGGCATGAGCCTGTATAGTCCCAGCTACTTGGGAGGCTGAGGCAGAAGGTTTGAGCCCAGGAGTTGGAGGCTGCAGTGAGCTATGATCACACCACTGCACTCTAGCCTGGGCAACAGAGCAAGACCCTGTCTCTTAAAAAAACATATATGTTACTGATAATTTATGTTGATTGTATGTTGAAGTAATACTCTGGGCATATTGGGTTAAAGACAATACATTATTAAATATGTAGAGTTAAACAATTACTACAATTTATTTTACCCGTTTCTTGAGTTTCTTTTTAATGTGGCTACTGAAAAGTCCTATGTGGCTTGCATTGTATTTCCCATGGGCAGCACTGCTATAGGTTTTTTGTTGTGTATTGTTGATCCTTACATACGAGAGTAACCACGGTGGATAATTCTTCAAGAAAATATATTCTTAGGAAGTAATAGAGGGCATCAAAGCTTAATAGAGTTTGCAGATACCCAGTGATTGTTCATTAGCTAAGTGATTTGCTCCGTTTACATCAGCTTTGTAGCTGGTACACTTGTAATTTGTGTCACAACAAAATAACATGTTGCTGTATACATGGACCTTTGGGATCCGTTTTAAATAGTTGAGTTTGTTGATCCCAACTTAGAATTACCAGGTGAAGGGGTCAGGAAAGAGTACCTCAGGATGATCCTTTTTTCTTCCCTTGGCTTTTTTTGGTCAAGGGGAGGTATTATCCCAGAACTCCTTTATCACTCGCTCATGTGTCTGCCCTTCTAGCTCACGGATGATTGATGTCCAGACCAAGATGGCTGGACGAGCATTGGAGCTCCTTTGCCTGCCTGAGGGTCAGCCTTGTTACCTGTTGGATATTGGGTGAGATCCTGGGGCCTGGTTCAGATTGTCTCAGTGGTGTAGTGTTTTTGCTGCTTACACTGGGTCCCTGTTTGATTGTGTATTCCAGCTGTGGGTCTGGGCTGAGTGGAGATTATCTCTCGGATGAGGGGCACTATTGGGTAGGCATCGACATCAGCCCTGCCATGCTGGGTAAGTATGTCGTGTTTGGCACCAGGGCGGACTACTCTCATGAGTGTACGTATTGTCAGTATTGTCAAGTATACGTATTGTCTCTTTCCCTGAGTTCTTGTTCTCTGATGTAGATGCGGCCTTGGACCGAGAAACGGAGGGAGACCTGCTTCTGGGGGACATGGGCCAGGGCATCCCCTTCAAACCAGGCACCTTTGATGGTTGTATCAGGTGAGGGTTTTCACTTCCTGCTTTTAGTCCTGCAGGCCAGTGTTTCCCAAACCTGGCTGTGTAGTAGAGTCACACAGGATAATTAAAATATATATCCCTTGGGGTTTTCACATTTATAAGGTCAGAGCAAGGCCCAACAATATGTTTTTTGTTTTTTGTGGATTTTTTTTTTTTTTTTGCATTTCAAAATTGTCTGCTGTGAGCATTTTGCATTGCCAGGTTCAGGCACCACTGGTGTGGATTCTGTGTCTGCTTTGTGGGCCTGGTGGGGGAGGGGGGTGGTCTTTGAGCCTCTAGGAGCCATCTTGTGGGCCCTAGCAGCCATCTTGTTTTCTTTTTGAAGAATTCTGGTGGAGAGCAGCTTGGACTGCTCTAATCTCTTCAGTGGATTTGGAGTCCTTTCTGAGTTATTAGGGTTAGGTTTTGAGTTTGTGTATAGTACTTTGATAACAGATCTTAGAACATTAAAATTATTGTTAGAAACATCTTTTTCTTTGCCTTCTATGGTAAGTTCTGCTTAGTATTCAGTGTAGTGTTTTGTTGATGGGGAGGAAGTTAAATCATTACCTTGGAGGGAGACCACCTTCAGTGATCCTAGGTTGAGTGGTAGGGAGGCAGGGTAGGGATCCGAGTGAGGAGTAAAAATTTGGATTTGATGATTTTCTTCTTACATCTGGGAACAAGCTGGGGGCGGGGAGGGATCATTTCAAAGGTAGCAATTGCTTTTTACTAATGATCAGGTGAAGTGTTTGAAGCTATAAAACAAACACACACACAAAAAACCAAAGGCCAGCAGTATGGTCTGTATGTTTTAGAAGTAAATAGTCATTTTTTTGATTGTTTCTTTTTAAATGGAGAGATGGTATGGCAAGCAAGCTTTTTTTTTTTTAAAACATTTGCTATACGTAAGACATTGTATAAGGTGGAGTATGGAAACCCTACTTTCAAGAATCTCCATGATTTATTAGGTGCTATAACACAAGACCATGTGTGGTGCACTCTAGGGAGTTGTGGGACCTGCCAGAGCTGTGAAGAGGAGCAAGAGAGCACAGGAAAGCCTTGAGAAGCAGAGGGGCTGGGCCTCAAAGCCTGGGAGGAATTTGGATAGTCAAGGCGAGGGTTTGAGTGAAGGAACAGTGTGAGCAAAGGCACAGAAGCCAGTGAGAAAGGAGTCTGAAATCAGAGGGATGAGTGAGAGATTTCATGGAAGATGAGATTGTGTTCCTAGAAGGCTTTTAATTGCATCCCAAGAAATTTGGGCTTTATTCAATAGGTAATGGGGAACTGGGAAGTGATGGGATCAGATCTGTGTTTAAAGAAGGTGATTTTCAGGTGGAAGAGAGGTTAGGTTGTTGAAGCATTCGAGACAGTAGTGAGTTCTGAGCAGTGGTGGGGGGAAGTGAAAGCTGGGAGAAGCTGTCGGACTAGCCAGTGGGGTATAGGGCCCTGTGGATGTGTGTGCACAGCAGTGAGGAGGGGAAAGCTAGCAAGAAGGACATAGTACCTGCTTGAGGTTTGGTTTTATTTTTAAACAAGCCTTCCTGTGGAATGCTTGAGATTTTAAATCTGGGGTTTGTGAAGATGCTTAACAGGCTCAGTAGGAGGAAATGACTTAGGAGGAGGGTGAATAAATGGCTGTGTGTAGGTAAGTACTGTAAAGTGTGTCCTTTGAATGGAGGAAGGAAATGAGGGGTAGGTGGGCAGAGACAGCCTTGATACACACTGAGTGATTTTAAACTTGGGATGCATGTAGAAACAAGGCTGAGAAAATGCTTCCTGGGACTGGCTGAGGGATGTGAATGTGCTGCCCTTCTGTGTACCCTGTTTGTCCACTCTTGTAGAGTCATGGCCTGGAATGGACCTGTACTTTCCAACAAGGGGAGCTGTGGGAGGAAGGCTTCACCTGGAGATCCAGGAAGGGTGGTGTCAGAGTCTTAAAGAGGTGGGGGATGGGGGCATGTGAATTGGTCCCTTTCCTGACTGAGTCCTTTCCTTTTCAGCATTTCTGCTGTGCAGTGGCTCTGTAATGCTAACAAGAAATCTGACATCCCTGCCAAGCGCCTGTACTGCTTTTTTTCTTCTCTTTATTCTGTTCTCGTGAGTATAAGATCTCCCCATCTGAGCTGGCTTCCTGTCCTTTTCCGTGCCTTGCAGGTAGAGTGAGGAAGTTGAGGTGTCCCATGATGGGAAGGCCACTCAGATGGGACCACATGGGTTGGCAGGATCTTAACTGTGGTTACTTCTCTTCAGCTACTCAGCCTAAACAAAAGTTCAAGCTCAGTGGGTTGACCCTCTCTAATCAAACCCAGAAGACACTGATGTCAAAATCTGAGACCAGTTTACTAACTTGGGAAAGGGCCTACTTCTGTTGATCACAATTCTTGTGTCTACTATGCCGAGTTTTAATAAAGACGTTGGTTTGGAGGCATGGAATGAACAGAATGAGGGCAGAAACATTGTGTGCAGGCCATGCAGAGGACACCTTCCAGCGTGCCCACATCCTCTTGACTCTTCAGTCGTTCTTCCCCCCACTGCTGATGTGTTTCCTCAGATAGGGAGCAGGATGGGTGTTTACCACTGAGAGCCTTTATTAGCTTTATTTAGTTTTATAACTGATGGTGTTGATTTTAGTTGTTTACCAGGATTAGATGATAGTTTGAGATTCTAAGTCTCGAAAAGTGAGTTCTTTCACTTTTTTGAAGGATCTGGGTATTTTTTGCCTCTTTCATCTTCCCCACCCCACTATAGCTTTCCTGTAGTTTCTGCGTATGGTTGACTGCTGGTCTTGTATGTTACATGTGTTCTCCCACTCACATGGTGGGGTTAATCCTGCAGTTCTGAGGGCCTTTGTGTTTGCCCTTCTCTCTGCTGAAAGGTTCTTCCCTCAAATGTTTAAAAGCCAACTCTCCCCTGCATTCAGTTCTCTGCTTAAGTTCCCTCATGGAGAGGCCTTCCTTGAACCGAAAGTTAACTCTCACTCTCTGTCCCTTTGTCCCAATTTGCCTTTTAGGCACTTACTGTTACTGTGTATCAGTCGTCTCCCCCACTAAAATGTGAGCTCCAAAGTTCAGGGGCTAGTTCTCTTGTCCATGGCTGAATCCCCGGCCCTAAGAACCATGGCTGAATCCCCGGCCCTAAGAACAGTGCCTTGCACGTAATGAGAACTCAGTAAATATTTAGCGAATGAAAGAGGGGGAGAGTGTCCAGGTCCTGACCCCATGGGGTCATTTGTAAGGTAGTGATGTTTCTGTTGCTTGCAGGTCCGTGGAGCCCGAGCTATCCTGCAGCTGTACCCCGAGAACTCTGAGCAGGTGAGCCCCTTGGTTACTGGAGGTACAGGGGAGGGACACAGAACTGCTCCTTACTTACCTGCCCTCTTACTGGTGGGTAGTGACAGAATAAGTAACCTTATGCTGATAGGTGGGTAAAGGAGGGAATGAGCACCCTAGTGTGGTCCTTTTGGCCCCTGATGGCACATTTTATGACCTGATATCCTAAGGGGCTGGTATCTGTGGAGTAGAGTAGGATGTTTGTCTTGTTCTTGACAGATAAAATGATTTTCATAACCAAATAGATAGTGGGATGTGTGAGAGGATATCGACAGTTATCTGTTCTATGAAGTATAATGAGACCCTGTCTCTACAAAAAAAATTTGTAATTAGCTGGGCCAGCTGCTCCCACTCACATGCTGGGGTTGATCTGCAGTTCTGAGGAGGCTGAAGTGGGAGGATTGTTCGAGCTCAGGAGTTTGAGGCTGCAGTGAGCTATGATCGCACCACTGCACTCCAGCTTGGGTGACAGAGTAAGACTCCGTTTCTTTTTAAAAAAAAAAAAAAAAAAAAAGTTGTTGAAAGATAAGTGAGGAGCTGTCCCTGACTAATAACATGAATGAGTCTGGCTTCAAATTGGTGGCCATTCATTTCCTGAGATGTGAGTAGGGAGTTGGGTCCCTGGGCTAGAAAGTGAGAATTAGGAGAGTTGCTTTGTTCTGTGATTCCTCCAAAGGAGTTGTGTGCCGCGCCTAGCACAGGAGTTCTAGCCTGTGCTTTTCTCTGTAGGGCTTTTTGGGACTCAGAATTGGGAAAGACTGGTAAAGACGACCTTCCGTTCTCCAGGCAGGATCCACCCTGGAGCAGACTGGCTTCTTGAGGGGAGTGGAGGTGAAGCTGTCTGCTCCTCCAGTCTCCCCACTTGCTCACTCACTACCTCTCTCTCCTCAGTTGGAGCTGATCACCACCCAGGCCACAAAGGCGGGCTTCACTGGTGGCGTCGTGGTGGACTACCCAAACAGTGCCAAAGCAAAGAAGTGAGCGCTGGGCTAGTGTGCTGTCTGGGTTGCAGGCCGGAGGGCCACTCAGTGGGCCAGAGGAGTGCTGGGTGGGCCACCAGGGTCCAGGCAGGCAGGAGGTGGGGGTGGCAAGGCCTGGTCTCTCTGCAAGGCTTTAGGAGCCCAGCCCTCACTTTGCACTTTTTCATTTCAGGTTCTACCTCTGCTTATTTTCTGGGCCTTCAACCTTTCTGCCAAAGGTGAGGGACCCTGGGTTTGCAGGCCCATGTCTTTTGGATTCCAGGCAGTGGGGCTCAGCCTGAAGAGCACACCAGGAGAACACTGGTGGTAAAGCAGGCCAAGCCCCAGAGCCTGGCGCGTCAAAATCCGCTGGAGTCTGGAGGCAAAGACCTCAGCTCTCTAGGTCCCAGAAAGGAATTTTGGTTCTTTCTTGTGGGACTGGGCCTGTTGAGGGCTCAGGCCTGGGTGCCCAGGCTTCTGGAGTGGGGCGCATGGGTAGAGAGCTCTCCAGGGTGATCTAAGAGCACTTTGGTTCCTGCAGGGGCTGAATGAAAATCAGGATGGAGAGGAGGCCAGGGAGTCCACGTTCATTAATGAGAGGTAAAGCAGTTGTTGAGCCCTGTCTCCGGGCAGGGGCTTGCTGCTGCCAGGTTTGTTAGATATGGCATTTTTTTCTCCCTGCTTTTACCCAAGCCTCTACCCCCAAGGTGGTGGTAGAACAGGAGACCCCTGCTCCTGCCTTAGGGTCTGGGGGGGCGGGGCTCTTCAGGATGTCTGTGGGCAGCCACACAGCCTTGACTCCCTTTGTGAGCCTGCATGTGCCGTTTCCTCTTGCCTTCCCTCTTGCCTCGCTTGGCAGGCTGTCCCTTTCCTGCCCTGAGGCCGCCCTCCACCTCCATCTGACCCCATCCCTCCTTGGCTTGTGCAGCTCTCCCTTCTCTCTCCTATATCCTGGTCTTTACTCCCCTGTGTCATCCCCGTCAGCACACACACACCGGCTGCACGATTTGTCCTGTTTCAGAAAAGATCCTCCCTTAATTAACCCCGTAACAACTCCTAATTACCACCCTGGTTATCTGCTTCCTTTTAGAACAAAACTCCTCGTTCTTGCCCCCTCAGCTTCTACTCCTGTCACTCTCTCGGTCCACTTCTCGATGCTTCTGTCTCATCGCACATTGTTCTTGTCAAGGCCACCACCAGTTTCCGTTTTGCCAAATCTGTGGTCACTTCTCAGTCTTTTTTTTCTTCTCACCCTTATCTTAACTTTTAACTTGCACGCTCATGAGGCTCTGAGAGAGCCAGTCACTCTTTTTTCTTTTTAAAGATGTTGTCTCGATCTGTCCCCCAGGCTGGAGTGCAGTGGTGTGATCAGAGCTCACTGCAGCCTCCAACTCCTGGGCTTCAAATGATCCTCCTGCCTCAGTCTCCTGAGTGGCTGGGACTACACGCGTGAGCCACTACACCTGGCTAATTTTTTTTTCATTTTTTGTAGAGAT
This sequence comes from Daubentonia madagascariensis, assembly GCA_023783475.1. Classification (NCBI taxonomy): domain Eukaryota; kingdom Metazoa; phylum Chordata; class Mammalia; order Primates; family Daubentoniidae; genus Daubentonia; species Daubentonia madagascariensis. The sequence continues at coordinate 10,151,961 of JAKFHU010000086.1, forward strand.
GGAGTCTTGCTATGTTGCCCAGGTTGGTCTTGAACCCCTGGGCTCAAGCGATCCTCCCACCTTGGCCTCCCAAGTAGCTGGGGTTACAGGCATGAGCATGTGCGCAGCCTCAACACTTTATTCACTTGACCTTCCGCCCACTGTCCTGGTTTTACCTTGACCTCACTGGCTGTCCCTCCTCTGCAGTCCCTTCCCTTGACGTGATCCCAGTGCCCACCCTCCTCCCCACTTTGAGCCTAAGGCACCGCTGCCCCTTGCCTGGGTGACTGCCTTGCCTCCTGCTTTCAGTCTTTGTCTCTTTGAATTTATTTTCTGTACAGCAACCAGGCTCTTCCTTTTCTTTCTCTTTTTTTTGGGAAAATCAGAACTTGGGATTTTTTTTTCTTATTATCTAAAATATAAATCACGCCATTGTTTTTCTGTTCAGTATCTTCAGTTGAGTTCCCCTTGCCTTTATTTTCCTTAACATCTTTCACTGCCCCAGATGATATGTATCAGTTTACATGGTTATTCATATCCCTGACTACAATGAAGCTTGGCAGGGACTGGTATTATGTCCCTGACATCAATATAGTATTTTGTTAGTTAAAAAGTGCTCAGTATTTGTTGAATGAATAATGGATTATAAGGTAGTGAAGAGTGAGGTTATTTCTTAGTTCTGGTTGATGTGAGTGAAAGGTCTTAAGACCTATAAGATGTTTAAGAGGAAAAATGGGCAGAGAATAAATGAGTTTGGAAGCCCCACTGGTGATGACAGTCATGCGTGTTCCTCGTGTCCACCACAGGTTTGTGCCGTCTGACTTCTTGGCCCTCCAAGGCCATTTCTCTTAGTTTCCCCAGCTCATTCCCCACGGGGACGTGGGGGCCCTTCTAGAAGACTTGTGCTCTGAGGTGCCCATCACTTGCTCCCAGGGATGCTCCCATCTCCTGCTTGACAGAGGAAGTACAAGTTCACTCCCTCCATGCACCTTAGGATCCCTCTTGTCCTCACACCAGTGTCTGCAGACAACACGTCCTAACTGTAAACTCGGGTAAGCTGAATGACCTGAGATCCGTTCCTCACCTCTTTAAAAGGGGGACGGTAACGCCACCCACCTCGGCAGTGTGTTGAGGGTCAGGAAGCCTGGCGTGTCCCTTTCCCATCCCTGTTCTGCAGGCTCTTGCTCTCCAGTTCTCAGATTAGGTGGAGGGAAGGGGAGGAGCCTCACTTCTGTCTAGTCACAATCAGGGCACTTACCATAAATAGGTGTATTAAGAAAAAGTTTTTAAGCGTTTACCTAATTTATCTCCAGGCTACATTTTTTTTGGTGTAACTTTGTCTCACCTATGCCTTCCTTTATTCTTGCTGCCTGGGCTTCACCCTCCTGTGCCTCTCAGCTGCCCTCTGCACTTCCGCCCTTGCCCCCACTTCTCTTGGCGCCTGTGCTTTGGGGTACCCCGATCTTCACCTCCTTTATCTCCCCTGATGACCTCCCTTGTTCTTTCTGTGACTCTCCTCTTGCCCCCGTTCACCACTCTGCCTCCACAGTTTATATTTCTTTCTAGAATCTTTGGGATGAATCCTGCATCTCCAGCCCCCAGTGTGCAGCTGCCTCCTGCTTTGCACTGGCTCATCAGACCCAGGTGTTCAAGTGGCGGCTCCTTGGCTCACCCCCACACTGGTTTCTCAGGACGGTCTCCAGGGTCTTCTGGGTTATTCCAGGCCTCTTTCCTCCTTCCCACACCCTGTCCTTGTTTCTCAGTCCCTCCTTTCCATTCCTGTTTTCCTGCCCCCTAGTTGTGGGCCCACCTAAGTTCCTCTCGTGAACTGTTGTCTCTGTACACCCCGAAGTCTAGGTGGTGATGTGCCATTGTGTTGGCATAAAGCATCTTGGTTCCTGCTGCTCCCTGAAGGGGGAACAGACTACTCACTGGTGTTCAGACCTCCACGACCTGGCCCAGCCCGCGTTCCCCTTCCTGTCCCGTGACTGCAGGCAGCCTTCGCCTTCGGTCCTTCCACGGCACCTCCCTAACATGCACTGCCTGGGTGTGCCCCCACTCCCGCATGTAGAACCACCAGCTCATCTCTGCGCTTGTCTTTCCTGGCGTGCCCTGGGCAGCTCTTGGGCCTCTCTGTGCTTGTCTTGGCCTAGTGGAGGTGGTCTCTTGAAGGCAAAGCTGGTTCATGCCACTGTTGAACAAACATGGGCTGTACCTGCAGGTGCTTGGTAGATGGTTGATACTCACGTGGCAAGCAGCCCCTGTGCAAGTTATGCTGGATGCAGTTGATCCCCAATGCCAGGTGGGGGTATGGTTTTGTGGGGGGCAGTTTCCCCTTGTTCTCAGGGCCTCTCTCCCTTGGGGCTGTGGGGGGTCCAGTTTCTCCTCAGCCAAGGATGGAGGCCAAGATGAGCGCCTGAGGATCATTGTCGGGACTGCCACAAGCTGGGCAGCCTTGTTTTCCTGCCTCAGACATTTGTAGTTACTGGGAGCCCCCACTTGGTTGATACCAGGCATGCTGACCCCAAAATCACACTGGGGCCTTCAGTGACAGCACTGGGCATGGGGTCTGTGGCTTTCCCTGGGCACTGCCAGGCTCTCATGAGCTGATTTTGGCCTGGGTTGCCCCCAGTGTAGCATAGCCACCTGTCTGCCCCATAGACCGGATATCTACACACCTAGCAAGTGGTCATCCACCACAAAGATGCCTGTGACGCAGTGGCCCCTCGCCTCTAGCCCTCCTGCTAAACTTCTTTGGCCCCAGTGGATGTTACCAGGAAGGAGGGTGTCCAGAGTGGGGACTGGCGTTGTAGAAGGGAAGGTGAAGCCTTTGAAGGGAGGGGCATCTGAGGCCATCTCACTCGGAGGGAAGCTTGCCACCTTCCCCTGCCTGGGATATGCCAGCCTGGCAGCTCCATCCATCAGCTCATAGCTGTGTCTCTGGCACCAGGGTCCAGTACAGGATGGCGAGGCGGGGGATGGTGAGGAAGAGCCGAGAGTGGGTACTGGAGAAGAAGGAGCGGCGCAGGCGGCAGGGCAAGTGAGTACCCAGTTTGGGCTGGGAACCATTGGGCGGGAGGTTGGAGGGAATACTTCTGTTGCCACTAAGGGCTTATTTGCATTTGAAGGGATCCTAAGCCTGCTTTATTCTTTTTTCTGAGACTGTCTTGTTTCTTTGCACAGGGAAGTCAGACCTGATACTCAGTACACCGGCCGCAAGCGCAAGCCACGCTTCTAAGCAGTGGCCGCGTCCCAGTGGGACGGCTGTGGGGCCACACAGTTGTGTGGTATCCGTCTGGCCTGGCACTTGCTTCTGGAAAGTTTTCAATATTGAAATGCTTCCTTCATCAGCTGACAAAGTATTTTAGAAAAGTTTAAAGTTCTAAAAGTATTTTCTTCACTAAAAAAAGTTATCTGAGAGCATCTTATTTTTTGTTTTAAAAGCAATAAATTCTTTTTTGTGGAACTCTTGCTCTGCCATCTCCCAGCTCTGTGATCCTCACCAGATGTCTTAGGTTCCTCTGTTGGTGGGTGTTACTACTTGACTCCCCAGGCAGGATGTAGGTTTAAAGAACTTAAAGGCATGAAAGCATTCTTTTAATTTGCAAGGAACACAGGTAGAATTCTTTAGTTCAGGACTTATTATATATAACCATGCTATAACACTTGGCAGAGTTGGGAAGCAGGGCTGGGTGAGGTGAAATGTAGTTGTGGTGCCCACTGGCCTGTGGCCTCTGCCCAGTCTTTGGTTTCCCTTTGGTGTGCACCAGGCTGTATGGTCAGCTGCTGCACAGTACAGCATTTGGATGCCGCAGGCTGGTCTCTGGTCCAATCACTAATGGCCAAGGGCCCGTCCTGCTCTGGGGTGTGTGGGGGGCTGTCTAGCAGGCTGATAAGAGGCGATCTAGTTGTCACTTGAGACTTGGGGGCCAAGTGGGAACAGGGACAAGATCTGGGCACGGCAGTATAGAACAGCACTGGGTGTTAAATAGGAGCTAAGACATCCAGGGATGGGGCAGTTATCTGGGAAGGAGGTGAGGCTTAGGGCCCGAGGGTCTAAACCCTACAGTGGAGTCTCCCCCAGATATCAGATTCCAGGCCTCACCTTTGGCAAAGGCTCTGGCCACTTCACCTGTGGTGAGGGGATAATGGGCCTGTCCTCATAGAAAAGCCTGGATCTTATCAATTGAATGGCCAGAGATGGCCCTGAGGAAGTTGACGACCTTTGGGGGAGATGGACATTGGGATCCTTTGCCTCTGAGCCTCTTCATAGCACCACATACATTCATCCCCAAGTTCTAAGGCTGTGACACTGCAGAGGGTAAGAAATCTAGAGCAGAGACCTGGTACAGATACAAATGTTTATTCTACATAAAAATTTCACAAAATGGGCAGCTGGTTGTACCAAGACCTTTGGTGAAGGGGTGGGAGGGATTTGCTGTTGAAGGCAACACGGACAGTGGTCACAGTCACTGGGCAGGAGCAAAGCTGAGGGCAGATGGGGTACCCAGACATGGCCCCATCCCCTACTGCATGCACTCGCATGCACACTCCTTGCCTGTCAATGAGGGAGAGTGGTCTTGGGGTGGGGGCACATTTCTGACAAGCCCCAAGATGGCGGGGAGTGGGGAGGTGGCCCTCCCTGGCTGGCTGCTGAATACTGCGTCCGAGACACTGACACCCACGTGGCACATCAATGGGGGACAGCAAGGGCAGGATGAGATTGCAGGCCTGAAGTGATATCTGACTTCCTGAAGCACAGGAGAACAGGGACCACCGTCCCAAACATGCAACACTGAGCTAAGGCCTGCTCTGCCTCTAGTTGCAGGGGTGGCTGGGACTAGGCACCAGCCAGCCTCTTCCAGAGGGTCACCTGGGGTTGGGCCTAGCCCAAAGGGGTTGCTCCTGGGGCTTCGGGAATGTGGGAAGGGAAGTTGAGGCTGAAGGCCTGTTGGACTTTGCCCCTATGTAGGGAGGGAGCCTGGTCTTGACATGGCCAGAAGCCACAGCACCCTGAGCCTCCCTGGCAGTGATCAGCTATTAGAGGCTTAGAGCTGGGCTGTCCCTCAGGGTCACCCCTCCCCTAACCTGAAAAGCAGCACCATGTGGCCAGCTGGTCCCCACCCCTGGGGCTCGGCTTGTGGGGACAGCTGGAGAGGCCAGAGGACAGGGCAGGTGGGCAGGTCATCTGGACGCAAGGTTGGGGTTGATTCTGGGAAAGGGCCGCCCCCAGGCCTGAGTGGTGTTACTGGAGGCAAGGAACAGTAGTGGGTATCTCCCTGGGCAGCCCTGCCTGTTAAGGGGAGGCGGCCAGGGCCGGGGCCCACTGGCTGTTTCCCTCCACTTCTTCTGTACAGACGACACTGTCACAAAGATCATGCACACGACACAGCTCAGGGCAGGGTGGGACTGGAGGGCCCGTGGCAGAGAATGGCGCAGTATGGGGTGGGAGGGAGAGTGCTCCGAGCCAGAGGTGGGGGTAGGGAGGGCAACCCAGCCAGGCAGCAGCAGCCAGGGGCCTCCGTGGGGTGGCCCATCCAGAGTGGAGTGGCAGCTTTGGGGCTTCTATCCGAAGATGCCACCAAAGGTGGAGGCGATGATGATGCCCAGGACCACGCAGCAGATGATGATCATGATTTTCTTCTGCAGGGGAGCAGGCAAGAGGGGCCTCAGATGGGGTGGAGGGTGGGGGGTGGGAAGGGATTATGATGAGCCCTGATCTGAGTCTGTGGGATCCTGGGAGGGGGATGTGGTGCGGGGAGGGGACTGTAGGATGGCCAGCCCTAACCTAATGGAAACTGGGACATGGGCTCAGGCAGAGGCAGGGCTACTGACCCGGCGAGCCTTGCTCTGGTACTTGACAGCCTTCTTGGTGTCAGACACGGCCCTCTCCACGTAGTCCACCGCATGCTCTACGTTGTACTCGATCCTGTCGATCATCTCCCCCTGCAGGGCCGGGGGCACCCGAGCTCCAGAGGGCCCCCTCCTCAGGGTCGGGAAGGGTCTCCGGGCAGGACTTAAGGAATGCACCCTGAGGTTAGAGAGAGAGAAAAGAGGGTGTGAGGAGGATGGGTAGAGCCAGGCCCCCGGGACAGGGTGTCGTGGGCACAGCAGGCTCCCCAAGCCAGCTCCCACCTCTCCCCGCAGAGCAGCCATCCTGGAGCTGGAAGCAGCCATGCATTCTCAGCCAAGGGTTGGGGACCATGCAGAGAACACTCAGCTGGGGCCCTGACCCCTGTATCAGTGCCAGAGAGGACAGTGCCAGGCAGAGGCAGGCAGGGGCAGGAGAGGGCGGGCTGGCCTCTGGGCCTGCCCTAGCCGTAGCTCCCAGGGTGACCACGGGAGAGCCCCAACTCCATCCTCAGGCGTAATGGCTCCACCCAGCTCTGACTGTCTGAGGTCAAAGACCCCCTTGCCCAGCCCCACAGCCCTCTTGGACCCTGCAATCTGATCCCATGCTGCCCCCAGAGGCCACTGTGACTGTGACCACCACCCCACAAGACTCGCAGGGTGCATCTCCCTCTCCAAGCCCCCGCCTTTACTGGCATCCACGTCACCACGGTCTGTCCCTGAGGAGGATGGCAGCGACAGCTTCCTCATGGCCTCCCTGCTTCCTAAGGACACGTCACTCCCACACTTAAAAACCCTCCAGTCTAGAAGAGACCCCATGTGCCCCAGCACTGCCTGCCAAGGCCCCACCCACTGTGTCCAGCTTCAAATAAGTCCGGCTCTTGCCAGCCTCAGGACCTTGGCATTGCTGTCCCTCTGCCTGGCGCCAGCTCTTCAGTCTTCCCTGGGAAGTCTTCACAGCTGCTTCCTTTCCACCTTTTCTGGTATCAGCTCAAGTGCCCCCTCCTCAGAGAGGCCTTCCTTGACCACTCCCTCCAAAGTGGCCACCCCCCGTCATTCTATCACAGTATGACTGCAAGTGGCCCTCACACCAGCAGTGTCGGCATCACCCTTGAGCCTGTCAGATGCGCACTCATGGGCCCCACCTCGGCCTATCAGTCTCTGGGAATGGGGACCCAGAAACTTATGACAAGTATTCCAGGTTGTTATGACAGTCCTAGGCAGTTTCAAGATTGAGCACCACTGTTCTATCACACTGCTTCCTTGTAATGTCTCCTGAGCACCTGGCACCACTGGAGAACATTCCATTTGTTCCTATGCAGCCTTTTCACCTCATAGCCATTCACTCCAGGAAGCAGGCCCCTCAGCTGTCCTGGTCACTGCTATACATCCAGCTCCTAGGAAAGCGGCTAGCCCACATGGCCCCATGCTAGACAGTTGGTGAATGAGCCAGAGCAGGGTTGGGTGGAGCTGGGTGGGGCCATGCAGGGCCTGGGGTCCTGGAGGGCCAAGCAGAGCCATGCAGAGAAGATGGTCCTTCAGGCAGGCAGGGCCCTGGTGGCAATTTCAACAGCGGGTGGTTGGTTACCTGAGGGCTTGGTCCCTCCCGGACAGGGCAGCGTGTCAGGCAGAAAGGGTAGGGGTTAGTGCAACCCTGCGTGCTGCTGTGGGCTGGGGCTGTGGGGACCTGGGCACTCACCTGGCTCTCCACAAGCATGGCCATGTCCATGAACATGTCATGCAGCTCACGGATGCTGTTCTCCAGCTTGATGATCTCACTATGCCGTGTCTCAATCTCGCTCAGAGCCTGCTTCGAGATGCTGGAGTCCATAATGATCTAGCAGGTGGGAGCAGATGCAGAGCTGAGGGGGTGGGCAGAAGGCCAAGCGGGAGGGCAGCTAGGATGGGCAGAGTTGCTCTGGAAGCAGGGCCTACAGCTTCCTCCCTAGCCGCAGCCTTGCCCACCTCGCTGCTTGGCTCTACCACCTGCTAGCTGTTACCTAATTTCTTTGTGACCCAATTTCCTACCTATAATGTGGGGCTAATAACACTTCCCACCTGTGCTCACCACATAGTAAGTGCTCAATAAGTGACAGCTCTTAACCACCAGCATTTTGCAGAGCCCAAGCTGACTGCCCCATGGACCCAGGCCCGGAACTGCCGTTCTCTTCCTGCCCCTCCCCACACGGAGTGTGACTGCCCCTCCCCTCTCTCCTCCTGGTACCCCCACCCCCAAGCTGCCTCCCACACCTGTGTGCCACCTCCTAGGAAGCACCTGCTACACAGCATAGCACAGAGCTTCACTTGAATGTAAAGATGGCCAAATGTCCTCCAGGAGGAGGAGAAGGTCCCAAGGATGATGGGAGGGGGCCCCCGGCCATAGGCAAGTGGTCAAGGACAGCAAGGAAGTGGATCCACAAGGGAGGCACCGGGAGACGGGGCTCCTGATTCCACTTTTGCCACTAACATTTATGTTACCTCAGCCTGGTCCCTCCCCCTCTCTGGGACTTGGCCTTCACTTCTCTAAAACCTACCTTATAAGGTGGCTGTGTCCAAATACTGCCCAGACCCAGCACTTTGTGCACACGCTAGGGGTCATGGTAGGGGGACATGGTAGATGGGTCATGGTAGGAGGGGTGGGGCCTGCCCACACTCACCCCCGAGGCAAAGATGGCAGGGTTCCCACTCTCCAGCATGTCCTCCAGCTCCTCACTTGTTGTGGTCCGGCCAGCTGCGAGTGGGGTCACTCTGAGCCCCACTGTCTCCAGGGAAGTCAGCACCAGCCTCCGGTCCGCCTCTTCAGCCCCCAACCCTCGCCCCTCCAGCCCACCCCGCCCCGCCCCTCTAGCCCTGGGCCCCGCCCCTCCAGTCCCCATCCCCTGCCCCTCCAGCCCTGGGCCCCGCCCCTCTAGCCCTGTGCCCCCGCTCCTCCAGCTTCCGCCCCGCCCCCAGCCCCGGCCCCGGCCCCGCCCCTCAGCTCACTGATCTCCAGCTGCCTCTGAATGCGGCCCTTGCAGCGCTCGCGGTAGTCAGACTGCGTTGCGTTGTACTCTGACATGACCTCCACAAACTTTCGGGACAGAGTGGAGTGCTGCGGGTCCGAGATGGGGGTGCAGTTGTCAGGCCCCAGAGAGACCCAGGGACTGAGGTGCCTGCCCACCCGAGAGCCCTGGCCTGCACCTGTGTCTTCCGGATCCTCAAGTCAGCTGAGGAGCGGTTCAGGCCTTCCTCCTGCTCGATGCTCTGCTCGATGCCTGGGGGGACAGATGGCGGCTGAGGCACAGGCTTCCCCCCTTCGCCCCCCAACCCACACACCCAGATCTGGCTCCAGACCTCCCCTGGGGGGCCAGCATGTGGCCTGTGAGTGGTGGGGTCCCGGAGGCACCAGCACTGATGGGAGTAGGGGCCTACAAAGGCCCTTCCAGCTGTGAAGCATGTGCCCACGAGTGCACACCCCAAGGTGTGTGTGTGAGCACCCACTGTGTGCGAGGTCTGGTGGTTCAGGCCACCCTGTGCCTCTGTACTCAGAGAGGCTGTGTACAACAGGCCATGCCCAGAATTGGGAGGGCCAGATAGCCACAACCTGCAGGGCATGTGGCCCAAGGCCCCAGCATTCTTGGGGCATGCATGTCTCTGTTCACATGAGCATACAGGGGCTTCCTAGTGAGACTAGGAAGTGCTGGCCACTTCTTAAACCCTCTTGAACAGAAGTGAGGGGCACTGCCCAGAGCAGAGCACTACCCTCCATAAAGCCTCAGGTGTCTGTGTCCCTAGGCCCAGCCAGAGCCTGGCACAAATGGGCCTGGCCAAGCAGCTGTTGAGTGAACAGGCACATGCTGCTGCCTTCAGAAAGGAAAGCAAGATCCAGTGTACCCCTCAGGGTTAGTGAAACCCCATGGGCTACACACAGCAAGCAGGCCCAGAGTCCCCCCCAGCCACCCCCAGACAAGGCTGGGAGCCTGACTCACTCTTTAACTTGGAACGAACTTTGTTCGCTGTCTTCTTTATGTCCGACATGAGTTCTTCCAGCTCCTCCTTCGTCTCTGGGGAGGCAGAAGGGGTGGGGGTAGAGCCCCTGGGCTCCTTCACTGCCTGACATTCAGGCTCAGCCTCCTGCACAGGGGGCTTGATGGGAGCTCTGGGCAGACCCCGAGTCTCCCCTCTTCCCCTGGCTAAGGCTCTGCCTGCTCCCCCAGTTCTGGGCCAGGGCCACACCAGCTGCAGCCTCACCCCCTCTTGTGCTGCCTTTCAAGGAACCTCCCTTCCTTTGCTGGCGCCCCCACCCCCTGTAGATAACAGATGGGTCTAAATTTAAGGCAGAAATAATTGTGGAGCAGCTGGCGATGCTGGAGTTGGCACGAGGAACACTGACTTGATACTTGCCTGAGTCGAAGGTGGGGGGTGCGGGCTCACCTAGCATTACCTGGCCCAGGAGGGTGAGCAGCCACCCAGTGGGCTGATGGGGGGTCAGGGAGGGAGAAGCCCCCCCCAACTCCACATTCCCCAGAGTCACAGCCTCAAACACCCTGAGTGGGGCACACCTTGTTTTGCTCCCAAAGCTGCCCCTCCCCAGGTGCTGAGCTCAGTTGAGTGCCAGTGGGTGGGTGGGGGCAGGGGGTGGATGGCCTGGGTGGGAGCTGATGGAGAAGAGGTTCAAAAGCTGCGCCCCTGGGGCACAGTCGGTCCTGGCTGGTGGCAGGTAGCTTGGGCCTAGGAGAGGTAAAGTTGGTGGGAAGGCGGTGGCATAGTGTTTCTGGCCCTTCTTCCAACTAGAACCATCTCCCTAAAGTTGGCAGAGTCCATGGGGGTGCCCAGCTCACTTGCCACCCTCCCTGAGAGGGGCTGGCTGGCAAAGTGGGACAAGAAGGCTGCCTCCCCCTGGGTTTGCCTAGCAACACCCAAGCCTCAGGGCATCCCCAGGACTGAGCTCCTGGCTGTAACCTTTCCAGCTGCCCTCTGCCTGCCTCTGGGGCAGGGGTTTCTCCTAGAGGGCACTGGGAAGGGCATTGACAGTGCTCCATCAGGAAGGCCCCAGATGGGGTCACCTCCAAGTGGAGCGTGAGTGGGGTGGAGCGTGGCAGAGGGGTTCCGAGGAGCGGAGGAGGGCGCCTCATTTGTGAGAACAAAGGAAAACTCGGTTACCAGCTGCTCTGACGTCTCAGCCTCTTTTGCTCAGACCCAAAATAGCCCAGCCCGGATGGCAGCCCCCAGAGCAGGCAGAGCAAGCCTTAGCCCAGGAAAGCCCCCCACTCACCGCCATCTTTTCTCATGGCTCCCCGGTAATTCTGCTCCGCCACTGCCCTGGAACCCCCACCTGGCAGCCCCTCCCCTTGCTGAGAGCCTGGTACTCAGCCAGGCCATGGGTGGCGATTCTGAACTGGTCCCTACTGACTGTTTGACATGGGGGAGAAGTGCAGACAGCATGAGGGACCCCCAAGAAAGGGAGCCCCAAGGGAGGGGGCTGAGCTGCTTCATCCCCCCATGCCCACCCCACCTGCCAACAGTGGGGAGGTCCCCTCCCTTGCTCTTTATAGGACTCTATTCCTACCCCACAATCGGTCGGTTGCCTTCTGACCCTTAGCAGGAGCAACCCACACAGGGACACACAGCAACCCAGATGTATCTGGACACACAAACATACATCACGTGCTGCCATCCAGACAAATCTCTGGGGAGAGGGGTGAAGTATGATGGCTGCCCCGGATGTCCCCTTCCCTGGGTGGCCCCTCTCCTTCCTCAGCTCCCACCTGACCCATTCTGCCTTCCAAGGGCCTGGGACTGGGCTTGGTGGGTGTGGCCTTGGCCTCGGATCAAGCACATTTTGGGGCTGTGGAAGGATTTATTCTGGGTTCTTCAAGATGCCAGAGGGCTCGGGGGTGAGGGGCCATGGATAGGGAGGCAGTGCTAGAGGTGAGAAGACAATCCAACCATGGGCACCTGAGTGGCCAGGCCTCTCCTCCCGGAACACCTAGGGAGGCGACTAGATGGGCCTGCATGCTTACAGTCAGCCTGGCACATGTTAGTGTAGTAACCACCATCTCAACAGGAATGTGGGGGCCAGGTCACAGGACCTGTCTGGGGAGTGGAATCTTGTGTGGAGGGAGAAGGATGACTTCCTGACTTCCTGGAGCCCTGAGAATGCTTGCTCCAGGGTACCACGTGGCTAGGTGCCAGGGCTGCCAGCTCTTTCCGGAAGCTCGGCCTGCTTGGCTGGCCTGCCCTCCCACAGCGCTGCAGAGCTGCCATCTGCTCCCTGGGAGGCGCGGGTGGGGCAGGCCGAGGCCTCCTATTGATCAGAGACAGCTCCCTCCCTCCTTCCCACCTCCCAGAAGCCCAGGGCGCAGCCAGCCCTGTCACCTTAGAAAAAAGGCAGCTTAAGCAGGGAGGGCGGGGCTGGGCACCTGACCCTCCCAGGCCCAAGGAGGGCCACCCCTCCCACCACCCAAGTCTTTGCCCAAGACCCGTTCCCAAGACCCGTTCCCGTGGCCAGCAATACTGGGCACTGACCCCTCAACCCCAGGCTGGGGACAGCTGTGTTTCCTGAGGCTTCTCATGGACCCCTCCCACCCTGGCCAGCCCAGACACCCCTCAACCCACCAGCAATGAAGGGCGCTGGGGTTCCATGAGCCCCCTCTGGCAGGAGCCCCTTCCTGGAGGCCTGTGGGGCCTGAAACCTGTCCCTGCACACCTACACACTCACTCTCATCGGGGTTGGGGGAGGCCAGGATGGCGCTGTGCTTCCGCTTCACCTCCTCCACGTTCTCTGCAATCTTGTCAATGAAGCCCCGGATTTCCTCCACCTGTGGACCAAGGCCAGGTGGCTAGGAGGTGAAAATCTGGGGAGGGGGCTTTTTGGCCCTGGGGTTTGCCCAGAGTAGGGCTGAGGTCAGGGCTCAGGGAGAGGATGGGCCAGGCTTCAGGAGGTGGGGCATGGGGGGTGGTTGCTCCCATGTGTACTTCCAGGGTAGGGAGGAGGGGACCCCAAACTTTGCTCCGTGCTGAGCTTCAATCTATTTGCTCTCAAAGTGCATTCATTAGTTCATTAGTTGCTGTCACTGGGCTGTGGAGTTAGGCACAGGGGGTGTGTAAGTGCCCAAGGCCTGGCTCAGAGGCGAGACGTGGCCACCCAGCGTCTGGCAGTACACGGGAGAGATGGGGTGTGCTGGCTCCCACCTGCTCAAAGAACTCATCCATGAAGCGGTCTCGGTCCACGGTGACGGTGACATCATCATCATCATCGCTGTCCTTGGCCTGCACAGGGTGGTGCACGTATGAATGGATCTGTGGTAGGACCACTGGGCCTACTGGACCCGGGGCCCCAAACTGCACAGCATCTGGCACATGCAGGAACACAGCATGCAGCTCCATGGCCTCACCCAACCCCTCCCTCCTGGGGGCCTCTGGGCAGGGACAAGAACAGGCCTGGCTATGCCCTCAGCTCCCAGCCGCAGTGAGAATTGGAGGGTTGCTGAGGACCCAGCAGAAGGAGAGCCCTTGCCTGTCAAGTCGGTGCCGGTGCTGGGGCCAACTCTCAGCCTCGAGGCCAAGGACTCCCTCTCTTGCCTAGCGGCCTGCTCCCTCCCTGCAGCTGGGGATGCCTCTGTCTGGCCCCTCTGGGTCCCCAGGCCTTGCCTCGGACAGTTTCTTGGAAGCCACATTCTCTACTCTCCTGGCCCAGTGTTTTTCATTCAGGTGGGGCCCACAGGTCCCAAGCTCCCTTCCCAGGGTGGGCCCTGTAGGGCAAGGCCTGCCTGCTCTGTCCTGGTCCTGGGCACCACCAAACCTTGCCCCAGAGGTGGGGTGGCTCAGACATGGGGCCACCTCCACAGCACCCCCGGATGGCCTGAGAGATACTGCCCATGCGGAGCGCTGCTGGGTGCCAGCTTTGCCCACTCAGGCTTCTTGGGAATCTTCTTTCTCTCTATCAGTCTTGACGTTGGACATTGGTCCTCCTTCCTTCCAGCCCCAGAGCTGGGCCTGGCAGGCACAGGGACCAGTCACGTCACTTGGCTCGGGGCCTGCCTTAGGCCTCTGCCTCAGGTACAGGCCCCACCCCACTGCCCCAGGAGCTGCTGTACAAAAGCCATCCACCATCAAGGGGCAGAGCTAATTATACCCCTGGCTTCCCAGTATGCTGGCCACAGTCATTACTGTCTACTCCACACCTCAAGTCGGCCAGAGTCAGCCCAATCTGCTGGCAAGGCCAAGGTCCCGCTCCACAGCCAAGGCAAGGATACCCAGGTGGCCACCCTAGGGCAGGGACCGACACTGCTCAGCGTGGGGTTCAGGGCTCAACGCCACCTGATTCTCAGTGCCCCACGGGAGCAGGTACAGCCCAGCTCAGCACTGGCCCTGCCTCAGTGCCCTCTCACCAGGACAGAGGCAGGTGGAGGTGGAGGGGCCGGGAAAGCTGAGGGGACCCACCAGGCTGGGCCCAAGCCCCAGCAGACACGGAGCAGCTGAGGGACTTCCCATCTGGGCCGGTCTGCTCTTCTGTGAAATGGGGACATTGAGGCCTGGCTGCAGGGAGGGAGGCGCAGAAAGGGCGGGAAAGCAGAGCGTGTTCTCTAAGGGGCTGTGTCCCTGGTCCACCCCACCAAAGCCAGCCGGGAGAGGGCGTGGTTAGGAGCTTTTATGGGGCAGCTCAGAGGGGCCTCCTCACATCAAGAGATCACACCTCCTCCCCCAGCAGCTAAAATAAATCCTTGTTCCCACTCCCCACAAGTGCCTGGGGCTGCCACCAGGTGGCCACCCTCTCCCCCAGCAGCTCCCCCTCCCCTAAACACAGAGAATCTAGGAGCCACAGTCACACTTCGACCATGCCAGGCCTAGGAGTTGAGTCAGAGGAGCACTCCCTAGGGAAATTGAGGCAGGGCACAGGTTGGAGGAGCCCAGCTCCCCGTCCTGGGCAGCTGCCAGGTTGGGAAGTGGCCCCAGGAGTTCCTGCCACTCAGCACCCAGCCCTCTCTGTCCTGGTGCCCAGAGGATAGGGATGGATGAGAGAGGGCGGAAGGAGAACTTTCCAGCTCCGGCCATCCCTTCCTCTGGGGAAGGAGCCGGAATATTCTCCTTGGCAGCCTGCTGAGCGAGCCCCCTCCCCTGCCCTCAGAGACCCCTGGCATCTGGGCTGGTGCCTCTCCCGGCCTCAGCTTGTCCATCTGTAAAATGAGGCCATATCTTCTCCAGGCATCCAGCCAGCTCCAACCTGCTAGCTCCATGGCCTCCCCAGCCAGCTGCAGGCTGGACTGGAAGTTTCTCCAACCAAGGGCGGGCAGGGGGGATGCCCACGCCCTCCTCCAGACGCTCCACCTATGAGGGCAGAGCTGGGGAAAGGGAGACCAGGCCAGGGTCTGACTGGGGCACCCAGGCTGGTGTCCATCCTGGAGGTGGTATTCAGACTGGTCCCAAAGCCAGTCAGAGGGTTTAGGGCCTGACCTCCCAGCCTTGGCTAAACCAGCAGTGGCTCCAGAGGGGATGCTCCAAGGGGACCCTTCCTTACCAATTCCTCCCTCCTCTTCCTCCTCATGACTTTTCACCCCACTCCTGCTCTTCATCCCACTGCCCTACTATACTGCACCCATAACTGTCTCCTGCCCCTACAATCCACCCACTGTGCTCCCTGCTTCCCCCAGGCACTTCCCTCTGCCTGGAATGTGGATTCCGGGAAGCTGACATTCCCCTCATCCTTGGATGCCACCTCCTTCCAGAAGCCTCTCCCCCCATCAGTATCTCATGCCCACACACTATTTATATCCCTATTGAAGCCACAGCTGCAGACTCTCAGGCCCTGAAAAGTCCTCTTGGTCTCAGTTTCCAGCCTCAGCTTGCATGCCTTCTGTGACGGAGTACTCACTAGATTTCCCAGGCAGCTCTGCCCATCCCGGGCAACCCCAACTGTTAGAAAGTCCTTCCCTTTCCTGTGGTTTGGCCCCAGGCCATAAAGAACCTGCCAGAGATCTGAAGGTAGTGTCCATATCCCTGGGTTTCTAGAGTGAAGCATTCCTTCCCCTTGAGATCCCAGGAGCCCCAAATTGCAGCCCCTGCCCCAGACTTGTTCCCCTCTGCCTCTGTCTCCTGCAGTATAGCACGCAAACCCAATCTGCTGCTGACTGTGGTCTCAGCAGTGCCAAAGATCTGACCCATCTCCTCCCTCTTTCTGTATGGTCTACTTCTATTAATGCAGCCAGAGATCACATAAGTGATCATGTAGCATTTCCTACCAAGGAAAGCCCCAAGCCCTTCCCCACCATTGTCTACACAATTGAATTTTGGGCTCAAGTGAGGGACTTTTTTCCTGTTTTCATGTCTTTTCTTTCTTTCTTCCTTTCTTTTTTTTTTTTTTTGAGACAGGGTCTCCCTTTGGCACGCAGGCTGGAGAGTGCAGTGGGACAATCACAGCTCACAGCAGCCTCTAACTCCAGGGCTCAAGCAATCCTCTTGCTTCAGCCTCCCGAGTAGCTGGGACTCCAGGCGCACGCCACGCCCAGCTACTGTTTCATTTCTTCATTTGTTCTGATTCTTGTTTTAGTTTGTGGGATTCTGATGATTCTTGACTATTGCCTCCTGAAACCTCATCCATATCCAAGCCAGAGCCCTGTGGCACCCTTCTAGAGACTTCCTCCAGATCAACTCAGACCTTTAATCAGTTCCCATTGGACACTGAATAAAAGTGACAAGGATGTAGGATGTCACAGCCCTGCCCCCACCTCCTCTGTCTCCCAACCCAGACATACTCCTGATCAAAACGGAACTGGATAATGAGGTTAGCCTGGCGTGCTGTCCTCCTGGGGTCTTGGGCTGGCCAGGGTAGACACTGTATACACAAACCAAGTGGGCACCCAGACATTTGTTGAATCATTAGGGCCCCAGCTCCCTTGGGACTCTACCAGCCCTCTCCAAGCAACAGCAATGGCTCTGGAAAGGAGACTGCATTGGAGTTGAGGTCTTGGGAGGCTTTGGTGTGCAGGTGGCATCTGGAGCCGTGGGGCAGTTACAAGCTCAAAGGCCCAAATATCTTATGGCCAGATACACCTACATATCATACGGGCACCTTGCCTGCCACCTGGCTTAAGCCAGGACCCACCTCTTTCTCCTTCTCTGAACTCCCCAGCTCAGAACTCCCCTGTGTCCCAGGGTCCCAGAAGCCAGAAGCCAGAAACCTGGGGGCATCTACCTTCTTCCTCCTCTGTTTCCATCCAACCAACATCCAGTGTGTCCTCATTTGGTGATTTTCAAAGTGACCCAGCACCAGAATCCATTGGGGGGATTTTTAAAAAAAACAGCTTCCAGGGTTCCACCCCAGAGGACTGAATGAGACTGAATTAGTGAGACTAAGTTTTTTCAAAGCACTCCCACCCCCAGGGTTGAGAACTGCTGGTCTGGTCACCCCCACCCTCTGACCTGCTGTCCCAGCTCTGGCCTCATCACCTCCAATCAGGAATGAAAGTGGGGAGCACTGCCCCTACCGTGGAGCCAGGAAAAGGAGACCCGGCAGAACCAGGATCACTGTGTGCAGGAAGCCCAGAGCTTCCCCTGGCGGAGGCAGGGCAGCCTTGGTGGTCTCTCCTAGCACAGGCTCCAGGATTCCAGGACACCTTCCTGGAAGCAGGAGTCTGATTCCTCCAAGAGGCACAGAGGCCAGGCAGCCTCCAGGCCCGTCCCAGGGGATGGCGTCAGGCCAGTCAGCAGGGTTGATTCATCACTGCTGAGCAGAGTTGCTGTTGTCTGCCTCGAGGGCTATTTTTCTCCCTTCCTCTTTTAAATGACTAATCAAAGTCAGTATCACTAGTGCAGAGAGGACCGGAGCTGAGTCAAGGGTGTGTGAGAGGCCAGGTTGGGTCTCCAGGAAAGAGGGCTCTCCAGTCCGATCCCCTCCCCCTGTCCCCACCCTCCGGGTCTGGTACTCCCTGCACCTCCTACACCAGGTCCCTGCTCGGCAGAGCCTGCCCCTTAGCAGGGCCCCAGAGCAGCTCAGGGAGGCAGTTCCAGGTCCCTTTCTGGACCTCAGTTTTCTGATCTGTGAGACAGGAAGTTGGACTAGATGGTCCAGGAAGGCCATTCCATCTGCACCCCAGAGGAAAATGTGCCAGACCCATCATTTATTCTGGGAAACCCCAGGGAGGTAACAGGAGGGAAGGAGGGAGACCCTGCCCTGTGCCCATCTGTCCACCCTCCTTTCTGCTGCTCTTTGAGGCAGTTAACACTGGCTCCATTTTACAGATGAGAAAACGAGCAGAGAGAGGTGAACCACTAGTCTCTTCCCAGCAATGAGAGACAGCAGGGAACTGGTGGGCCAAGGGGGCACTGGGCTTTGCCATCCAGGCCTGCCCAGCTGCCCCTGGTCTAGACCTCAGGGGGCCTCAGGGGCCCTGAGAGGCCAGCTGCCAGGACGGCCTGCTGTTCTCTCTTGGTTGGCCATTCCCCACTCTGCCTTTCCTCAAGCTTACCCCTCCTTTTGGATCACCCTCTCGTCTCCTGTTCAAATCCAGCACCTCCTTCTGGGACATCTCAGGTTCTCTTCTTCCAGGTTCAGGCTGCCCCAACACCCCCTACTGCCTCTGTCTTCTGCCTCCTATAGCAGGTCCCATGTGTCTGTCCCACATGGCTCAGCATGTGGATAAATACCATTCTGGGCCTGGGGAGGGGTAGGTCAGCTTTGGGAAGTGCCAGGGAAGACAATTAGGGAGGTTGAGGGGTGGAGGCTGCTACATGCCAGGGTGGGGCTGTCTGGGGATGCCCTACCCCATAGCCCCTCCCCGGCTGTGTGACCCCGGCCCAGTCTTTGCCCCCTTAGGTCTTCTTGTCCCCCCTGCACCCTGGGGTGGCCCTGCTGATCTCTGAGGTCCTGCTACAGTGGTGAGGCCCCCCCATTGGCTTCCAATGACCCCCTTCTCTCTCCATCTGCAGAACAGGAAGCATCAGCCCCAGGAGAGGTGGGGGCTGGAGAGGGCTGGAGGGCTGGGCCTGGCCTGCAGAGCGCGGAGGAAACGCGCCAGCTCCTTTCCCAAGTGTGACTTTTATAAATAAGCTCCCTTCGCCTCCCTTCCAAATGTGGTGGCGGATGGGGGAGAAGGAGAGAGGAGAAGGAGGAAGAGGGAGGGAGGGTTGGGGGTGGTGCACAGCCGCTGTCCCCAGCACCATCTCTGTCCATCCCAGCCAGCACTGGCCGCTTCATTCCTGGGGGTTCTGGGCTGAAAATTCTGACTCCTGGGGTTCAAGGTCTCCCCCAAATGTGGAGGTGGAGTTAGGAGGCCTGTGACCACACCTCTTACCCCGAGAAGCTGGGTTCTAGGTTTCCCTATCTCCAGTTTACAGACAAGAACCCCAGGCCCAGAGGGAAAGGGACTTGTGGGAATGGCAACCCCTCAAGACTGACTATTCTGCTCCACCTGGTGTGGGCTCCTGCCAGCTGCCCCAAGAGGCTCTTGAAACCCTTCATGGGCAGGGCCACCAGCAGTGCGTACAGCCTCCATGGGCTCCGAATGCCCAGCTGGGGTGGGTGGGGTGGGGGATACCTGGAGAGGAAGCCTCAGACAATTCAAAGTGAAGACAGGCTTCACCATCTAAGGGACCACCCAGGCTTGTGTGTGTGTGTCTGTGTGTGTGTGTATCAGAGGTACAACCCAAGCTCTCCTGGGGGGCCCCAGTCCCAGCCAGGCCCAAGTCTGACTGTCTTCAGGGACTAGGCAAAGCCCCTTTCTACCATCCCTTGATCTACCAGGCAAGCCACTGCTCTTTCGTGCCTCAGTTTCCCCTTCTGCAGAGGGGACGACGGCTGACAAGCCAGAGGCTATGATCACATGTAAGGAGCTGTTTCCCCAATCAACTGGTCCCCACACATACCCTCCTCCAGCCTACCAGGCACCCAAACATCAGCAAATACACCACACGGCCTGTCATCACCAAATAACATTCTTGCTCATTCAACTGAGCACAGGAAACTTGAGGGCAACCACAAGGGCTGGTGGGGGAAGCATTTAGAGACCATATACTACGTAAGGGACTATCTTCTTCCTTTGAAACCTCATGGGGTTTACCCCAGGGGCTGGGCACTCAGCCAGGAATAACACAGGTCTGACGGTAGGGTGGGGGCTGTCATGCCCAGAGTCAGAGCGAGGGGAGAGATGGAGGCAGGTGAGCACAGGCTGCCCAGGAGACAAGACTGGTATAATGGGGGAGGCTCCGGCACCAACTCAGGAAGCCTCTGGGCAGAGAAGACAAGCCATGTGGTCAAAAGCCCGAAGGACATTTGAAACTTTCCATACAAGGGGACCTAGGACTCCAGCTCCAAGCCCTGCTTCAAGGGGAGGGATCTGGGGAGCCACTGGGCTGGGGGGGCTCCCGGAGATCAGTGGGTGGGGCCTGCCGGCAGGATGGACAGCCAAGGAATCAGATGAGACTCAACCCGGTCTGGATCCCTGCCCCCCCCCCTCGCCCCCATAGGGAGGTTTCATTTCCTTCACTGCCCCCCACAGGCCCCCAGGCTGTCCTTAAGGGCAGAGGCCAGGGGAAGGGGACCCTGTTGATGAAGAGCAGGCAGCAGGGGTCTCTGTCTGGGCTGGGAGAGGATGGGCTCTGACTTGGAACCTTTGTGCATTCTCCTACTCCCCCCAAACCCCGCCCCAGGAGCCACACCCCAGGGGCTTCCTAGACACAGGTGGAAAAATAGCTCCAGGTCAGAGTCAGACCACCGAACCCCGGAAGGGTCTGGAAAAGCTAGCCCGGGCTGCCCGGAAGCCCGAAGGTGGACCGGGGGCGGGTGTGACCCCTCCCAAAGCCCAGGCGGGCAGAGGATCCCGACCGCGAGCGGGCGGACGGGGAGCCACAGGTGATGGGAGCCACAGGTGACGGGGGCGGCGCGGCGCCCCGTGAGACAGCTCCCGCCGAGGAGGCCGCCCCCACCGACGGCCGGGTTTCCGCAGCGAGCCCCGCAGGACGCCGCCCCTGGCCCGTTCCCACCGCGGTCCCGCCGTCTGTCTACACCGACCGCGGACGGGAGGTCAGCTATGAGAGTCAGCGTGGGGACAGAAACAGGACCTGGTCCGCGGGCGGGGGAGAGGTCAGGGTTTCCGTGCCGCCACCGAAACCGCATAATAACCCTCCGACCCCTCAAAACCAGGGGGCACCGAAAAGTTTATCCAGGACCCCAGGCTCCAGCCGCCAGGCCACGGTCAACGCGGCCGAGCTCACGCGAGCCCGTGACCCCGAGTGGGTCCGAGGGGCGGGACCCGGACGGGGGTCGGGGTCCCCGGCTCGCACCTTTCCCTCCCGCCCGGCGGGGCCGCAGGAGCTGCCACCCGCTCGCTGGCCGCGGGGGCCGGGCGGGGAGTGTCCGGCGCGCTGGCGCGGGCGGCGGACCACCGCACGCCGGGGCCGGACTCACCGTGCGGAGCTCCTGGGTTCGGTCCTTCATGCTCCCGGGAGTGGCAGCGGCGCCGGCTGCAGCCGAGTGAGCCCCGCATGCGCGGCGGCCGCCCCGCGGCTGCGCGGCGCCCGCCCGGCCCCGCCCCGGCCCCCGGGACCCCGGCCCGGCCCCGCCCCGCCCCGTCCCGCCCCGCGCCCTCCGGGCCCCCGCCCCGCGCGAAGCCCCGGGGCCTGGTCCCTCCTTCGTCCTCGACTAGTGATCCCTGCCCGGGATGGAGCCCCAGCCCCTTCTCCACTCTGCCGCCCAGCATCCCTTCTGGACCCTGGATCCTCAGCCCCGGAGCCTTTCACATCCCGGGGTATTTGCTGGAGGTTGCAACTTCCTCATAGATTTCATTACCGCGGGACCTCCCAGCATTCCCCTGCAGTCCCCCTGCAGTCACCCAGTCCCCCAGCCGGAAACCTCCTCCAGAGAGTTTCAGCGTCGGGGCCGCTACTCTTCCCACCTTCTCCCATCACCCGACCCAGACTCAGGCTCTGGCCCCCTCTTCGCTAGGATTTCTCAGTTCACAGGGCTGGATGCTGGGTGACCACCCCTTTTCCTTTAGTTGCCACTCTTGGCGGGATGCAGGAACCCCTCTAACTTTGGGGAAAGGAGATTTAAGTTATACTTCCCTCTCCTTCCCTTTTCCCTGCATCCCCAACCCTGAGCTCCAGCCCCAGGCCTGAGGTCCTGTTTTCTGTCTAGAACCTGGGGGCAGCTAAGCCTGGGCCCAGCTTCCTTTGGGACTAATGGGAAGACCTTAACAGTACCTGTGGAGGGGTGAGAGTGGGGGGGCAATGTTCTCTTTTAGGTCCCTGCCAGCATCCTGTTGCAACAGCAGTCAAACACGCCCACCTCCCCACCACACCCACTGCCTCCAGCTGTCCCTTCTGTGCAGTGGCCTGGACCCTCTTGACCTCAAGCCAAGCACTCCCTCTCCCTTCCCCAGGCTGCAAAGGCATTGCTCTGGAGCCAGTCCAGCCCCCTGTTGCCCAGTGTGTCTGGGCCTGGCACATATCCCAGACGATGGGCACAGGTTAGCTAGCTGGCAGTCAGGCTGGGGACACTGTTCCAGCCTTCTCTTTTTCCCTGGAAAATCTAGCCTAAGACACTCAAATGTGGCCTGGCATGGAAGACAGCCACACCCTTTCCAGTTGTTCAGACTTCAACCTTGAGTGATCGCAGAGCAGGCATTGGGTGGCACCTCATTTGACAGATGAGAAACAAGGACCCACCTGCTAGAGGGACTTGCCCAGGGTTTTGGGAACAAGGGGCAGGGGAGGCTGCCTGGCTTTTGGCCTAGCGTTCTTTCCTGCATGCAGGGTGAGTCAGTGGTATGGATCACGGGAGCACCCCCAGAGCCGGGTGTCTGGCCCTTCAGGGAGAGGGCAGGAAGGGGAGGCACAGCTCCTGCCCTCAGAGGGCCCTGGTGTCATGCCAAGCATTATTCATTGAGACATATATTAAATGACAGCATGAAAAATGAATAAAGGAACTAACGTGTGCCCTTTTCCTTAAACTCAGTTTTTCTAAGTCTTACCCTCATTTAATCGTTCATTCACCCATCAAACATTAAATGGGAAACATGCACTGGGGCCACTGTTCTTCACTCAAGGTGTTTCCAGTATACTGGGGGAGACAGACATGGTTCCAACACGTAAAGGAACCACGGTGGCTTCCCAGAGGTGGTGACATTTGAACAGGGAGTTGGAGGAGTGGGGTCACAGCAGGAAGGATGCTGGGGCAGGGCTGGGGGTGGGGAATACTCAACAGTGGGGCACTCTGTTGGGAGAACCTCAGGGGCCTGTGTGACACTCAGGTGAGCACGGGTGGGCACAGGCAGGAGATGAGGCCAGGGAGGGAGGCCTGGAATGCTAAATGTTATTGTGCAGAGCCAACAAAGGAGGTGCCAGTTGAGGGTCAGATTTTCACTCCTTTATTCAAAAGGTATTTAATTTAGCACCTACTATGTGCCAACTATTCTAGATGCTGGGAATATGGCAGAAAACAAGACAGACAAATCCTTGCACTTGTGGAGTCCATGGTCTAGTAGAGGAAAGACAATAAACAAACAAATAACATACATAATGGTGATACTATGCTATGGAGGGGTAAAGTAGGGAAGAAGGGTAGGGACTACTGGGTTTGAGAGGGGAATTCTGATTTTAGGTGAGCTGGTCAGGGAGGGCCTTGCTGAGAGAGTGACATTTGAGTAACTATCTGGAGGAGGTGAGGGATGAGCCATGCACTACCTGGGGAACAGCAATCTGGGCAGAGGGAACAGCAGGAGCAACCACCATGGGGAGAGAGCGTGCCCAGCATGTCTGAGAAACAGCAGAGAAGGCAAGGGAGGGGCAGGTCATGGGAAGCCTTGTAAGTATCCTGTGTCCTTTGGTTTTCACTCCCGAGGAGGGTTTTGAGCAGAGGAGGGATGGGATCCATCCTTGGCTTGAACAGGATTGCTCTGGTTGCTGGGTTGGGAATAGACTGACAGGGGATGAGGGTGGAAGCTGGAACATTTTCTAGGAGGTTACAGTAATAATGCAGGTGAGAGACAGCGGTGGGTGGGGCAAAGGTGATAGCAGTGGTGGTGGTGAGAAATGCCATACAGTGGATATATTTTAAAGGTAGAGCCAACAGGGTTTACTAGTGGAATGGAAGGGTAGGGGTGCGGGTCGGGGTGTAGGTGGGAGCAGGGGGACAGAGAAAGGGAGGAATTCAGGATGACTGGCATCAAGATTTTTGACCTGAACAACGGGAAAGATGGTGCTGCCATTTGCAAAGATGAGGGAGACTGGACAGGGAGCAGGTGGGGTGGGGGTGAACCAGGAATTGGGGTTTGAGTCGAATTGCCCACTTGCTCTCGGTGGGGAGAGCAAGTAGACAGTTGCCTGTGTAAGTCTGGAATTCATGGGGATGTCCAGGCTGGAAGCAAAGATGGATTTCGAAGCAAAGGAAGAGGCCCCTCTGTAGCAGTGTAGAGGGCAGCTAGAAGCTGCTGTGGTGACCAGGAGAGAGACTGTGACAGTCCAAACCAAAGCAGGACCAGCCAGGCTGGAGAGAAGGGTCAAAGGCATTCAAGAGATTTATTTACTATTACTATACCTTATTTCAATTATGAAAAGGATACATGTTTGTTGTAAAACGTTAAAACAACAGACAGGTATTATGAAGTAGGAGCAACAGGCCATGGTGACAGGCCATGTGAGGATGAGAACAGAACCAGCCCCTTAGCTTCTGGCTTGGCGTCCTGGAGGACAAGCTTGTCTGGGGGGAGGGGGACATGTAGCATTTGAGGTCCCTGCCCTGACATCCAGAGTGAATGTGAAGCACCAGCTGGAGACTTGGGCCTCAGGAATAGTCTGGCTTGGAGTAGAGATGAAGCTGTGGCCACAGTCTAGGGAGTGTGTGTGTGTGTGTGTGTGTGTGTGTGTATCTGTATCTGGGAGAAGAAACAAGGCCTGAAAACGCTCCCTGACAGGCAAGGGGTGGATGGAGACGAGAAGGAGCAGTCGGAAACACACGGCAGGGGCTGAAATAGAAACTGTTGCACAAGGGACCAGGGGTCCCCACAGCAGCCACCTCCCTAGAATCTGGGACCACTTCAGGGGCTGGAGGTGTGGGTATTTCCACTGGGGCTTAAAGGATGAGTGGGAAGTGGCCAGCGGAGAACGAGGGAAAGGCATTCTGGGCCAAGGGGATGCACGAAGATGGGGATTTGTGACAGAGCAGGCCTTATTCCCCGTGGGCACCAGCGGTCCCCATAACATCCCCCTGCCCCCGCCCCACTCTTTGAGGTAGAAAGCTGGTGAATCCTCAGTCAGGACAAATGCTCTGGAAAGCCCTGTCCCCGCTCCAGTCAAGGGGGCATCTCTAAGCCCCAATATTGGCATTCTGTCCCCACACTCCCACTTGTTCAGGGCAGTAAAGTTTCCTTATTGTTCCTTATTGATCCTTATGCCTCAACATGGCTTGTCATGTTCTTTGTGATCTGGCTCTGCCCCACCTCTTGGAGGCTGCCTTCCCCGCTACCTTGTGAACCAAAATGTCCACCTGCTGCAGTTCCTTCAGCCCACACGCACAACGTGAGTTCTCCCGGCCTGGAGTACTCCCTCCCTGTTTCTTGCCCCCTTCCCATGTACCTGGCCATGACTGCTGGTCCTTCCCTCCCAGACATCACCTCCTCCAAGAACTCCCTTCCCTATCAGACATCACCTCCAAGAATTTGTCTCTGGACACACAATGAGTTTTGATCTCACAAAGACCCTGATTTATCCCAATAATGACACTTACTGTGTCATGTGTGGGTATGGTCTATGTTAGGTGTCTGTCCCCTCATTAGACTGAGCACATCTGGAGGGCCGGAACCGACCGAGTCATGTCTGGTTGATTCCCCAAGGCTGGCGTGGAAAGTGTGTTTGCAGAGTGGTAAACGCTTGCAAGCTTGAACGAGCAGTGTTCCTATAAGGCAGTACTGGGGCAAAGGCTGGGCATTTGGCAAGTCCCAAAGCCCCTGCACAGAGTTTGGGGTTTCCATCCCATGGGCTTGGAGGGTGGAGGCGAGCCCCTGGCCCACTGGATCCTGATGTTGGGAGCTGCTGCCACCTGCTGGGCAGGGCCAGTGTTGCCGTGCACCTGTGTGTGGCAGTTGGGAGGAAGGCAGTCACCAGCTGTCCTCCAGAAGCAAGACAACTATGGGGAAGTACAGGGGTTGTAGCAGTCTGGAAGAGGAAGAGAGGGAAGCTTTTGTAGGATTCAGGAACAGAACTGTTCCTGGGGCACAGTTGTGGGGGGTGGGGCAGCCGACCCAGGTTCCCTGGCTGGAGCGTGTGTGTGTGTGTGTGTGTGTGTGTGTGTTGTTGTGTGTGTGTGTCTCCTGCGGTGTTGTTCTCCAAATCCTCCAAGTCTGGCCTTCTCCTATTCTGAGAAGTCTGGCCCTGGCCTTTTTCTTTTTAAATTTTTTTTACAGAAAAGGTCTTACTCTGTCACTCAGGCTGGAGTGTAGTGGTGTGATCATAGCTCACTGTAGCCTCCAACTCCTGGGCTCAAGTGATCCTCCTACCTCAGCCTCCCAAGTAGCTGGGACTACAGGCACGCCACCACACCTGGCTATTTTTTTTCTGTAGACATGGTGGGGGGGGGGTCTCACTATGTTGCCCAGGTTGGTCTCGAACTCCTGGCTTCAAGCCATCCTCCTGCCTCAGCCTCCCAAATTGCTGGGATTATAGCCATGAGCTACGGCACTGGCCTGGCCCATTTATTGATTGTACAAAGTGCTGGCCATTGCGTGAAGTGCCTCATTTAACACTTACTGTGCCCCCTATTAGGAAGGCCCTCTATTAGCTCCACTTCACAGGTGAGGACAATGAGGCTGAGGGAGGTGCACACAAACAAGGTCATCAGGGTTGGGTGACCTGGCGTGGAAGCTGCCCAGCCCTGCTAATCCCCGCTGTTTTGACCACAAAGCCCAGCCCCCTACCCAACTGGCAGCTCTCTCCCCCACATCCCAGCCCACCATTAGCCTTCCCCAGGCCTGGGCTCAGCCACCCTAGGGGAGCAGCAGAGGAGGGAGATGTGGCAGTCGGGGAATGAGTCCCACTGCTTAGCGTGTGATATCCGAGATGGCACGCAGAATGAAGTTCACAATATGCCTGAATGTAAGTTTATTTCCTCCTTTTCCAAATGAGAAGATTAAAAGAAAAGAAATATGGCCCTATATTCTAATTTAAACTTTTAGAGATGTAGATGAATAATTGACTTCCTACTTATAATATTTAGCTAAAATATTTAAAACTTATTTAAAATCCCATATTTTGAAGAATAATTTTATTTGGAAACAATGCTTTTCCACTCTCATGGTTTGTTAAAGTTTATCCAAACCCTTCGCTTGCATTTCTGCCTCCCATTGTCATTGTCATAGTCATGTGTCATCCTTAGCGCCTCCTTTGAGTTCCCTAACAGTTTTCTCCAACATGTCGTCTTCACTTTTGCATGGAAATACAGCACTTTTTGAAGCCATGAATTTTGCTGCCACTGAAAATATTATTCCAAGTCATGAGAGTGATTAGGATGGTTGTTTTTCATCTAAATAGTAGGTGAATATTTTTGATCTCCTTAGGGTAATCACAGAATTATGTAAAATGGCAATCACCTCCTATTCCTTCCTCATTCCCTTTCCCTGCTTAATTCTTCTCCACAACACTTCTTACCATGTGATATACTTGTTCAGTCTGTTTATTGTCTATCTCCCCTCACTAGAATGTGAGCTCCATGAGGTCAGGGAATTTCATCTGTCTTGTTTTACGTCCATCACCTGAAAACATGCCTAGAACATAGTAGGTGCTCAACAAATATTTGTGGAATGAATGACCATAAAGCTCTTAGAAACGTTTGCTAGCCCAGTGGCAGCCAGGCCACACGTGAGGAATGGCACTGGAGTCGGGTGGGGTGGCAGCCCTGCAGAAGCCGAGCCCCTATGAGGAAGGCATCTAAGTCGGGGGAGCCCAGCTGTGCTGGGAGATTAGCTACATACAGCGGGGTTAAACAAGTTATGGAACAGATTGAGGACAGGAAGAGGTATGTTTCTCACTGTTGGGGAAAGGCTAGGATATGTTGGACTGGAACTTAAGGTCTAAATGTAAACTTTTTTTCAATTTATGGGGAGAGCAAGTAGACAGTTGCCTGTGTAAGTCTGGAATTCACGGGGGTGTCCCGGCTGGAAGCAAAGATGGTTTTCAAAGCAAGGGAAGAGGCCCCTCTGTGGCAGTGTAGAGGACAGCTAGAAGCTGCTGTGGTGACCAGGAGAGAGACTGTGACCGTCCAAACCAAAGCAGGACCAGCCATGTTGGAGAGAAGGGTCAAAGGCATTCAAGAGATTTATTTACTATTACTATACCTTATTTCAATTATGAAAAGGATACATGTTTGTTGTAAAATGTTAAAACAACAGACAGGTATTATGAAGTAGGAGCAACAGGCCACGGTGACAGGCCATGTGAGGATGAGAACAGAACCAGCCCCTTAGCTTCTGGCTTAGTGCAGGGACAAAGAAATAAACATAGATGTAAATGTGTATGTTTATGTGTGTGTATGAATGTGTGTCCACTGAGTGGGCCTGGGAGTAAGATGACCCTAATTGCAATGAACAAGCCTAACACCCAGATCTTGGTTTCTATATACTATTCCCCACTAAAAAGAAACCAGGTATCCTTGAAGAAATAGCTAATTCCAGGGCTGGGGCAGGGAAAAACAAGATAAGCCTAAAATATCTTGAGCCAGAAAGAAGGAAGTGTTCAAAGAACGATGGGGTGTGTCAAAACAGCGAGAGGCCAGCATGGGGCATCCACTGATCAAATCTGGGATAATTTGAGCATCAAAATAAATGATAAGAATGGACCAAAATCCATGGAATAGAAAAGAAAACCACAAGTCCACCTGATATAAATAAGCAAATGGACAAATAAATGGGGGTGGAGAGAAAGTTCTTTACAATAGAATGCCGACTAACAAATGTAGAAATTAGAAAATTGCCACTTGCAAACCATTGTAATAATAATTAATTTGGGCAAAAAACATCAATGGATGCTGGACCTGTGGGTGAAAAGTAGAATGAAGAACAGGATGTTTCATAGTCTCAAAGCATCTCCCCTTCCTTAATTAAGCATCTTAATCAAGTGATCAACATTAACACTACCAGTCACGGTTCCAATCGACATTGGATACGATGAGAACACAGCATCATTTTTGTGGTATTTCTGCCCAAAATACATTACAGTGGTCTAATCATGAGGAAGGATTGGACAAACCCAAATGGAAGGACAGTCTACAAAATAACTTCCCTGTAATCTTAAAAAATGTCAAGGTCATGAAACTCAAAGGCTGCAAATTGTTCTAGATTGAGGGAGACAAGAAATGTTACAACCGAGTACAATGTTTGATAACATATTAGATTGTTTTTTACTCTAAAAGGTTATTATTGTTTTGGACATTGAAGAGTTTGAGCAAGAGTGTTAGCCCTTCTCCTAGCTGATTCCTGGTGGCCTGCAGAATTTATCTTGGACTAGCTCCTGAGGAACCCCCTTTGACTGACCGGGTGTGGGGGGCCTTTTTGCTCCCACTGCCCCTGGACCCCCTGCCACCCTTTTATGATTGTATGTATGCTTCACCCCTGCTAGCTCAGAGGTCTCTGAGAGCAGGGTCCCGCCTGGGCCATGGCACAGAGCAGCTTCTCAGAACACATCTAATGAATCTCAACAAGAAGGGTATATTTGGGGTACAACTCAAGCCCATCTCTTCCCCTAGGGTTCAACTGAATAAAGTGTCAAGCCAGCCTGCTGGAGGCACACCTGGTGGAGTGGGACCCACCATTGCAGGGGGCTTCCTGCGGGGTCTTGCAGGAAGCATTTACTGTTTAGGGCTGGGTGAAGGACCTAATCCTCAAGACATAACCTTGCTGAAAAAGCCTCTTGATGGAGAAAATTCCCTTTTACACGTTCCTGTTGCTGGTATACTCAGAGTGCCTGTGGAAGGTGGTGATCACCTTGAAGGTTGTGTGGGATACTGAGAGCCCAGAGCGCACAGCAGACCTACCTGAGCTCTTGGATCAGAAAGTTGGGAATACTAGAGGTATTATGAGCAATATTGTAGGGAGGATGGCTATTCAAGATGTTAGAACAGGCCAGGCTCGGTGGCTCATACCTGTAATCCTAGCACTCTGGGAGGCCGAGGCAGGAGACCAGCCTGAGCAAGAGCGAGACCTCATCTCTACAAAAAATAGAATTATTCAATCTCAAAGTCCTGGTGACAAAAAGAAAAGAAAAAAAAAATAGAAGAATTAGCCAGGCGTGGTGGCACACACCTACAGTCCCAGCTACTCGGGAGGCTGAGGCAGGAGGATGGCGAGCCCAGGAGTCTGAGGTTGCAGTGAGCTATGATGACACCACTGCACTCTACCTGGGGCGACAGAGTGAGACTCTGTCTCAAAAAAACCCAAAAAAAGTCAGGACAAATTTGCCAGGAATAAACTTTTTTCCCTGCCCCCTGCTGAGGTGAGTTTTTTTTGTTTTGTTTTGTTTTGCTTATTGAGACAGAGTCTCTTGGTCGCCTGGGCTGGAGTGCAGTGGCGTCAGCCTAGCTCACAGCAACCTCAGACTCCTGGGCTCAAGAGATCCTCCTGCCTCAGTCTCCCGAGTACCTGGGACTACAGGCACGTGCCACCATGCCCGGCTAATTTTTCTGTTTTTTGTAGAAATGGGGTCTTACTCTTGCTGTTCTCCTGAGCTCAAGCGATCCTCCCACCTCGACCTCCCAGAGTGCTAGGATTACAGGTGTGAGCCACCGTGCCCAGCCACAGGTTATGGTTACATGTATGATGCCATTCAAGGTACCAAGATGCCAACCCTTCAGGATGGGGAGCTGGGTCACCTTAGGTCTCAGCATGGGAACAGTCTTAAGGCCAAGTCCTGGCTCTGCCCCTCCTTTTATATCACAAGCTGTGGGCAGAGCACCCCCTGGGGTGAAGGGAGGCCTGGGACTGGGCAGGAAGGGGCTGAGCTTGTTGTTGGCCTGGCCCCTGGCCGGAGGCTTCCAGGATGCAGCAGGGCCTCCTCCTTACCTTGGGCTGGCCTGCATCAGGCGGGGCCTGCCAGGGAGTGCCTCACCTGGAAGGGAGGGCAAAGGGCCATGTCTTTCACTTGCTCCACCCTACTGACAAGAGTTCCAGTCACCAGGCCACCCTCTGTGTCCGGGGCCCTCAAGGGGCAAGTGTCCTTCTGAACCTACCTACTTTGTCCTTTCCTGAGGATCTGGTGAGAAATCCTTTCCTTCTTGGGGTCCAAACACCCTGCCCACTCTGATTGCCCTAAGGCCAGGCAGGGGCCACACCTGCCACCTCCTCTGCCTGGCCCAGGTCCTACTGCTCTACTTCCCAGAGGTACCCGAGACTCACGTACTAGGGGGGAAGTTCAGAACGCCTCAGCCCCCTCCCCTCCTGACATCACCATCAAAGCCAAGGCCGGGTTGGAAGGGCCCAGAGTGGGACACCTCATTCAAGCAAACCTCAGATCACTGCCCTCTCCTCTGCCACCCTACAACAGAGCCCAGAATCCCAAGTGGCTGGAGCACTGGGGGACACCCAGACAGAGCTCTCTCTGGACCAAGTTCTCCAGGAGCGGGATGAAGCCATTGCCAAGTGAGAGGAAGCTGCTTTCGGGGGTTGGGAGGGCAGCAGAAGGCTCACTCCCAGGGCCCTGTCCTGCTAGAGGAGGGGAGGGGGAAGTCGGGCATTCTGGAAGGAAAGCCACACAAATACCCAGCCTATCACTAAGGCAGGGGCTGTGGCCACACCTGCCCACCCACAGGGCCCAAGCCTCAGGCTGTTGTCCCTGCCACCTGCAGGAAGCAAGCAGTGGAGGCCGAGCTGGACATATGCAAAGCCAGGCTGCGCGCTGTGGAGGCCCAGCTGCTGGAGGTCCTGGCGGAGAAACTGAGGCTGAGGCAGGAGGTGGAGGCCTGGGAGGTAGGGTGGGAATGCTGGCAGGGCCTGGGAGGAGTGGGGAGGAGGGCACAGGGTCGGCCTTGAACCTGCTCTCCTGCCCCCAGGAGGACATGCAGCAGCTGGTGAGGCAGTGGGTGCAGAGTCAGCTGCAGAGAGAGTCTGGGGGTGCTCTGGGAGCCCACACAGACCCTGGAGCTGCCAGGACCCCCTGGGCCAGATTCTCCCTGGGTCAGGGACGTTGGTGGTGAGAGCTCAGCCTGGAACTCTGAGAGCGATGTCTTTATTCATTAAAGTCTGAGGTCTGACCACCCCCACACCCTCATGTCCCCTCTGTGCCCGCCTGAGTCCTTCTGTGCCCAAATGTGGAGCAGGCTGCAGAGACTTGAAGCCTGGGCTTTCGTGCCTTGTCTTGCCAGCAACTCTCAGACCAGGAAGCCTCGGACAGCAGCCATGAAGTCCTGCGGGCAGTCAGCGTGGACCCAGTGGCCAGCATTAGGCACGGTCTGCATCTGGGCCCGAGGGAAGAGCCGCATGATCTCAGGGTGGTGGCTGGGACTGTATACCACAGGGAGGCCGTCGAGAAGGGGTCCATGTAGGATGAGGGGGAGAGAAAGAGACAAGCAGGGGCAGGGTGGGGAGAGATGACCGAGAGCCACGTGAGCCCTCATGCCCAGTGGTGTTTCTGGGCCCTCAGGTACCCCCGCCTATGCCCAAGGCACCCCAGGCAGGCTGCCCAGGCTGGGGGTGAGTGAGTAAGGCATGCCCCTCCCACTGCCCAGGCTGGCTTACTGCACGAATTGGGAATTTCCACCAAGGAGGAAGAGGGTTGGCCCGGGGTAGGATTCCTGTTGCTGTGGGAAAGCCAAGATCTGGTCCAAGTGCTGGGCCAGGGCATCCAAGTTCACCCTCCACGTGAAGCGCCCATCTACCTCCACCAGGTTGGTGAGCAAGAACTGCCGCACGGCCACATCCTGTGGGGGCCTGGCAGTTAGCAGAGGTCCCTGGGAGGCCTGGGCCCACCACTCTTCTCTCCACAGGTCCCAGTACACCACTATCTGGGGGCTTGGGAGCATTACCTGGACGACAGAGCTGAGCTGTTCATCGGCCAGTTTTCGGGCACGGGAGCGGGGCACCTCATCTGGGATGTCTATGGCCCTCATGGCTGCCACATAGGCTTCGAAGTTTGAGCTGGACGTGGTCTCCACTGGGCTGATGTCTATGGCAATCAGACGTTCTACCAGCTCTGGCTGTGGAAAAGAACTGGACTGGGGACCAGTCTTAGGGCAGATACTTAATCCAGAACCTGAACTTGGCCATCCAAGGCTTGTTTGAGTCCTAGGTGTCCTGCTGGGCACTCAGAGTCTATACTGGATGGAAGGAGGCCCCAGATAGGGTTGGCTCACCCTCTGTAGTGCCAGCAGCATGGCTGTCTTTCCTCCCATGCTGTGGCCAACAAGGACACAGGGCACCAGGCCCAGCTGGGGCAGGAGGCCCTGCAGGTCCTGGCTCATGGCCTCATAGCTCACGTCTGGGCTGTGGGGGCTGTCACCATGGTTCCGAGCATCCACTGTCAGCACCTGGGGAGGGAGGTGAGATGGGGCAGTGCTGGCATCCACTACTGGTGTAGATGGCTGAAGGCCTGGTGGGGACTGCTGGTTGGGGGGTGTGGAGCCTGGGGATAGTTCCTGATGAGGGGAAGGGCCCAGATGGTGAGAGGACCCAGTTCCCAGGCCTAGGAAGCCCAGATAAAGAATCTGGGGCCACTCTACCAGAGAAGAGGAAGGCCCAAGGGGTGTAACCATGTCTCAGAAGGTCAGTCCTGGCTGGGTGGCAACCCCAGGGAAAGGCAGTAAGGAGACTCCAAGAATTTCCAACAGTTGGAGCACAAAACAAAGGGGCTTCTACAGAGGTGGTGAGCTCCGTCATCCCTGGTGAACAAGCTGGGGCTGGCACCTTCATGGGGAAGGTGCTGGCGCTTAGGCATTGGCCAGCCAAGCCCAGTTCAGCATGGAGCAGGCAAACGGACATCTGTACCATGAATGAAGATGGCAACATGAGGGAATGAATGGGGTGTCCATCTAGGGCCTGGATCTGTCTGTGAGGTCTCCATCCTTGGAAGAACTTTCATTTCTGCTGTTGGGTTACCTTGCGTTGAAACCGGGCACCCCTCAGTGGGGGCCCAGAAGCGAGCGCACGAAGGTGGCCCCGCCCTGGTCTCCTCCTAGGCCCCACCCACTCAGGCCCCACCCCCACTGGACCCCGCCCCACCCGGAAGCTCACCCTTCGGCCTGTCTGCTGGGCCAAGGCCTTGGCGATAGAATTGAAGTTCGTTTTGCTGCCTAAGAGCCCGTGCAGAAAGACGACGGCCGGGAGGGCCGCCTCCCCGTCCAGAAGCTTGTAGGAAAGCGGCAGCGGCCTGGCGGGAAGGGGCAAGGACCGGGGGGAGGGCCTGAGCCGGGGGCGGGGGAAGAGACAAGGGGGAAGAGTCCTGGGAGGGGGCGGGCCCGACGTGAGGAGGTGGGGCTGTAGGGGCCGGGCGGGAGGGCGAGGAGCGGAGAACGACCTCCCACCCTGCGCCCTTGACTGACCTCGGCTGGGTACCCTCTCGGCTGCCGCTGCTGCTAGGTGCGACGGGCACCTTCGAGAAGCCGGAACCGGGGGGACAGAACCCTCCATGGGGCAGCCTCCAGGCTCGGGCCCAGCGGAGCATGCCAGCAGCCGCGACGCGGCGCGCGCCTCGCCGGGGCCGTCCTGCCCACACTCCGCCTCCCGCCTTCGCTCGGAGCCCTGCCCAGTTCCTGCCGGAGCGCCACCTTCTGCCCGCCCCCGGCCACGTTTCCTTTCGTAATCCCAGAGAACTGTGCGCCCACCTCCAGCCCCGCCCCTTACGCCATGCGTAGTCCCCGCAGGGCCCGAGCCCACCGCCCTGAGCGCAGCACCTGGCCACGCTCTGGGCGGAGCCACCCGCAGCTCTGGTCCCGCCCCTCGCGGAGCCCGATCGGGTCTGCGCGGCCCCGGTTGTCCTCCGTTCCGGGCTAGACGTCTGGGCGGCCGCCGGGCAGGTCCTTGGCAAGCCGAGGGGGCCCTGCTGTGGCCCGCGCCCGGCTGCACACCTGGCCTGCTCCTCTGCCCTTGCTCACCGCCCTGGGCAGGTGCCATACTTTCTGTGCCACCGGCGCGCGCGAGAGGCGCCAGGAGTGGCTCTTGTCGGAGCGCCAGCTTGGTGGCTCGGTGCTCCACAGCTGGGTGCCCAGGCAGGCCGGACGAAGCGCCGGACCTGTACCCATCCTGGAGTCGTGGACTCTAGAAATAGCTAGGAGGGACTCCAAAAGTCCCCCTCCAAGCCCCTCCGTCCCCTTTACAGGTGGGGAAGTTGAGGTGCAGAGAGGGTAATTGACTTGTCCAAGAGGCGGAGCCAGAGTCTCCGTCTGGTCTTCTGTTCCGGTTGCGCGTCAAGGTGGGAAACTAGGGTCAAACCTCTGCAGTAGTTTGTGCTGTTGCAGGCATTTTCTGGACTGAGCTGAAACGGCTCAGAGCAGCTCTCCGCCATTTACTAGCAGAGATTAGGCAATCCTCCCACCCCCGGAACTCAGCACATCCTTCGCGGAATCGCCTTCCTTGGGAACCCTGACCCGCTGCCCTCTCCTCTCCCCAGTGTGGGGCAGTGGTGGTGGTTTTGTTTCAGGTTGCAGTTGGCTTCCACTGCATTCCATCCTTCAGCAGTTGCAAGAGTAGCTGCTCTTTCTACAGCCGATTTAATCATGGTGAGAAAAGAAAACTTTTATCTGTGAAGTGTGAATCTTTTAAAGTTATCAGGCCCAGAGAGACACTAAAATGAGGCAACAATCACATCCTACACCCCCTTTGAGCTATGTATTCATCTCTTGAAACTGCCTGCTGTTGCCGCAGGTAGCTATAAATTAACCTAACAGTGCCCGCACCAGACACTATAACCCACACCCTATAGCTTAACGATATATATAGCCAATCACTAATCAATGTTATTTCTGCAAACCGATGATAATTCCTGACAAACAACTTTATATCAGCCCACCCCCTGTCCACCTTTACCGCCTGCTTGTAACCAAGGCCAAGTGGAGCTCATATCCAAGGTTACCAGTGTCTGAGTTTTCTACGTAGCTCTCACTTTGGGTCAAGTAAACTCTAAATTATATTTTGTGCCTCAGCCTCTTCCTTTTAAATCAACAATGGCATTCTTTTCAGAAGCCATCAGGACTCCAAATGGTTAATTAAAAAAAAAAAAGCTTTCAGGGACTCTGCATTGGAACTTCATCACAGCATTCCAAGCCTCCCCTGCCTGCCCCTACCCACCTTTCCAGCCATACACTCCATTCTCACACTCCTCCACCAGCCACCCTGCCTTTAGGTCTTCCCCCCTCACTATCCCCTGCTGGGTATTGTGTCTGCTTTCCAGATACCCAGTTGCCTGAGTCCTAGACATCTTTTAAGGCCCAGTATAACTGCCACCTCCTCCTCAAGCCTTCCTAGATTCCCTGAGTTGAGTCTAATCTCTTGTCCCCCACATTCTCAAAGTATTTGTCAGCAGCGTCTTCTGTGTAGTATTATAGAATTGGCCTTCCCTGTGTCCACCATAGGCTGGTAGAGGACCAGAGCTACATTTTGTTTTCATCTGGTGCAAAGTAATCTTACTGAGTAATCATAGGTTTGAGCACTAGTGAATGCTTAGGTGAAGGTTCAGTTGGTGGCTGGGTTAGTGCCCCCTCCAGGAGATGACACCTGTGCCAGGCAGTGTGACAAGGCCCCCCCCGCCCCCTCCTTAGAGCAGCCCTGATGCAGTCAAGGAGCAGTAGGATATGTCCTAACTCCAGAGCTCATCTCCTTGACTAATGGGACTTGGCAGG
Organism: Daubentonia madagascariensis; assembly: GCA_023783475.1. Taxonomy (NCBI): domain Eukaryota; kingdom Metazoa; phylum Chordata; class Mammalia; order Primates; family Daubentoniidae; genus Daubentonia; species Daubentonia madagascariensis. The sequence goes on from JAKFHU010000086.1 coordinate 10,188,574, forward strand.
TGTTGTGTTCTAATTCGAGGAGGGCTCTGGGGTCACGGGGGACTCTAAACACACCAGCTGGTATGATCATTTGTTTCCAGCATAGTCATTAGGGGAGTGATAAGGACACCTGAGCTCTGGACGGCGGGGGGGTGGGGGGGGGACACGGACGTACTGGTCCGAGTCCTGGGAGCGGTCCTTGTAGGGTGTTTTTCTAGAGTTGGTGGGTGAAGGGAAGGGGGTTACTGATTCAGAAGGATGGTATTTCAAAGGTGGTTTCAAACAGAGCTCCCTCCCACCTCCCATCCCCAGAATACTTGTCTAGCCAGGTAACCTAAGCCTGTCCCACCGCCCTAGAACATCTAGGAGCCAAGGAGCCCCATGTCTAGGGACAGAAGCAGGCTTGAGAAATCTACTCAAAGTCCTGGCCTCCAACCCTGTCACGTGGCTGGTTAGGGCCAGTCCTGGTAAGCAGAAAAACCAGTCCACTTGAGGTTTCCACTTGAACATTCCAGAGAAAGTGGTGGGGTCAGGGGACAGGTCGTTGCTATCTGGGAAGGACTCTGGTGATGATGTCTCGGGGAGGGGTCATGCTGGGGGCTGCCCACCCTCCCCAGCTTGTTGGGAATAGGCCAGTGCTGTTGGTTGGGGAGGGTCCCCCTCAGGGGGACTGTCAAGCCACCTCGTGGGAGGCCTTCTGGAGCCCTTACATGCTTAAGTGAAGGTGGGAGGAGAACCAGCGGCCCCCCTCAGCGAGGAGGTGGAGTCTACACTTCCACATCCGTGTTCCCCCGCAGTCCCAGCCTTCCTGGGACGTGGGAAGGCATCGTCCTTATTTTGCTGATGAGGATGGTGAAGTAACCCAGCTCCAAGTCACTCAGCCTGTGTGTGGCCCAGCCCGGATTCCTTCTTTCTGCTGACTCCTAGTACAGTGCTCTAGGTATTCTGTCAACGCCCTTCAGGCTGGGACCGAGGGACAGAGGGGCGTGGCCTGCGGAGGCAGGGACACTGCGCCCTGGTGGCAGTGGCATAGAATGGGTTAAGGTGGGGAGGTGGCGGGTGTCCTGTAGCCGCACCTGGCCCAGTATCGGTCACGTGGCCAGGGTTTCACCTGCCCCGCTGAGCAGGGACAATCAGGCCGCTTGTTTTGTGGCTGGTCGCCATGGTGACAGGAGTGTGCCTGGGGAGGTCACCAGGGCAAATTCCTGCCAGCCTGCTGGGTGGAGCTGGGGTGTCAGCCATGCCGGAGCCTGTTGGGGGTTCCCAGAAGACCCCTGAAGGTTTCCCATGGGGCTGTCCCCAGGGCCCCCCCTGTGTGACTCCCCAGCCAACCTCCTCCCATCCCAACCCCCCTCAGCCAGCTTCTCTCTTCCCAGATTTTGAACCTGAGTTTATTAAGCTGCCAGGACCTTCATGTACATTATCTTGTTTAATCTGCACAGCAACCTTTTCCACGTGGGAAGGGTAATCCTCGCGGGTCTGTTACCTGGTGTGCCTCCCCCATGACTCACTGAGCACTTTGAGAACATTTGCCCCTTCCCGCTTTGCTTCAGCTGTGTGCCAGGCACCTTCCTAGACACAGCTGTGAACAAAACAAATGAATAAACCATATAACAATGGATTGTGTGGAGTATTTACTTTCTTCAGAGCAGGTTAGGGAGGCCTCTGGGAACAGTCCATAGAAGGCAGGGACAGCACGTGATCATCCTGTAGCTCTGGTGTAAAGAACACCTCCAGGGGCTCTGTCTGCCACCTTCTTGCCCCACCCGGCACCTCCTCCCTACCAAGCCTTCCCAACAGGCCCACAGATTCTTCTCCTGCGTTTGTCCACTCACCCCTCTGGTCCAACAGGCCCTGCTGACAGCAATGGTTGGCAACTTTTTTTCTGCCTCCAGACTCACGTGTCCTTCAGGAACAGTCACACACACAGATTCTTAAAATGGGGAGGGGGCCGGGCACAGTGGCTCATGCCTGTAATCCCAGCATTTTGGGAGGCTCAGGTGGGAGGGTCCCTTGAGGCCAGGAGCTCAAGACCAGCCTGGGCAACATAGTGAGATGCTGTCTCTACAAAAAATTAAAAAATTAGCTGGGTGCAGTTGCGTGCACCTGTAGCCCCAACTACTTGGGAGGCTAGGCAGGAGGATCCCTTGAGCCCAGGAGTTCAAGGTTACAGTGAGCTGTGATTGCACCACTGCACTCTAACCGGAGCAACAGAGTGAGTGAGACCCTGTCTCTAAAATAAACAAACAAATTAAAAAAAGTGGGCAGGGTGAAGACACCTTCCCTTCTGGAGTGCATGGTGAAGGAAGTCTATGTATTTTGAAACCCAGAAACCTGCACTCCATTTGAGAAACACTAGCTTGCAGGATACAGTCTAGTCTCTTTGGTCTGCATTTTGGGGCCTTTACTTATTGAACACTTTCTATGGGATGCCAGAATGAGCCCACATCAATTCACAGACCTGACAGACACTAATGTATAATCACAAACCGAGTAAATAGGCAAACAAAAATGAGAGCATAAAACCAAGGAATCGTTACCCTGCAAGTCCTTTTTTTAAATTTTTTAAAAAACTATTTATTTATTTATTTTGAGACAGGGTCTTACTCTGTCACCCTGGGTAGAGTGCAGTGGTGTCACCATAGCTCACTGCAACCTCCAACTCCTGAGCTCAAGCGATCCTCCCACCTCGGCCTCCCAGAGTGCTAGGATTACAGGCGTGAGCCACCATCCTTTTTTTAATAATTAAAAAAAAATTTTTTTTTTAGAGACAAGATCTCGCTATGTTGCCGAGGCTGGGGTGCAGTGGTGTTAACCTTGAACTCCTGGGTTCAAGCAATCCTCTAGCCTCAGCCTCTTGAGTAGCTGGGACTACAGGCGCCACGCCCTGCTAATTTTTTAAATGTTTTTTAAAGACAGAGTCTCGCTGTGTTACCCAGGCTGGTCTAGAACTCCTGGCCTCAAGTAATCCTCCTGCCTTGGCCTCCCAAAGTGCTGGGATTACAGGCAAGAGCCACTTTTTCCGGCCTCAAATCCTTTTTAAAAAAAAAAGAAAAGAAAAAACACCCCAAGGAATCTGACCTAGACCTGGGGTCAGGTAAAGCAGCCCTGCAGAAGCGATGCTTGGCTGGAGGTCTGGAGGATGAGTAGGAGTCAGCCAGGTGAGAGCATTCCGTGTGCAATGGTGAAGCCATCTCATTTCCCAAGGCACAATCTTAGGAGTCATTCTTGATGCTTCCTCCTTCCTTCCCTCTCCTTTCTCCCCAGTCCAGTCCCTCACCTAGTTCTGTTGAGTTTTTATCTCTGAAGTAGCTGTGATTTCCGCCTATTACTCTGCACCTACCCACCTGGTCTCTCCCCTGCCTCCCCCTGGTCTTGCCCATTTTGGCTCCTCCAGACATTTTCCTACGTGGTAATCAGCATGATCTTTTCAAAACGTGATGTGTTTCTGTGTTACTCTATTTTATTCTTTCCTACACGGTCCTTTTTTTTTTTTTTTTTTTTGTGGTTCTGTGCTCATAGCCCCAGGAGATGCGTGTGGTGGACCTAAGAGTGGAAAAGCTGGTTTATGTGTTTCAAAAGCTGAAGCCCTTAGGCTTCAGGACCTTGGAAATGCCTCAGCAGAGACAATGTCTTGGCCAAGAATGGGAGGGTCATCTGCTACCTGCTTCTTGGCAGGGCCTCCAGAGAAGAATGGCTCATGGGCCTACTGGGAAGCTAGGACCATAGGCAGCTTGCAAGATGCTCCCCTGTCCCAAGTTCAGAGCAGACACCATGCAAGCTGTAGGACCAAAGGGGCTACTGATGCAGGATGATGAATGTCTCATCATTGTTGCCCGAGGGCTGGATGCTATCTAACTCTCCCTCCCCCAGTCTCCACCCCCTCAACCCCACAGCAAATCTGGCCCTGCTGAATGTCCTGGAATTGTGGCCCATTCGGGAGGATTGAAGTTAAATTCCCTTCCAGCTCCATTCTTTCAGCAGAATGGAGCACCAAGGATGGACGCTAAGATGAGTTACAGGATATAATGTCATTGCACATCTAAGTTTGTGGACTGACATTGTAATTGCCAGAGTGCCATACATATTGATCCACAACTGACTTTCTTTTTAAATCAACAATCCAATCATTCATTCATTTGACAAACATTGAGCACGTGCTAATGCCAAGTATGAATTTTAGAGCTACAGATATGGCAATTACATAGCCTTGTTCCCCAAGGAACACAGAAAACCAAAACTAAAAAAAACTCCTGGCTTTTCTACTCTCCAGTGGGGCAGACAAGCCATAAACAAACTAACAAATAAATATGTAAGTACAAATTGTGATAGGTTCAGTGAGCAGGGTGCAGTGAAAATAATGGGGTTGAGAGATATTAAGTAGGGTGGTAAGGAAAGGCTTCAGCTTAGGTGAAACATGAAGGACAAGAAGGAGGCAGACAAATGAACACCAGGAGGGAAAATGTTCTATGCAGAGGGGATAGCATGTGCAAAGGCCCTGGGTTGGGAAAGATCTTGCTTTGTTAGAGCAACATAGAGGAAGCCAGAGAACTCTGGAGAAGAGAAAGCAAGAGGGGAAAGGCACATAAGAGTGAAATGGTCTAAGCAGGTGCCTGGTAAAGGATTTGGTCTTTATCCTAAGAGAAATGAGAGCCAGTGAAGGGTTTAAGCAGGGAGGGACATGATTTACATTTTTATTTATTTGTTTTATTTATTTATTTTTTCTTTTTAGAGACAGGGTCTCTCCTCTGTTGCTCAGGCTGGCCTCGAACTCCTGGGCTCATGGAAACCTCCTGCCTCAGTCTCCTGAGTAGCTGGGACTACAGGTGCGGGCCACCACGATTTATGTTTTTAAAGGACTGTTTGGCTGTCCACAAGAAGGTGGGGACAGATTAGAGGGGAAGTGGAGCAGAGGAAGAAAAATCAGTTAGGAGGCTATTGCAGATGTTCAGTTCAGACATGATGGTAACTTTTGACTGGGAGGTGACTGTGGCAGTAGAGAGAGGTAGATAAGTTTGCAACATATTCTGGAGTTAGAATCAACAGGATTTGATGAAGAATTGGAGGGTAGGGAGGAAGATGGTGGTGGCGGAGAGAAAGGAACCAAGGACAACTCCCAGGTTTCTGGACTGAATGTGTGTGTGGGTAGCTGTGCCATTTACTGAGATGGGGAAGTTTGGTGTTTTTTTCCCCTCTATAGGGTGGTGGAAAGAATCTAGAGTTCCACTTGGGGCATGTTGAGATGTCCCTGAGATATCATAAAGGTTAACATTTATTAAGTGCTTAACAAGTGCCAAGCACTGTTCTTGGTGTTTTATATCCATTACTCATTTAGCCCTCATAATGACAGTGAGAAGGTAGATTATGATTTATGATCCTCCCTTTATGGATAAGAGAACTGAGCCACAGAGAGGTTAATGAATTGCCCATGATCACACAGCTTGGAGGCGGCAGGGCCAGGATTGGATCCCAGGCTGTTGGGCTCCAGGGGCTACGCTGTGAACCTCTGCCCACCACCACCTCTGTGGCATCCTGGGAGGCAACTGGCACACAAGTGGGGAGCTCAGAGTATAGGGCCGGGAGCTAGTGGGTGTTGAAGCCATGGGATTGGGCGAGATGATCAAAAGGGACAGCACATTGGAGAAATAGAAGAAGGCCCTTGGAATCAAGCGGAGGAGGACTGGGAAGGGAGATGGAGATGGAGTAGGCATAGGGGGAGGAGAAAGACCAGGTGAGGGTGGGTCCCAAAGGGCTGGAGAGGAGATGGTGGTGAGCAGGAGGGGGCAGTCCATTATGTCAAGGCTGCTGGGACAGTGAGTAAGCTCCCAAGAGCAAAGTGACCATTGGCCATGGCAGCCTTGAAGCCAGTGGGGAGCTTGCCCAGGACCTCCAGGGAGGTGGTGGGGTAGGGGCAGGAGCAGACAGGAGGGGCTGGCGGCTGGTGTGTGGGTGGGGAGAATGTGAAATTGGGCGAGATACCTCAGAGAAATGGGGTGCCTTCTGTTTGGGGATGTGACATCAAGGAAACATCTTTTAAAGATGGGAGCTCCCCAAATACATTCATATGTAGATGGGAAGGATCTGGTAGAGACAGTGTAGACAGCTCTGCGAACAAATTTCAATGACCCCTATATGGATCTTTTATATTCTTCTCCCTTAACTAACTACTTGACATTTTTTAGTTGATTCCCAGAAATGGTGGAATTTCTGCAAGACAAAGGCGTTGAGATTCTGAAGACACTGGGGCAGACTTCCTCAAGCCAAGACACCACTACCTGCCCCAGTGCGCGTAGCCCCTTGTGAAAAAGCCCGTACTCTCTGAGTTAGGAGTTAGTCCGGGAGATTCCAGGCTGAATTCCTTTCTTCCTTGGGAAACCTCTTTGTCTCAATAATTGACTCTTTGTGTGGTGAGCAACTGTACCTAGCCTGAAACCCCCTTCTGGTTTCAATAACAAGGGGGTAGGAGAAAAGGGGGATTTTTATATCAATACAGACCTACCTTTTTTTAAAAAAACCTTTTTACTATGAAAAAATTTAAACATATAGGAAGGGAGATAGAATAGTATAATGAACCCCCATATATTCATCATTTTAAAATATTTTTTATTTTAAAAAATTATTTATTTATCTATTTATTTTGAGACAGGGTTTTGCTCGTCACTCGGGATAGAGTGCAGTGGTGTGATCATAGTTCACTGTGGCCTCCAACTCCCGGGCTCAAGTGATCCTCCTGCCTCAGCCTCCCGAGTAGCTGGGACTACAGGCCCATGCCACCATGCCTGCCTGCACCACTCTTGTTTAGTCTACACCCCTATGCATCTCCTCTCTCACCTGTGCATTGTTTTGAACTAAATCTCAGCTATTATACCATTATAAATACTTCAGTACGTTTCCCTAAAAGGTAAGGTTTTTTTAAAAAAAAAACATAAATTACCATATCATTTACACACTCTACAAAGTAACACTTTCTCAATATCATCAATTACCCACTCAGTACTCAAATTTCTAATTGTCTCATAAATGCCATATATTTTCTTTTAACAGCTTGAATCCAGAATACAATTAAGGTCCGCAACTGTGATTGGTTGATGTATCTTTTAAGTCCTTATGATCTACAGGTTCTCCCTACATCTTATTTTTTTCCTTGAAAAAGATTTTTTGTTGTTGAAGAACCCAGGTGTTTGTTCCACAGACTTTTCCGTATTCTGGATTCTGCTGATCGTATTCTGTGTTTAATGTGTTCCCATCTCCTTTGCATGTCTTGTAAATTGATATTGGATCTAGAAAACTGATCAGATTCAGGCTTGACTTTTTTTTTGTTTTAATTACGTATTTAATGAAATGTTACATAACATGAAATAAGAGTGGAGGAAAAATAACTTCTCTGTATGAAAATTAAATTGAACATTTTGGAAAGACTCAAAAAAGGCAAATCAATTTTCAAAAATTACTGTCAAGGGGGGTGCGGGGCCTCGCAGCCCTGCAGCCTTGTCAGGCTCAGTCCCTCCCGATTAAAAAAAAAAAAAAATTAAAAAAAAAAAGAAAAAAAATTACTGTCAATTAAGTATGAGTGAAGCTACTGCAAAAGATTTATGGTGGGGTGGGAAAGCATAGAATCCAGAAGGATTCTGTATTGAGAGCACTTTGTGTATGTTTTAAAGTTCTTGTTCCACTTTAAAGAAGTCAAAACTGAGCATCGTAGCTAGTGCAGTATTGCTGTGGTTTATGGGAGAAAGAGGAACACCAAACTCCAAACAGTGGACTCATTCAAGGTAAAGTCCTTGGCCCTATATCAAAAAAATTGGCAAATGAAAGTGTGTTATTGTAAGTTAAAATAAAATGTTTAAGGCACACATGTTTACAGCATATATGTTTAAGGTACATACATTTAAGATATATATCCGGTGAAAGCTGTCAAATGAAGCAGAGAGGTCAATGAACAAGGGAACTGGAATTGAATTTGGTAATTAGGAGGTAAGAAATGGCTAGCTCAGGAAAGTAAAGAGGATGAAGTCCAGATTATAGGAGAGCAAGATGAAAAATAAACCTACTGAGAAAATTCGATCAAGAGGCTTAATTGAAATAAATAATAGCAATGATAGTTAGCATTTATTGAATGCTTATTGTATGCAGGCATTGTCCTAGACATTTTCAGTGCATAATCTATTTTTTTTACAACTTAGGATGCAGGTACTAAGTAACTTGTGCCAAGTTAAACAGCTAGAAAGTGAAATAGATTTTTCTGTTACCATTATCCCTTATGAATATAGATGCAAAAATTCTCAATAAAATCCTAGCAAAGCGAATTCAGCTGCACATTAAATCACCTATTTAAAGAAGGGAAGCTTGTATTTTTAAATGGATACTGGCCAACTAGCAAGAATAGTTAATAACTTATAGTTTGCTTTTTTTTTTTGGCAAGACTACTTCACAGGATTTGTTGTATTTGATTCTTTTTTATGGCAGCCGGGTTGTGCTGGTTAGAACACCTTTGGCTGGAAACCCCAAGTCAAAGCAGCTTAAGCAATAATAAAAGCTAAATCTCCCATAACTAAAGTTCTAGAGGAAGGGGAGGGCCCCAGGGAGGACACAGTTACTAGGTTGAAAATGTTTCCAGGGCCCCAGGTTCCTCCCCTCCAAACTGATGTCATTGGCTTTATTCTTGGGCTCATTCCTTTTGGGGTTTGAGTTGATAATAGAATTCCAGGTGTCACCCCCTGACAGGACAGCATCCAGGGAATGTGGCTGCCTAGTCCCCCAGTAGAACTTTCCTCCTGTCTCAGTGACTGGAACTGTTATGTGCCTACTCTAAACCAGTCACTGTAGAGGGAAAGAGATGACCATGACTGGCTTCCAGGAATTATCTCCTGGAGCTGGGGATAAGCTCTATTCCAGTTACCTATTGCAGCAGAAAATGCACATCCCATATCCTCACGCACTGTGTGAATATTTACCTAGAAGTGGAATTGCTGGGTCTCAGAGTATTTTTATATTTATAAGGGACTTTATTGTTTATAGAAGTGGCCAAATTGCCTTTCAAACCTGTTGTATCACAGCCTGAGCAAGAGTGAGACCCCGTCTCTACAAAAAACAGAAAAATCAGCCTGGCATGGTGGTGCACGCCTGTAGTTCCAGCTATTTGGGAGGCTGAGGCAGGAGGATCATTTGAGCCCACGAGTCGGAGGCTGCAGTGAGCTATGATCATACCACTGCACTCTAGCCTGGGCGACAGACTTTGGAGACTTTGTCTCCAAAAAACACAAACAAACAAAAAAACCCTGTTGTATCAATATATGCTTCACCAACAGGGGAAGAGGAAAACAAAAGAGGTAGGGAGCACAATGGTTAGTGAATTTGGGATCTAGCAGGCCAGACTGCCTGGGTTCAAAGCCAGCCCCTCTGTTTCATCTCTGTGTGAACTTTGGGCAAATAGTTTAACATCTCTGTGCCTCACTTTCCTGTGTATAAAGTGGGGATGGTGATGATACCATCAATCACTCAATACTTGCACTAAAAAATTGTTAGCTATTATTTTCTTTTATGTTGGATATCATCAAAATGCTAGTTATTGTCCCCAAATCTATTTTCTGCCATTCTAGCAGAGGTTGTTTCTTCTATAGCTATGGCTATGGTTGAGTAATGCTTTTTCCTTGGCTCTGTTTCTCAACCCAGCTCCTTGATCCAGTTTCCTCCCCTTGCTGCTTTAGGCTTGGTAGTGCTAAGCCTCCCCACTACTGTTAGTTTCTTGATGCCTCGGCATCCTTTACTGAGTCCCCTAACTACCCATTGCTCCCTGTGCATGGTCCCTTCATGAAGTCTCTTCGAAATCCAGCTGGGCCCTCGGTGACACAATTGGTCTTTAATTTCGCCAGTCTGAAAGGGGACCCAAAAATCTTATTTGATTAAGAGAACTTAGAGAAATATCATTTAATAGGGAAGTTAAGCATCTTTTCATATGTTTTAAGCACAAATAGTTCTTTTTATAATTGCTTCTGCTCTTTTGCCCATTTTTCTATTAAATTATTATACTTTCTCTTATTGATTTATAGGAACTGCTTTTAGATAAGGTATTGTAACCATTTTTCTGTTACACGTGATGCAAATATATTCTCCCTGTTTCTTGTGAATCTTTGAACTTTGTTCATTTTTTTCTACATAGTCATACCTTGTTTTATTGTGCTTTGCAGCTATTGTGTGTTTTATGAATTGAAGATTTCTGGCAACCCTGCATCAAGCAAGTCTATTGGCACCATTTTTCCAATAGCATGTGCTCACTTCGTGTCTGTGTGTCACATTTTGGTAATCCTCGTAATGTTTCAACTTTTTTCATTATTATTTTATCTATTATGGTGATCTGTTTTTTCTGTTGTTTTTTTTTGAGACAGAGTCTTGCTCTGTCACCTGGGCTAGAGTGCCGTGGTGTTATCAGAGCTCACTGCAACCTCAAACTCCTGGGCTCAAGCGATCCTCCTGCCTCAGCCTTCTGAGTAGCTGGGACTACAGGTGCGTGCCACCATGCCTGGCTAATTTTTCTATTTTTAGTAGAGACGGGGTCTCACTCTTGCTCAGGCTGGTCTCCTGAGCTCAAGCGATCCTCCCGCCTCGGCCTCCTAGAGTGTTAGGATTACAGGCGTAAGCCACCTCGCTAGGCCGTGTGATCAGTGATCTTTGATGTTACTGTTGTAATTGTTTTGAGGTGCCATGAACTGTACCCATAGAAGACGGCAAACTTAATCAATAAATGTTGTGTGTGTTCTGACTTCTCCACCCACCAGCCATTCTCCTGTCTCTCTCCCTGTCCTCTGGCCTCCCTATTCCCTGAGACACAGCAATATTGAAATTAGGCCAGTTAATAACACTACAATGGCCTCTAAGTGTTCAAGTGAAAGGAAGAATCACGTCTCCACTTTAAATCAAAAGCTAGAAATGATTAAGCTTAGTAACGAAGGCATATCAAAAGCAGAGATAGGCTGAAAGCGAGGCCTCTTGTGCCAGAGAGTTAGCCGAGTTGTGAATGCAAAGGACAAGTTCTTGAAGGAAATTAAAAGTGCTACTCCAGTGAACACACGAATGATAAGAAGGTGAAACAGCCTTATTGCTGATATGGAGAAAGTTTTAGTGGTTTGGATGGAAGATAAACCAGCCACATCATTCCCTTATGCCAACGCCTAACTCTCTTCAATTCTATGAAGGCTGGGAGAGGTGAGGAAGAAAGGCGCAGAAGAAAAATTTGAAGCAAGCAGAGGTTGGCTCATGAGATTTAAGGAAAGAAGCTGTCTCCATAACATGAAAGTATAAGGTAAAGTAGCAAGTGCTGATATAGAAGCTGCAGCAAGTTATCCAGAAGATCTAGATAAGATAATTAATGAATGTGGCTACTCTCAACAACAGATTTTCAGTGTAGACAAAACAGCCTTATATTGGAAGAAGATGCCATCTAGGACTTTCATAGCTAGAGAGGAGAAGTCCAAGCTTGGCTTCAAAGCTTCAAAGGACAGACTGACTTTCTTGTAAGGGGCTAATGCTGCTGGGGACTTTAAATTAAAGCTAATTCTTATTTACCATTCTGAAAATCTTAGAGCCTTTAAGAATCATGCTAGATCTAATCTGTTTGTGCCCTATAAATGTAACAACAAAGCCTGGATGATAGCACATCTGTTTACAGCATCGTTTACTGAATATTTTAAGTCTACTGTTAACATCTACTGCTCAGAAAAAAAGATTCCTTTCAACCGCTCGTTGGCAATGCACCTGGTCACCCAAGAGCTCTAATGGAGATATACAAGGAGATGAATGTTGTTTTCGTGCCTGCTAACACAGCATCTGTTCTGCAGCCCATGGATCAAGGAGCAATTTAGATTTTTAAGTGTCTTATTATTTAAGAAATACATTTTGTAAGGCTATAGCTGCCATAGATAGTGATTCCTTTAAAGGATCTGGGAAAAGTAAATTGAAAACCTTCTGGAAAGGATTCACCATCCTAGATGCCAGTAAGAACTTTCATGATTCATGGGAGGAGGGCAAATATTTACATTAGCAGAAGTTTGTAAGAAGTTTATTCCAGCCTTCATGGATGACTTTGAGGGGTTCAAGACTTTAGTGGAGGAAGTAACTGCAGATGTGGTAGAAATAGCAAGAGAACTAGGATTAGAAGTGGAGCCCAAAGATGTCACTGAATTGCTGCAATCTTATGACAAAATTTGAAAGGATGAAGAGCTGCTTCTTATGGATGAGCAAAGAAAGTGGTCTCTTAAGATGGAATCCACTCCTGGTGAAGATGCTGAGAACATTGTTGCTATGACAACAAAGGAAGTAGTATATTACATAAATTTAGGATTGACTCCAATTTTGAAGGAAGTTCTACTGTGGGTAGAATGCTATCAAACAGCATTGCAGCATTGCATGCTACAGAGAAATCTTTTGTGAAAGGAAGAGTCAATTGATGTGGCAAACTTCACTGTTGTCTTATTTTGAGAAATTGCCACAGCCACCCCAAACTTCAGCAACCACCACCCTGATCAGTCAGCAGCCATCAACATCGAGGCAAGACCCTCCACCAGCAAAGATTATGACTTGCTGAAGGCTCAGATAATTGTTAGCATTTTTAAACAATAAATTATTTGTAAATTAAGGTATGTACATTTATTAGACATAATGCTATTGCATACTTAATAGACTATAGTATAGTGTAAACATGATATTTATATGCACTACGAAAGCAAAAAATTCATGTGACTTGTTTTATTGCAATATTTGCTTCTATGTGGTGGTCTGGAACTGAACCATTGAATATCTCTGAGATATGCCTGTATTGATTTTTTATTTGGTAAAAAACACATAAAATTTACTATCTTACTTTTTTTTTTTTTTTTTTGAGGCAGAGTCTTGCTTTGTTGCCTGGGTTGGAGTTCAGTGGTGTCATGATAGCTCACTGCAACCTCAAACTCCTGGGCTCAGGTGATTCTCCTGCCTCAGCCTCCTGAGTAGCTAGGACTACAGGCATGGGCCACCATGCTTGGCTTATTTTTTTTACTTTTTATAGAGACAGTGTCTTGCTGTTGCCCAGGCTGGTCTGGAACTCCTGGCCTCAAGAGATCCTACCCCCTCGGCTTCCTAAAGTGCTAGGATTACAGGTGTGAGCCACCGCACCTGTCCCTTAACTATTTTTAAGTGTACAGTTCAGTAGTATTAATTTTTAAAATTTCTTTTCATAGTGTTAATTATATTCACATTATTGTGAAACAGATCTCCAGAACGTCTTCATTTTGCAAATTTGAAAAGTCCTCAATGTTCATCCATGTTGTAGCAGGTGACAGTATTTCCTTCCATTTTAAGGCTGAGTAATATTCTATTGTATGTATAGACTGCATTTTGTTTGTCCACTCATCCATTAATTGACATTTTGTTGCTTTTACCTTTAGGCTATTGTGAATACTACTGCTATGAACATGGGTGTATAAATATCTTTTCCAGACCTTGCTTTTGATTCTTTTAGGTATATAGCCAGAAGTGGAATTGCTGAGTCATTGGTAGTTACATTGTTAATTTTTTGAGGAATCTTCATACTATTTTCCATAATAGTTGCACCATTTTACAGTCCCACCAACAGTGCACAAGGGTTCCAATTTTTCCAAATCCTCGCCAACACTTATTATTTCTATGTGTGTTTTAAATGGTAGTCATCCTAATGGGTATGAGGTGATAGGTCATTGTAGTTTTGATTTGCATTTCTTTGATGACTAGTGATATTGAGCATCATTTCATGTGCTTGTTGGCCATTTGTATGTCTTCTTGGAGAAATATCTATTCAAATTACTTGCCCATATTTGAATTGGGTTGTTTTTTTGCTGTTGAGTTTTAGGAGATCTCTGCATATTCTGGATAGTAATCCCTTATCAGATATGTAATTTGCAAGTATATAGATTATAGACTTGCAAATTACATATCTGATGTCTTTTTACTCTATTGATAGTGTCCTTTGGTATACAAAGTTTTTAATTTTTATCAAGTCCAATTTGTCCATTTTTTCTTTTCTTATCTGTTCCTTTGGTGTCATATCCAAGCAATTATTGCCAAATCCAATGTTGTGAAACTTTTGCCTGAAGTTTTCTTCTAAGAGCTTTATATTTTTAGACCTTATATTTGGGTCTTTGGTCCATTTTGAGTTAATTTTTGTATATGGTGTTAGGTAAGGGTCCAACTTCCTTCTTTTGCATGTGGATATCTAGTTCCTAGCACTATCTGTGAAAAGATTGCCCTTTCTTTATTGAATGATTTTGGTATCCTTGTTGAAAATCATTTGACCATATATGTGAGTGTTTATTTCTCAGCTCTCTATTCTATTCCATTGGTTTATATGTCTGTCTTTATGCCAGTGCCACACTGTTTTGATTACTGTAGCTTTGTAGTAAGTTATACAATCAGTAAGTGTGAGTCCTCAAACTTTGTTCTTCTTTTCTAAAATTATTTGGCTATTTGGGGTCCCTCGAGAATCTATATGAATTCGAGGGTGAAATTTTCTATTTCTGCAAAAAAATGCCACTGGGACTTTGATAGGGATTGTGTTAAATCTGTAGATCACTTTGGGTAGGATGGACATCTTAACAATCACGTGATTCTGGCAGCTCTGGGAGACTAAAAACCAACCAACCAACCAACTGAACAAACAAAAACCACATGAGATGAACATGGGATGTTCATGAACATGTGATGTCTTTCCATTTATTTGTGCCTTCTTTCAGCAGTGCTTTGTAGTTTTCAGTGTACAAGTCTTTCACCTCCTTGGTTAGTTTATTGCTAAGTATTTTATTCTTTTTTTGTTTTGTTCTGTTTTGCTTTTGAGGTGAGGTCTTGCTGTGTACCCCAGGCTGGAGTGCAGTGGTGTGATCACTGCTCACTGCAACCTTTGTACTCCTGGGCTCAAGCAATCCTCTTGCTTCATCCTTCTGAGTAGCTGGGATGCCTGACTAATTTTTAAATTTTTTGTAGAGATGGTGTCTGGCTACATTGCCCAGGCTGGTCTCAAACTCCTTGCCTCAAGCCATCCTCCCACCTCATCCTCCCAAAGTGCTGGGATTATAGTTGTGTGCCGCCCTGCCCAGGCTATTTTATTCTTTTTGATACTATTGTAATTGAAATTGTTTTCTTAATTTCCTTTTTGGATTATTCATTTATTTTATATTTTTTATGCCATAAAATCGGATCATCTTTTCTTTTATTTCTGGGGTTTGTGTCTTGTTTACGAAGACTTTCTTATCTTATAAGATAATAATATTTTCCTGCATTGTCTTCTAGTTCTTTCATAGTTTTGATTTTTATGTTAGACTTTTAATCCATCTGGATTCCTAATGAATTGCCAATTCCCCATTGATGGATTGGACAGAAGGGAAAGTAGAAGAAGTAGGGATAGCATTTAGATTTTCAAGTGGAAGGAATAGGAATAGCATGAGGTGTAGAGGCTAGAATAGCAGGATATGTTTAGGGGGAACAACTCCAGGTAACTCCAGTGTCAGGTCTGGGAAGGGGGGTGGGGAGGGCATGGAATACCAGGCAGAGACCTTTGGATTGAATTGCAACTCTACATCCTTACTCACTTTTTTTAACTTTTTCTTTTACTGTTTCTGGATAAGAATTTTTTGCTTCAACCAGGTAGGCCTCTGGTCATGCCCATGCATATCATTTTTGCGCCTACCTCCTTTCTCTTGCCCATTCAGTGATGCCTGCCTGGAAAGCCTTCCCCTCTTAGCTCTGTCCATCTGTAACCTATTTATTCAAGATGCAGAGATCTACTTATTCAAGACTCCAGTGCCTGGAGCCCAGTCTCATCACACTGTGAACCTGGGTGGCCTCATTGTGTAATGCCTACCTTATGAGTTCTTATGGGATCAAATACAGCAGGGACAATGTCACCTCTTTTACAGATGCGAGCCAGAGGCAGCAAGTGACTTGGTCAAGGTCCCTCAGTGAGCACCCGGCGCCAATGCTTTTGCTCTCTGCTGGCTCTGCAGGGCGTACTTGTCTTGGCATGAGTGACCTTTCACAGAACCCTGGCAGGGGAGGGAGAAGGAAGGTACTGTCTGTTCTTCCAGTCCTGCCACAGACCTTGAGGGAGCCACAATAAATGCTGTGTTTATTTGATAAAGCACTTGGCTTTTGGTCTGGCAGGAGGAAGAGCTGGAACAGGTGTGGCAAGAGCCGGTGGCTGTGGCACCACAGTGGGAAGTGGGTGAGACAGCCCGAGGGCCTGGCAGGGGGTCCAGGGCTGTGGGGTTTGAAGAAACCCAGGAACTTTCTCACGACCCAGGCCCCTGCCTGGCTGAATATACCAAAATATGAATGATACGAGTTTATGTTAAGTGAGCTGCTATTGTGTGCCTAGCATGGTGGCCAGATGCTTTTCATGTAAGCAGGCATACCTTCGTTCCACAGACATTTCTGACCAGACTGCTGTGCCAGCCTGCGCTAGATGCTGCAGACAGAGAGAAGCTCAGGACACTGTCCCTGACCTTGGGAGCTAACATTCTGGTAGGGAAGTCTGACAAGAAACAAAACCACAATATATACAGTAGTGTAGTATGTGCTGTGATGGGGAGACAGTAAGCTGCCTGGGAACCTAGAGGATGGCCCAGCTAATCCTCAACAGAGCCCGGTATGATTATCATACCCATTTTGTTTGTTTGTTTGTTTGTTTGTTTTGAGACAAGGTCTCGCTCTGTCACCCAGGGTTAGAGTACAGTGGCGTCATCATAGCTCATTGCAACCTCAAACTCCTGGGCTCAAGCGATCCTTCTCCCTCAGCCTCCCGAGTAGCTGGGACTACAGGTGCACACCACCACACCTGGCTAATTTTTCTATTTTTTTTGTAGAGATGGGGTCTCGCTATGTTGCCCAGCCTGATCTGGAACTTCTGGGCTCAAGCAATCCTCCCAGAGTGCTAGGATTACAGCCGTGAGCCAGCATGCCCGGCCCTCATATCCATTTTGTAGATGAGGAAACCGAGGCTCAGAGGAGTGAACTGCACTGTTTACCTGGTCACTTTGGTTCTGGCTGATTTTCCTCTGCAGCGGGTGATAAGACAGGGATGGAAAAGACAAGTTAGAGGTGCCCTCATGGGTCATCTGGTCCAGCCCCCATGTTGAAATGATGGGGACACTGAGAACCAGAAGGGGAAGGGATTTGCTCAGAGCCACACAGGAAAGCAGTGGCTAAGCTGGACCTAGAGCTCAGGTTTCCTGACTCCCAGCTCGGGGTGTGCTCCTTGACACCAAATGCCTCTCTTTTCTCCAGCTGTCCAAAGATTTCCTGGAACCCTCCTCAGTTTATGGTCTGTAAGCTCCACCATCTCTGCTTAGGCCCTAGACTTCAGAAAGGATAAAAAAGAAGCTGAGTTAGGATAGATCCTGAAGCCGAGCAAGGATATGTGTGCACGAAAGGGACGGGCCTAGGATGGAGAAGGATACCTCCTTTCCCCTCCCCCACCCCAGGAGGCCCCAGGGGCGCTCAGGCTTGGGGAGAGACCAAGGGGCGGGGGACAGGGGGAGTATGAAACACCAAAGACTTGTACATCCCTGCCCAGGATTGAGTCTGTCTCCCTTCCCTGTCACATCCCTCTTCTTGGGGATGCTGGGGTGGGCTACGGGGGCAGGCTGGCTCGGACTGTGTCCAGGCTTCCCTCTTGGAGTTGATGGTAAATGAGTGATGCTGCTCCTGTCTCCAGGGCTCCCTGGCTCCCTGGGCTAGGGACTGCTGGCGGTGGAGGCAGATGCAACCCCTCAGTTCTTAGCCCACTTCCCCTAAATCCCATCCCAGATCCCTCCCTGTCACCCCCATTCCTGAGCCCTCTCGTTGCCCGAGTCCCCCTCTGACTCCCCCTCTCAGAGCCCTCCCCCTCACTGAGACTGCGCCTCCTCCCCCTTCCCTAGGACCCATCTCCCTCAGTCAGCCCCACCTGCACAATCAGGTTCACTCTCCTGGCTCCTCCCCTGCCGGCTAAGAAGAGTGGTTCCCAAAGGGGAGCCTGCGGGGAGAGAGCAATCCAAACACCCAGTCCTTTCCTAGAAACCTACAGAGTGACCTAAGCTATGGGACACTTAATATTAACTCACTTCCTCTTCCTTGGGTCATTGAGGTGACAACATGTTGGTGTTCCTTAACCAGAGAATATTTCTGGAGCTAAGCGAAGGGTTCTACGAAGAAATCTAGCTGCCACAGGGACCTCCTGCGTTAGCTTTGCTGCAGCCAAAAATGTTCGAGATGCAATAATTTAGAAATGATTTGAAGTCTCCCTAGTCTCCAAATACCTGTGCAATCCTTGCTCCCCCTCAAGTTGCTGGCTTAGCCTGTGAGTCCCTTTCTAAACCAACGTCTTGGACGCATGGTCTACAGCGTCTGCTTTCAACTCTCACCTACTACCCTCTCTCCTGTCCACTGCTTCGGCCCCCACGCCTCTTGCTACAGCCACCAGTGACCACCTTGCTGCTCTTAATCCCATGACTATTCCTTGGACCTTATCTTGCCTGACCACTCCTGTAGACTAAGACTCTGTTGCCAACACCTGCCTCCTTGAAATGCTTTTTTTCCTTTTGGTTTCTGGACTGACCTCATCCACTCCCCTGGTTTCGGTTGCCATCTGTATGCTAACAACTCCCAGGTTTACCAGATCTCTCTATATGCCCTCCTACTTCCTGGACCCCTCTACCTGGATGTCCTATAGGCTCCCCAAATTCTGTACGCTCCCCCAGAAACCTGGTCTCCTATTGCAGTGAACGGCACCACTGTCTGATCAGTAACCTAAGGTGGAAAATCCTAGATTCCAGGATCCTTCCCTGTCTTCTTCCCTTTCCCTCGCTCTGCACATCCCAATGGCTCTCATGTGCTGCTCACCAGGCTTCTTTTACAGCCCCCATCAGGTTCTGTCCCCACGCCCTGGCACGGCCTTGTTTCTGGCCACCATCATCTCACACTGCTGGGATGGGCTTGTTTCCTCTTAGATGGTCTTCCTGCCTTTATCTCTCTCCTAAAATCCCAGCTCCATGGGGGCTGCTGGAGAGCTTAAACCTGGCCAAGTACTCTACCTTCCACGACTCCCTAACGCCCAGGGTCAGTAAGGTCCAAAGTCTGTAATTCCACACAGGAGACTCTGCTGGGCCCTTGGTGCCCATCACCACTTCCTGGCTGGCTCTGCGATCCATCCAGCCATTCGGAGTCTCTCACCCTTACTAAGCACAGGAGCCGTTCTTTCCCGCCCTGGGCCTGGGCTCCAGCCCCTTTTCCCGTCTGAATCTCCTGCGTTTTCTCTAAGACACCAGGCTTTTCCACATTGTTTACCTCAAGCCCCTTTGAGACGCACATAAGAGTGTTGCATGCCCCTTCTAAGTCCCCCCTCTTTCCCTCCCGTGAGGGTGCCTCTCTTGTCTCTCCTCCAGGTGAGAAGATTTTGCCCAGCTTTACTTTTGGTGGCTGTGTTTTATCAAAACAATAGGTCTTTTTGTTTTCCTTTCCCAAATAGGAAATCGTGGTATGGAATGTGCTCTTTCACAGGCGCACCAGAGATTCGGAATGCACAGCTCACTGTGGGGGATGCAGGCTCCAAGCACAAACGAAATGGCACATCCTTGAGAAGAGGGTCCCTGCCACCTTCCCCTCACCTCCCCGGCCACAGCATGCTGGAAGTGCTCCTGCCAGCTCTCTAGATTGGGTCTTGGCCACAACGGCTGTTTTGTTCATCGCCTGAATGCCCAGAGAGTAGGCAAGTGACCACCCAGTGAGCACCCAGCTCAGCTTACAACCCCACTTTCCCTCTAAACTCCATCTGGCAGGGCAGCGGGAGAGCGGAATCCAGCCAAGCCCGACCCCCGAGGGGACGGTCAGCAGGGCGGTGGACGCCTGTCGGGCCGCTCAGGACAAGGAGGCTCCAGCAACTGCAAAACGAAATGCTTTTATTGAAAAATATCAAGTGCTCCATTTCATGGCTGCCGGTTCCTGCCCATGGCGGACTTTGGGGCAGGGGCCCAAGGGGGCTCGACGGGGCAGGCAAGTAGCGGCGGGCACCCCATTCCTGCGATCCAGAGGGGTGAGGTTTCACTGTCCATTCGGGTTGGTTCCCGGGTCCCGCAGTCGGCTCCCCAGCCCGCGGACGGGTGGCAGCTGGGGAGGAGGCACCGAGCTGGCCCCTTCCAGTCCAGCGAGGGGGCTTCCTGGCATCTGGGGCTGGGCTGGTCTCCGATGCAAGGCTGCAGGCTGGACTGGTGGGCGCTCCAGCTCGTGGTGGTGGTCGCGGGGGTCCCCTGAGTCTGCCTCTTCAGACGTAGTCCTTGCGGTCGTAGGCTGTGCTCAGGGCCGGCGCCGGGCCGGCGGAGCGCGGCGCCGAGTAGAGGATCTTGGTGGGCTGGTACTTCTTCTCGCGCGGCGGGCACGAGCAGCAGAGCAGCGCGCCCCCCAGCAGCTGCAGCGCCGCGGCCGCCCAGCCCACGTACAGGCCGGCGCCCATCTCGCGCTTCTGCGCCTCGGGCACCAGGGGGTTGTAGAAGTCCCGGATGATAGTATTGGCCGACCAGGACACCGGCACGAGGGTGAGCAGGGCGGCCAGCAGGAAGAGCACGCCCGCCACGATGGTGATCTTGGCCTTGGCCGTGTCGTCCTGCACGCAGTTGGTGCACTGGGCGCCCACGAGCGCCACGAGCAGCCCGAAGGCGGCCAGCAGGATGGCCACGACGATGAGGGCGCGGGCCGCCTGCAGGTCCTGCGGCAGCGCCAGCAGCGAGTCGTACATCTTGCACTGCATCTGGCCGGTGCTCTGCACCACGCAGTTCATCCACAGGCCCTCCCAGGTGATCTGCGCCGTGATGATGCTGCTGCCGATGAAGGCCGTCACGCGCCACATGGGCAGCGCGCAGCACACGATGGTGCCCAGCCAGCCCAGCACGGCCAGCGAGGTGCCCGTGATCTCCAGGCCCATGGACATGGCTACCGCGGCAAGGCCGGCTCCGCCGGGCTGCTCCGGGTCGGGGAGACAAGGGGCCGGGGCCGCTGGGCCTGGGAGGGAGCTGTGGCGCGCCGGCGGATCGACAGACGCCCCGACGGACGGACACACGCCCCGACGGACGGACACACGGACGGACGGCCGCAAGGACGGCGCGCTAACGGCTCGGCTCCGCACGCTCGCGCCGCGGCTGCGCCTGCACCTGCCTGTGGCTTTGTGGGCGGGCGGCGGCGACTGGGCTGGCCCTGGGCTGGGGCTGGGTAGTCTTAGCCAAGTGCCCAGCGCGCTGGCGGGGGCGGGAGGGGCGGAGCCGCGCTCTCTCGGGCCTGGGGACAGTGACGTGGCCCCCCTCCCACTTTTGCTGAGAGTCCTGGGAGGAAGGACTTGGCCGGGAGCGGCGCATGGCGCGAGGGTGGGGGTGCCAAGGCAGGGCGGATTCTTGTCCCTCGGTCCTTGTACCCCACTGCTCACAGCTCAGAAACGAATTCTCCGGGGCAGATTTGGGGAGGGGATGCTTCAGGGGCTTGGGGTGCAAATCACAAGCTGTTTGACTCCTCCCGGCCCCCCGCTATTTTCGGCGCCCTTGGTGCGGGCGGCGTGGGGATGCGGGCCCTGCCAATTACCCGGGCGGGTGCGGTGCGACAGGCACTGCCCGGTGTGGGCCTGGCCGCGGCTGTTCGCCGGAGTGGGCGGCTGCCTCCGGAGCTGTGCACCTGCTTCCCGGTCCCTGCAGCCTCGGAGGCAGCACACACGTTGCACAGGCCCGGCCTGATTCAGGCCGGTGGGGTTTTCCAGCCTGGGAGGTGCTGGGCCCAGAAGCCAGGGACCGCCTGCAGAGGCCCCCGTAAGATGCCCTTGAGCCCAGCTGAGCTCAGATTCTTCTCCAGCCCCCTTCAGTTCCCATCCCTGGCAGTTTGCCTGGATGCCTGTAGCTGAGCGGCGCTCCCCCTCCCAGGGCCCTGTCCTCCCTCCCTTTGAGCCCGAGTCAGAGCTGGGGTCCACCTTAAGGAAATGGTGGTGAAAGCGGTTTGATCCAGGCAAAGGTGGGAAATCAGAAACGCTGCCTGCAAAGCCCTTGCTTCCACACCTGGGCAACCCTTCATGCAGCGTCTCTGAGCCCTTCAGAGTTGGCCTTGAGGTTCTGCCTGGGATGCTCCCACCCCCTCCTCCTCTCTTCCCCTCACTGCAGCGCTTGGGTCTCCTCGTTGTTTCTCCCCCCACCCGCCATGCCAGGATCTCCTGCCTCAGGGGCCCTGTGCTGGCTATCCCCTCTGCACGGGACACTCCTGCAGTATCCACATGGCTTTCTCCTAACCCCCTTCAGGTTTTTGCTCCCAGTGCATGCTTCCCTGACCACCCTATTTAAAATTGCAGCTTCTTACCCCACAATGGCCTGTCCCCTTTTCATACTTTATATTCCCCTTGGTGTTTTGTTGTTGTTGTTATGTTTTTGTTTGTTCTGTTTTAGAGACAGAGTCTTGCTCTGTTGCCCAGGCTGGAGTGCAGTGGCACAATCATAGCTCCCTGCAGCCTCAAACTCCTGGGCTCAAGCGGTCCTCCTGCCTCAGCCTCCCAAAGTGCTGGGATTACAAGCGTGAGCCACCCTGCCGGGCCCCTCTTGGCATTTAACACCATCTGACATACTCTGTATTTTTATATTTTCCTTAGTTATTTATTAATTTATTTTTTCATTGTCCTTAAAAATTGACAAATAATAATTGTATGTATTCATGGGGCACACAGTGATCTTTCGATACATATAATGTATAGTGATCAGATGGGGTAATTAGCAAATCCATCATCTCAAACATTTATTATTTATTTGTGTCGGGAACGTTCAATAACTTATTTATCTTATATTGTTTCTCTCTGCTCCAGTCTGTCATCTCCATTGGAACATCCAGAATGTCCCAAAATGGGCAAAAATTTTGCTGGTTTTATTCACTGCTGCATCCCTAGTGCCTAGAATGGTGCTAAGTACTCAAGGGATAGTTGATTTAGTGACTTGAATGAAGGAGAGACATCACTTTCTCATGTTTCTACAACCTTGCCTGCTCGGGCCCTCCTACCAGTATAAACAGCTGGTAATGGGGTACCGAGTTATCTGAATCAAGGGGTCTTTGCCATCTGGTAGGAGCCAAGGGCTCTTCCGGTGAGATGAGAGACCCCATTGAGCTGGGCTTAGGGGGTTTTTCTGGATTGCCCAAACCTCTCAAATCACACGTATGCAGCTTATGTCCTCTTCCATATGTGCCCAATCCCTAGGGTGATAGAAGAGTAAGGTAAACAGAGTGGGAGGCCCATGGAAACCAGGGTTCTCCTTCTCTCAGGGGCAAAGGTCTTAGGCTGGGCCTGTTGGGCAGGGCCTGGGTAGAGCTGGGAGTGCCCGGCCAGAGGGCCCAGCTCGTGCTGGGTGGAG
The DNA here is from genome assembly GCA_023783475.1 of Daubentonia madagascariensis. Lineage (NCBI taxonomy): Eukaryota > Metazoa > Chordata > Mammalia > Primates > Daubentoniidae > Daubentonia > Daubentonia madagascariensis. The sequence continues at coordinate 10,211,952 of JAKFHU010000086.1, forward strand.
GCCGCCCTGGAGGAAGTTCTTATAGCCCAGGGCCTCTTCAGTGGACTACTGGCTGCTACAGTTTCCTGGTGAGTGGGGGTGGCTCTGGGCCAGAAGAAAGGTGGAACCCCCAGGCAGTGTGGGGGGCTGAAGTCAGATGCTTTTAGTCAGAGAGTGGGTCCCCCCTGGACTGCCAGTTGTGCCTGGGTTGGGTGCCATGAGCTCTGACTCTTGCTGGCTTCGAGGTTGCTGAAAGTCATGTCACCTCTCTTAGCCCCAGTTTCCTCCTCTGTAAAACGAAAGAAATGATGTCTGTATGACTCACCTTACAGGGTTGTGACGAGAATGGAGGTGACGTGAAATGTGTCGTAAAGCAGAAAACAGCCAGGCGGGGCATGAAAAGGTGCAGAGAAATTGTTGGGAGAAAGGGTGGGGTTTAGTCGGACAGATCTGAATTTGAGCCTGGCTCTACTCTCAAGGGTCATGAGACCTTGAATAAGTCCTTTTCCCACCTTAAGCCTCAGTTTCCTCATCTGTGAGAAGGGGGTTCTGTGTTGCTTGGGTTAGGGGGCTTGTCCCTGAGCCTGAGTGAGCAGCTGGGCGGGCTGCACAGAGATGAGGCAAGCAGGACCAAACTTCGTGCCCGGGGGCCAAACTTCAGGGATTCTGTAAATAAGACTTTGGCTCTGGGCAAACAGAGCTCCAATCAGCTTTTTGCTCAGTATCTACCAAGGTTCTTACAACTCAATAATAAAAAGACAAATAACCCAATTAAAAAATGGGCAAAGGATCTAAACAGACATTTAGAATAGACAAAGAAGATATAAAACGGCCAATAAGTACATGAAAAAATGCTCAATATCATTAGTCATTAGGGAAATGCAAATCACAACCACAAAGAGATACCATGTCACACCCTCACAAGGATGGCAATAATCATATGACAAGTGTTGACAAGGATGTGGAGAAATTGGAACCCTTATACATTGCTGGTGGGAAGGTAAAATGGTGCAGCTGCTGTGGAAAACAGTCTGGCAATTCCTCAAAAGGTTAAACATAGAGGTACCATATGACCCAGCAATTCCACTCTAGGTATTTACCCAAGAGAAATGAAAACATATATTCACACAAAAAACTTGTACACGAATGTTTGTAGCAACATTATGCATAATAGCCCCAAAGTGGAAACATCCTAAATGTCCATCGCCTGGTGAATGGATAGACAAAATGTGGTGTATCCATACAGTGGAACATTTTTCAGCCATAAAATGGAATGTAGTACTGAAACATGCTACAATGTGAATGAACCTTGGAAACTTTATGGTAAGTGAAAGAAGCCAGTCACAAAGGACCACCTATTGTATGATACCATTTATAAAAATTATCCAGAATAGGGAAATCTATAGAGACAAAAAGTAGATCAGCGGTTGCTGGGGGCTGGGGTGAGGGTGTGGGAGGAATATAGAGCACCTGCTAATGGGTATAGAGTTTACTTTTCGGGGTGATGAAAATGTTCTACAGTTGATTGCGCTGATGGTTGTGTAACTCTGTGATTATACTAAAAACCATTGAATTGTACAATTTGAGTTGGTGAGTTGTATGGTATGGAGATTATATCTCAATAAAGCTGTTAAAATAAAAATCACTACAGCAGTGCTTGGTGCCTGCAGTGTGTGTCTGTGAGTGTGTCACCTGAATGTGTGTGTGCCCAACAGGGTGGAGTGCAGGTGGCTTTGAATGGGAAGGGCTGTGGGTTGGTGAAGTAGGGGAGGCATATTGAACCTCTCACCCCCACTCCTGAACCTCTTGTCCAAAAGCAGCAGCATGACCCAAGGCGGACCAGCTGCTCTAGGAAAGGGGCCCTGCAGTAAGTGCTGAGTGACGACAGGGAAGGGAGTTCTGCGCCTGGGCAGGAGCTGGTGGAAATGACTACGTGTGTTTGGGTAGAATGCTGAATGTGTGAGAGAGAGATTCTAAGGAGCAAAGGGCTTGAAAAAGAGGAACTAAGAGAAGAATCCCCCACAGCTAGGAGATTAGTTTGTTCCTTTTCTCCCACCTGGTGTCCAGCCCCCAAGAAGTAGCCCCCAGGGCCCCACAGCCTGCTTCTCCCCTACTGTGGCTGCAGCACAGCCCTTTTTCTCCTGTCCCCAGTAGGCAACGTCTACTAGGGTTGGAATCCTGCAGTCTCTAGCGTTGGAAGAGGTGCAAATTGTGTGCAGCATTGAGGAGGACAGGAGCCCAGGGTCTGTGGGGTTTTGGGTCCCCCGTTACCGTGGCTGGGGGACAGACCACGTGGAGCCCAGGGTGAGGGTGCACTTGGAGCCCATCCATGCATACCGTGGTCACCGAGTCCTTGGGGAAGTGTCATCCTTTATCTGGCTGCAGTGTCTGGGTGTCAGTGTGGTTGCGCTGTGTGTGCGTGTGAGTGTGCATGACTGTAGATATGTGTGCAGCACATGACTGATTCGGGTAACTGAGTGTAGCATTTGTGGCAGGCTCTGTGTGAGTATGTGTGTATCTGTGGGTGTGCAGTATTTGTGTGTGGTGTGTCTGGGTGTGTGAGGATGAGAATGAATGGTAATGATAATGCAGATCACTAAATGTGTGTTTTAAACTTTGTTTTCAATTTCATTTGATCACAGCGCTGAACTATGTTCCAGGTCCTTGGCCAGGGGTTGCAAACTGCAGCCCAAGGGCAGAATTTAGTCTGCAAAGAATTTTGTTTGACCAGCACAAAGTTTTTCTAAAAACTGAAACAGAATGCTTCTAGCTGGGTTATGCATACTCCAGTTGCTACTGGTACTCCATACTTATTATCTTATTTTTTGTTTTAATTAAACTTTTAATTTTGAGATCATTTTAGATTCACATACAATTGTAAAAAATAACAGATAGATCCTGTAAACTTTTACCTAGTTTTCCCCAATGATACCATTTTGCAAAATGATAGTACAATATCACAACCAGGATACTGACATTGATAAGGTATAGAACTTTTCCAGCTCCACAAGAATCCTTCATGTTCCTGTTTTATAGCCACATCCACTTCCCTCCTAACCTCAACCTCTCCTTGCCCCAGCAGCCACTAATCTGTTCTCCGTTTCTGTTTTCTTTCTTGCTTTTTTTTTTTTAAATAAAATAGAGACGGAGTCTCGCTCTTGCTCAGAGCTGGTCTTGAACTCTTGAGCTTAAGCTATCCTCCCGCCTTGGCCTCCCAGAGTACTAGGATTACAGGCGTGAGCCACCGCGCCTGGCCTTGCTTTTTTTTTTAAAGAAAGGGTCTTGCTCTGTCACCCCAGCTAGAGCGCAGTGGCGTCATCATAGCTCACCGTAACCTTGAACTCCTGGGTTCAAGCGATCCTTCTGCCTCAGCCTCCCGAGTAGGTGGGATACAGGCGCACACCATGATACCTGGCTAATTTCTCTATTTTTAGTAGAGACCGGGTCTCGGGGTCTTGCTCTTGCTCAGGCTGGTCTCGAATTCCTGAGCTCAAGCGATCCTCCCGCCTTGGCCTCCCAGAGTGCTAGGATTACAAGCCTGAGCCACTGTGCCCGGCCATCTAACTTATTAATTTTTTTGATAGATTGTGAATTTATTATTAAGTCCAAGAACTCTTTGCCTAGCCCCAGATTCCAAAGGTTTTCTCCAATGTTTTTCCTAGGAGTTTTATGTATTATATGTCCACGAGTTAATTTTTGTATAAGGTCAAGGTTCTTTTTTTTTTTTTTTTTTTTGGCCTGTGGATGTCTAATTGCTCCAGCACCATTTGTAGAAAAGGTTACCTATCTCCATTGAATTGCTTTTGCATCTGTGTCAAAACTCAGTTGGGTATATTTGTGTGGGTCCCCATTGATCTATGTGTTTATCCCTTCACCAGTATCACACAATCTTGGTTATTGTAGTTACACAGTAAGTCTTGAAGTCAGGTAGATTTCTCTTACTTTTTCTTCTTTTTTGAAACTGTTTTAGCAGTTCTAGTTCCTTTGCCTTTCTATATAATTTTACAATAATCTTGTCTATCTATAAAAAATCTTGCAGGGATTTTGATAGGAATTTGCATTAAATCTGTATATCCGCTTGAGGAGAATTGACTCCTATGTTGAGTCTTCCAATACGCGAACACGATATGGTCCTGCATTTATTTAGATTTTCTTTGAGTTCTTTCATTAGCATTGTATAGTTTTCAGCATATAAGTCCTATACACATCTTGTTAGATTTATACCTAAGTATGTCCTTTTTTTGAGTAATTGTATATGGTATTGTAATTTTAATTTTTGTGTCCATATGTTCATTGCTAGTATGTAGAAATACAATAGATTTTTATATGATTATCTTGTATTCTGCGACCTTGCTAAACTCACTTATTAGTTCTAGGAGTTTTTGTAGATATCTTGGGATTTCCTATACAGGCAATTGTATAATCTGCAAATAGGGATAGATTTATTCATTCCTTTCTGATCTGAATACCTTCTGTTTCCTTTTCTTGTCTTAGTTCTCTGGCAAGAACTTCCATCACACATTGAGTAAGGTGGTGAGAGCCGTCATTCTTGCTTTGTACCTGCTCTCAAGGGAGAAGCATCCAGTCTTTCACTGTCAAGCATTAATGTTAGCTATAGGGGTTTTGAAGATGCTCTTTGTAAAATTGAGGACGTTTCCCTCTATTCTTATTTGTCTGAGAGGCTTTTTTTTTAATAAATAATGAATGGGGTTGCAATTTGTCAAATGCTTTTCTGCATCAGTTGAAATGATTTTCTGGAAAAGAGTGTGTAGAAATGGTATTAATTTTTCTTTAAACATTTGGTAAAATTCTCCAGAGAAAATTGGGCCTGGAGATTCTTTTTTGGGAGTTTTTAAATTACAAATTTAATTTTCTGAATAGATATAGGACCACTTAGATTATCTCTTTCATAATGGCTGTGTTGTAGTAGTTTGTGTTTTTTGAGGAATTGGTCTATTTCATCTAAGTTGTTGAATTTATGTGTGTAGAGTTGTTCATAGTGTTCCCTTAGCCTTTTGATGTCTGTAGGGTCTGCAGTGATAGCCCCTGTTTCCTTCCCGTTGGTATAATTGTGTCTTCTTTTTTTGCTTTGTTGGTCTTGCTAGAGGTTTGTCAATTTTATTGATTTTTTAAAAAAAGAACCAGCCGTTCGTTTCATTGATTTTCTGTATTTTAAATTTTTCTATTTTTAATTTCATTGATTTTATTTCTTTATTATTTCCCTCCCTCTACTTGCTTTGGATTTATTTTGCTCTTCTTTCCTAGGTTCTTGACGTGTGAGCTTAGATTATTGATGTAGGACTTTTCTTCTTTTCTAATGTATGTATTTAGTGCTATAAATTTCCTTCTCAGCATTGCTTCATCTGTGTGCCACAATTCTGATATGTCGTATCTTAATTTTCATTTAGTTCAGTGCATTTTTTTTATTTCCCTTGACCTATGGTTTCCTCTTGAGCTATGAATTATTTAGAAGTGTGTTGTTTGGTTTCTAAGAGTTAGGAGGTTTTCCTGTTATTTTTCTGTTACTGATTTCTAGTTTGATTCCATTGTGTAAGAGAGCACACTCTACGTGATTTCAATGCTTTTAAATTTGTTGAGGTTTGTTTTTGGCCCAGGATATGGTCTATCTTGGTATGTGTTCCCTGGGCTCTTGAAAAGAATGTGTATTCTACTGTTGTTGGGTGCGATGTTCTATAAATGTCAACTGGACCGTGTTTGTTGATGGTGTTGTTGAGTTCTTCTGTACTTTTTCTATATTCTGTGTAGTTGTTCTATCAATTATTGAAAGAAGGGTGTTGGAGTCTCCAACTATAATTGTGGTTTTTTTCTATTTGTCCTTTCAGTTATGTCAATTTTTGCTTCAATATTTTTGGCTCTGTTGTTTGATGCGTACACTTTTAGGCTTGCTTTGTCTTCTCGATAGATTAACTTTTTAATCATTATATAATGTCCCTCTCTGTCTCTGATAATTTTCTTTGCTCTGAAGTCTGCTTTATCTTATATTAATATAGCTACTCCCACTTTCCTTTGATTAATGTTTGCATACTATGTTGTTTTCCAGTTAACCTACCTATATTGTTATATTTGAAGTGAATTTCTTGTACATAGCACATAATGGGGTCATGTGTTTTAATCCACTCTCCCAATCTCTTTTAATTGGTGTATTGAGACCATTTACATTTAATGTAATTATTGATATTAAAGCTTAATCTGCTATTTTCTGTTTGTTCTCGGTTTTTTTGTTTTGTTTTGTTTTTCTGTTTTCTTTTTTTCTGCCTTTGTGTGGGTTATTTGAACTTTTTTCCCCCCAAGAGATGAGATCTTGCTATGTTGCCCAGGCTGGAGTGCAGTGGCTATTCACAGGCGTGATTATCATAGTGCATGGCAGCTTCGAACTCCTGGTTGCAAGTGATCCTCCCACCTCAGCCTCCTGTGTAGCTGGAAATACAGGCATGCACCACCATGCCTGGCTCCACTTGAACATTTTTTAGAATTTCATTTTGATTTATTTATAGTGGTTTAAAAAATTTTTTTTGGAGACAGGGTCTCACTCTGTAACCCAGGCTGGAGTGCAGTCATAGCTCACTGCAGACTCGAACTCCTGGGCTCAAGCAATCCTCTTGCTTCAGCCTCCCAAGTAGCTGGGATTACAGGCACCTGCCACTACACCTGGCTAATTATTTTACACTTTTTGTAGAGATGGGATCTCACTATGTTGCCCAGGCTGGTCTCAAACTGCTGGCCTCAAACAATCCTCCCACCTCAGCCTCTCAAAGTGCTGGCATTGCAGGTGTGAGCCATTGTGCCTGGCCTATTTATAGTGTTTTTTAGCTTATCACTTTGTATAGGATTTTTAGTATTACATTATATGTACATAACTTATTACAGTCCATTGCTGTCATCATTTTACCAGTTCTGGTGAAGTATAGAAACCTAACCTCCATTTATGTCCATTTACTCTTTCCCATTTGCAATATAATTATCTTAAATATTTCCTCAACATCAGACAACACGTATCAGACAGTGTTATAATTTTTGCTTCAACTGTCAAACATAATTTAGAAAACTCAAGAGGAAAAGGAAAACCTATTATATAACCCATGTATGTATGCCCCATATGTGTGTATCTGTGTACATCTAGATATATTTATATGTGTAAATTGTTTGGGTTTGGCTATTTTCTAATTTATTTAAGTAGAATGCTGATGCCCATTTATATAGGAAAATTAGAACAGAAAAGAACATTAGAATATTATAATCTCGTCCACTTAAAGTTGCCATTTTTGACATCTGGTTACATAAGTTCCCAGATACTTTTCTAGTCATTTCTGTTCAAAAGTTGCATCCACTAGAATGCAAACTTGACGATGACAGGAACCTTGTCTCTCTACTCCTCCACTTTATTTTTAGTACTAGAATAGCACCTAACAGAGAGCAGGCACTCAGTAAATACTTGTTGAGTGAATAAATGAATGAGTCATATTATACTACTGTTTTTATAACATATAGTAATTAAACATTTTTTATTGTGGTAAAATACACATAACATAAAATTTACCATCTTAATTATTTTAACAGTTCAGTGGAATCAATACATTTATAAGTTGCGCAATCATTGCCATAGTTCACCTCCATAAGTATTTTCATCTTGTAAAACTGAAACTCTGTACCTACCAAACCATAATGCCCCACGACCCCTCCACCCAGCCCCTGGCAACCACCATTTTACTTTCTGTCCCCATGATTTTGACTACTCTAAGTAACTCCTATAAGTGGAATCATGCAGGATTTGTCTTTTTTTGACTAACTTCACTTGGCATGATGTCCTCAAAGTTCATCCACATTGTAGCAGATGACAAAATTTCCTTCCTTTTTAAAGGCTGAATAATATTCCACTGTAGCCATTTATTGCATTTTGCTTATCTGTTCATCTCTTGATGGACACTGGGTCGTTTCCATGTTTTAGCTATTGTGAATAGTGCTGCTATGAACATGGGGGTGTGATTATCTCTTTGAGACTCTGCATTCAGTTTTTTGGGTATATACTCAGAAGTGGAAGTGAAATTTCTGGATTACATGATAATTCTATTTTTAATTTTTTCAGGAACTACCATACTGTTTTCCACAGTGGATATACCATTTTACATTATAACAATTGCAAAGGTTCCAATTTTTCCACAACCTTGCCAACACTTGTTGTTTCTGTGTTTTTAAAAAAAATAGTAGCCATCCCAATGGGTGTGAGGTGGTATTTCATTGTAGTTTTGATTTGCATTTCCCTGATGATTAGTGATGTTGAACATCTTTTCATGTGCTTATTGGTCATTTGTGTATCCTCTTTGGAGAAACATCTATTGGAGTCCTTAGCTCATTTTTTTTTAATCGAGTAGCTTGTTTTTTATTGTTGAGTTTTAGAAGATCTCTATTTATTCTGGATATTAATCCCTTATCAGATATATAATTTGAAAATATTTCCTCCCATTCTGTGGGTTGCCTTTTTACTCTATTGATAGTGTCCTTTGATGCACAAAAGTTTTTAATTTTTATCAAGTCCTATTTATCTATTTTTTGTTGTTGCTGCTTATGCCTTTAGTGTCATATCCAAGAAACCATTGCCAAATCCAATGTTATGAAGTTTTGCCTGAAGTTTTCTTCTGAGAGTCTTGTTTTATAATTTTAGCTCTTATGTTTAGGCGTTTGATCCATTTTGATTTAATTTTTGTATGTGGTGTTAGATAAGGATTCAACTTCATTTTTTGCATGTGGATATCCAGTTTTCCCAGTGCTATTTGTTGAAAAGACTATCCTTTCCCCATTGAATGGTTTTGGTACCCTTGATGAAAATCATTTGACCATATATATGAGTGTTTATTTCTGGGCTTTCTAGTTTATTCCATTGGTCTATATATCTATCTTTATGCCAGTACCACACCTTTTTGATTACTGTAGCTTTGTAGTAAGTTTTGAAATCAGGAAGTGTGAATCTTCAAACTTTGTTCTTTTTCAAGATTGTTCTGTCTATTCATGTATAACCCATATTTTCATTTACCAGGTAAACATGTATTTTTTTTCTTTTCTGATGTTCTAATTTTTTTCTTTGATCATTTCCTTTCTGTTTAGAGAACTTCGTTTAGGGGGAGATCTGCTTGTGACATATTCTCTTAATTTTCCTTTGTCTGAGAGTAGCTTGATATATTCTGTTTTTGTTTTTGTCTTTTTGGAGACAGGGTCTCGCACTGTTGCCGAGGCTGGAGTATGTAGTGCAGTTGCACAATCATAGCTCACTGCTCCAACCTCCACTGCTCATACCCTCCAACTTCTAGGCTCAAGCGATCCTCCTGCCTCAGCCTCCCAAGGAGCTGGGATTACAGGCACGTGCCACCATGCCTGGCTAATTTTTTCTCTTTTTTGTAGAGACCAGCTTAGGCTGGTCTTGAATTCCTGGGCTCAAGTGGTCCTCCTGCCTTAGCCTCCCAAAGTGCTAGGATTACAGGCGTGAGTCACTGTGCCTGGCCTTTCTGGCTGCTTTTGAGAGTTTTTTCCCTCAGTCTTTTGTTTTCAGAAGTTTAATTATGATGTATCTGGGCATGCATCTCTTTGGGTTTATTTTGTTTGGGGTCCACTGAGCTTCTTGGATCTGTAGGTGTATGTCTCTTGGCAAATTTGGGGAGTTTTCAGCCATTATTTCCTCAAGTACCTTTCCAGCCTTGTCATCTTTTTCCTCCCCTTCTGGGACTCTGATGAGACAAGTGTTAGATCTCCCCACCTGCCCCTTTGGTCCCACGGATACCTGAGGCTCTGTTCATTTTTTCTTTTCGGTCTAGTTTCTTTTTGTTGTTCAGATTGGGGGATTTCTATTGCTCTGCCTTCCAGCTCACTCTTTCTTTTCTGTGTCCCCTCCATCCTGCTAGTGAACCCATCTGCTGAGCTTTTTATTTCAGTTATTCTATTTTTCTGATCTAAAATTTCCACTTGGTTCTTTATGTCTTCTATTCCTTTATGGAGGCTTTCTATTTCTTTGCTGAGTTTTTCTATTTTTAAAATTTGTTTCAAGTGTGTTCATAATTGCTTGTTGAATTATTTTTATCATGGCCAGTTTAAAATTACCTTTGTCAGGTGATTCTGACGTCTCCATCATGTCATTGTTGGCATTTATCCATTGTCTTTTTTCATTCAGTTTGAGACCTTCCTGATTCTTAGCATGTATGATGAGTGATTTTCAATTGAATCCTGGGCATTCTCCTTTTACATTCTGAGACTCTGGATCTTATGTTGACCTTATCTTACGTCGACCCTCTGTTTTATCCTGACGTCACTCTGGCAGGTGAAGGGCAGGAGTTCCTCATTCCTGCTGGGTAGAAGTAGAAGTCCAGGTTCCCCATCTGGCTTTGATTGATACCTGGGGCATGGGACGAAGGTGGGTTCTCATTATTGCTGGGCAGGGGTGGGAGTTCTGGCTTGCCCAGTGGCTTCCATAGACAGCATGGGTAGGGGTGGCCTCCTCTGACACCAGCCCAGGGGGAAGTGTGTGTGGGGTGGTGCCTGATTACTACTGGTGGGGGCAGAAGGCCAGGCTCCCCACGTGGTCTCCACTGATACTGAGGGAGGGGCAGGGGTTGTGACGCCATCTCACCATCTCGTCAGAGGTGTTGGGGCACTTTGTCACGGCCTCTTGAGAGTGACAGTCTAACCTCCCCACCTGGTCTTTGGTGGTGTGGGTGTGGGTGGGGCCACAGTTTTTTTCTGTGATGTTTGGCTGGTGTAGAGTGGTTGTTGTCTAAAAGTTTTCCATCTTGCTAGGGTGCCCCTTTCTTTGTCCTTTGACTAAAGACAGCAGGTTTTTTGGGGGGCTTTTTTTCTTGTCTTTACCCATTGGTGTTTCCCAGTTGCCTGATCCTTTAGTTCTAAGTTTGGGATACAAGAGAGGAAAAGAAAACCTAGGGAACTCACCACGCACCACCAGCAGCCCGAAGGTGGCCAGCAGGGTGGTCACCATGATGAGGGCTCGGGCCACCTGCGGGTCCTGTGGCAGCACCGGCAGTGAGTTGTACACCTCGTGCTGCATCTGGCCACTGCTCTGCACCATGAAGTTCATCCACAGGCCCTCCCCGGTGACCTGCACGGTGATGCTGCTGCTGCTGAGGATTGTCACATGTCCTTGGGTCCAGGTGTCCTTAGTTGGTCTACCTTCTCCTCTCCACCTTCTAGGCCTCCCATGTTTGTTTTATGTATGAATTCCAGGGTTTTTAGATGTATTTAGCAGAAGGAATAGGGAAAAGTCATCTATTCCATTTTCTCATAAGCGGAAGTCTCCTGCTATTTGAGATAGGACAAACCAAACTGTTTTTCCTACTCTTACAGTCAGCACTCAACACAGAACACTTCACCTGTAGTCGCTGTAATGTGTGGAGATTTCTTCCCAGCAACAACCAATTCTCCCGTGGAAACCAACTGCGTGTCCTGTAATTCTATTCAATAATGGCACTATCTACCTGGAGATAGCATCAGATCCCACAGGTTGAGGGCTCAGTCCCACAAGACTTCCCCCACTTCAGATGCCACCTGTAAGCCCCCAGGTTGTGACCTGCACTTCTGACGGACCAGCTATAACTCAAGGTTCCCGTGACCCTCTCCCTGGGTTGGATTAATTTGCTAGAGTGGCTCGCAGAGCTCAGGGAAACACTTTACTTACATTTACCCATTTATTTTAAAGGATGTTACAAAGGATTCAGATGAACAGCCAGACAGAAGCGCTGCACAGGGCAAGGTGTGTGGGAAAGGGTGAAGGGCTTCCCTGCCCTCCCCGGGGCATAGGACTCTCCAGGCAGCTGCATGTGTTTTGCAATCCAGAAACTCCCCAAACCCTGTCCTTTGGGTTTTTATGGAGGCTTCATTACATAGGCATGATTGATTATATCACTGGCCAATGGTGATCAATTCAACCTTCAGCCTCTCTCCTCTCCCCAAAGGTGGAAGGGGTGGGGCTGAAAGTTCCAACCCTCTAGTCACAAGGTGGGTTCCCTTGGCAACCAGCCCCCATCCTGAGGCTGCCAGGAGCCCACCAAGAGTCGCCTCATTAGAATGAAAGATGCTCCTAGCACCCCTGTCTACAAGGGTATTAGGAGCTCTGTCTCAGGAACCAGGGGCAGAGACCAAATATGTATTTCTTATTGTACCACAATATCGTACCCACCTATTGCCTTTCACCTGGTTCATAGTACACATTTAAGATACCTGTTCAGCTCCTGTAACCATTTGCGTTTGAGACCACTGGCTTAGGCTTTGTAGTTCAGTGTTTTGGTTCTGGAGCCCTTACTGGCAATGAACATGAGAAAAAGGAAAAGGAGAAGAAAGAAACCCTAGGGAACCTCGGTTTGGACTGAGGCTGGGGCTGGAGGGGCGCTGGAGAGAGGGGATAAGAGACCTCGGTTTCCAGCCTCCGCGGGGCTTTGTGTCCTCATCTCTCTAAGCTTCCTTTCCAGGGCAATAGACTTTGTTGACTTCTAAGTTTATTTAAGCCTTGGGAACTTTATCATATCTTTATCCAAACAACACAAAGTTAAACAAAGCAGCTTTCGAGGCCCAAGGAGAGAGAAGTTGATTTAAGATAGGGCACTATCAGCGGTTACTCAACCGTTTGTGGCTCCTGCCTTATCGTTGACAAAGGCCACGCTGCCCCGTCAGGGCAGCACCATGGTCCTGCCTGCCCTGAGCTTCAACCCAAAGGAGCATCTCGCTGCCGAGGGGGCTCAGAAGACTTTGTGGCCCAGTGAGCAGCCCTGTGGGTGTCAGGCAGCCGCCTTCTTCCCCAGCTATCCCAGCACCTGCTCTATGGGCTATGACCACAGAGGCCATGGTGGGAGGGAGGGAGGCCACGTGGGTCTGTTTCTCACCACGGCTGACACCAAAGTCCACTCACAGCAAAAGAGTTCCAACTCTGAATCCAAGATGACACTCTCCTTCCTAGGGACCGGCCAGCCTATTGTGACCGCCCTCCTTCTGCTGTGAGCAGGTCCGTAGTTTATCCACACATTGGCAGATGCTTATTTGGGGTTTGGATTTTCTTCATTTGCCTCTCATGCTTCTGCCAGTACCACCATTCATGAACCCATTAATACCTCACAGGCTGTTCTGCTGAATCTTGTGATATTACATCTTACCTAGAAGCTTCTTTACAGCAAAAGTAGTATGTGGTGATGCCTTCAGAGTCCCTGCTCTTATTGTGAACCCCACCCTCTGGAAGCATCTGGCCTTACAAGATGATGAAATGTCCTTTTGAAGACAGCTGTGGCTCCACCTCGGAGACACTGGCGTGGGAGGTTGACTGCTGCCTTGCAGATGCTTTTACAGGTAGTGCTGTTTCTCCCAGAGCCAGAACACAGGTGTATTCAAGAGACTTCCTCCTCCCCTGGTCTGCTACAGGGGATCCTCTCATTGCACCGGATTTCCTCCCTCCTCACTGCTCAGATCCTTTTGAGCAGTGAGGAGGAGAAGGATTACGGACCTGCATAATAAAGTGTTGAGATGGGGTTGGGGGGATAGGGAAGGAGGAACAGATCTCTTTAGACTGGGCGTGGGAGAGGGGTTTTGGAGGCAGCAGCTAGAAGACTGGCTTAGAACTAGTTGCGGGTGCGAGGTGAGAAGAGAGGTGAGCAGAGGAGGATTTCATTCGTGCTGCAGTACACCACTTATTTGCATTTCCTTGATATCTTTCAAAAGGCATAGGGGTGGGTAGGGAATGTCTTTTCCTTTCATATTCACCTCTGGGTCGTGCTTTGTGAAAGTGACACCAAGCCTGAATTAGGTCTCCAGGACCCGAAAAGTTACTTGTGGATCCAGGAACTGATGGGCAAAAATGGGGTGGAATACTCCATGAACCAGTCTTGAGAGTTTTGTTTCCTGTTTCTGTGAGCTCTGCCAAAGAACAGATGCTCCCTTGGGGGACTGCATGACAACAGGTACACGACACTGGGAGGGAGGAAGCCTCCTGCATGGTGTGGGCTCCTTGAACAGGGAAGTACAAAGAATAATGTAAGAAACACCCATGGGCCCCACCACTCAGATTTAACAAGTCTTATCGTCCTGCTGATGCCCCTTTTGTGCCTTTCCACATCCCACTTACTTCCCTTCCCCAAGAGATCACACTGTCCTGAAGCCGGCATGTCATCCTCCTGTTCATGTTTTTAAACTTTTGCTACATAGGGTGAGGAGGGTGCATCCATTCACAATGCACAGAACTGTCTCGTGCCTGTCAACATTTCACATTATGTGCTCTTCCATTGTACGTATCGTCCTGCAATTTGCTGTTTCTTCATTGACCTATGTTTTCAAAATGTATCCATGTTTATACGAGAAGCTCTAGTTAATTCATTTTAACTGCTCGGTGGTGTTCTATCGCGTGAAACACAGTCTGTATCCATTCTCTTGACGAGCATCTGGATGGTTTCCAGTTGTTTTGCTATTACAAATAAGACGTGATGTATGTCCCTGCAAATGCCTTCAGGTGCACATGTGTGAGAGTGTCTCTAGAAGTGGAATTGTTTGGTCACCAGGTAAACGCACCTTCCACCTTACCGGATATCGCCAAATGATTCTCTAAAATTATTGTAGCCATCAACACTCTTTGCAGCACATCGGAGAGGTTTGTGTCATTCTGTGGGGGTCAAGTAGCATCTCATTTTAATTTGCATTTCTCTGATTATTAGTGACATTGAGCATCTTTCCTATGTTTATTGTTCATTTCAATGTTGTTTCCACGGGCTACTTATTGATAGAGTTCGACTAGTTTTCTATTGGGTCATGTGTCTTTTTCTTATTGATTTATAGAATTTCTTTATCTATTCTGAGTGCTAATCATTTATTGGTTATAAAGGTTGCAAATATTTTCTCCCAGACTATAGCTTATCTTTGACCATTTTTATGGTGTCTTTTGCTATGCAGCTTCATTTTTGGAGGCATAAAATACATTCGGTAAGGTCCTTAAAATGCATAAATCTGTTTTGTTTTTTTTTTGTGAGACAAGGTCTCACTCTGTTGCCCGAGCTGGAGTGCAGTGGCTTCATCACAGCTCACTGCAACCTCCAACTCCTGGGCTCAAGTGATCCTCCTGCCTCAGCCTCCTGAGTAGCTGGGACTATAGGCGCGCAAAACCACGCCCCGCTAATTTTTCTATTTTTTGTATGGACGGGGTCTCACTCTTGCTCAGGCTGGTCTCGATCTCCTGGCCTGAAGTGATCCTCCTGCCTCGGTCTCCCAGAGTGCTAGGATTACAGGCGTGAGCCACCGCGCCAGGCCAAAATGCATAAGTCTTAAAGGTATAGCTTGATAAAATTTTTACATCTGTGAACACTCATGTAACCACCACCCACATCGAGATATTTCCATAACTGCAGAAAGTTCCCTGGTCTCCCTTCCCAGTCAGTGCCACTCTTCTCAGAGGAGGACACTTTCTAACTTTTATCACTCTTGATTACTTTTATTGTTGTTGATCTTTATATAAATGGGATCATACAGTGTGTGTACTCTTCTGTGTCTGGCTTCTTCAACTCAGCATAATGCCTGTGAGATTCATCCATGTGTCAGTTTATTCTTTCCCCATTGCTGTGTAGTATTCCAGTGTGTGAATATATCACAATTTATGTCCATTCTTCCCTTCAGGAGCATTTGGATTGCTTCCAATCGCTTTGTTATTACAAATCATGATGGGATGCACTTCCTTGTGCTCCAGGTACATGTGCAGGAGGGTTTCTCTAGAAATGGAAGTGCGGGGTCATAGGGTATATGCGGCTTCCACTTAACCAGATACTGCCAAATGAGTCTCTAAAATTGTTGTACCCATTGACACCTCCTCCAGCCTGGTGGAGAGCTTCTGTCGCTACACAGCTCTGCCAACACTCGGTAGTGTCAGACTTTTTACTTTTGTCATTCTCTGGATGTGAAATGGTGTCTCATCGTTCTAATTTGCATGTCTCTGATTGCTAGTGAGGTAGATCACCTTTTCATATACTTGTTGGTCATTCCAGTTTCTTCTTCTGTCAGATACCTTCTCATAGCCTTTGCCTAGCTCTCTATTAGGTTGCCTTTTTTTCTTATTGATTTATAGAAATTCTCTATATATTCTGATTACTACTCATTTGTTGGTTACATGGGTTGCATATAGCATATTTTTAAACTTTTTTATTGTGTCTTTTGTCATGCCAGTTTTTTTAATGTACCCAACTTTATCGATTTTTTTCTCTTTTTCATATACCTTTTGTGTCTTATTTAAGAAATACTTTATTAGACCCAAGAAATAGAGATATTCTCCTATATTTTCTTCTAAATGTTTTACAGTTCTTTTCTTCACATTTAGATGTTTAGTGACAAAGATTCTTTGTTTGGTCAAACTTTAGGCAGACTCTTGAACCTTCTCCTAGGTCTGTCTGTGCACTTCTTTGTAAAATCTAGTTTTAGCAAGAACCCTGCTAAGTCAGTTTAGCAAGAACATCCCATCCCATATATCTGATCTTCTTGAGATCTGATCAGGTTTTTTGTCCTCCACCATCCCCCAGGTGATGTCTGGTCACCCTGGCCTGTCTTCAGCAAGAATCCTATTAGGTTGGTTTAGCCAGAATCCCCCTTACCCAGATGTTGCCTTTTAGTAATTTTCCATCCACTGACCCCCAGCCCTACTCCTTGGCTGTAAATTTCCACTTGCCCATGCTGTATTTGGAGTTGAGCCCAATCTCTCTTCCCTGCTGCAAGACCCTGGTTGCACTGGTCCGTATACCTATCACAGTGGTCCTGAATAATATTCCTTACCAAGGAAGTATGCTTTAACGAGTACCATTGAATAATTTTTTCTTTAACAGTTATGGTGCCTTGACTCATATAGGATTAGATTCATCACTGGACCCCTGGGCCTCTCGCCTAGGACCCTAAGTGCACACCTTTGAAGCCTTTGTCCTCACTCCTGACTGATTGATCAGGGAGTCAGACTCCTGAACCATTGCTCCAGACAAGCATCCAGCAAAGCTGGTAAGGACAGATGAGTACACTCTCTGAAGCTGGGTTAGAGTCCAAGGCTTCTTTGGAAAGGTACCTCCTGGGCTGGAAGGTCTTCTTCCTAGTTCCTTGCTCTGAGTGGGGATTATTCCCTGACTCCCTGGGCTGGAAGTCCTTCTTCCTGGCTGCCTGGGAGGCCTCTCTATTCTCTCTGTTGGGTCCTGCTTCTCCCATGAGAACTTCTCTGTCACCTGAAACCCCTCTTCTCAAACCCCTGCTGACTCTATGCTTTGCCAACTTTGCCCACCTGCCAGACCCTTTCCCTCCCCACACCAGCCCCTCAGTCAGTTGAGCTTTAGGGCCCCTACCCTTCACTGGGGGCTCTCAAGGGACTCAGCCATCCCCTCGACCCAAGCAGCAAGCACCTAAGGCTGAAAAGAGAGAGAGAGACAGAGAGAGAGAAGGAACTATTCTGGACAGATGAAAAATCTTAAAAGCCTTCTTCACAAATATTGGTAAGACCCTTTGGCCCTTGCTGGGTAGATAACCTTGGCTTGTTCCATTTTCATCAGAAATATAATTTGGATAAATATATAAAGTGGAGATAAACCAATGAGTTTGTATTCTCCTGTTTTACTGCCTCATGACTAAAATTTTTAAGATGATAAGCTATAAGATCTGATTACATCTGTATGTATGTTTATGTATGTGTACATGTATATATGTATGTTTGTATGTTATGTATACACAATATTTTTCTACCTCCAGTGGTATTACTGAACTAAAATACCCAAATTGTCTTAGATATTAATGAGTGTTCAAAGAAATGAAGTATTCCTAAAATTCTCAGAGAAATAAAAACTGATTCAAATGTTTTTTTAAAATTCACGTGATCTAGGATAATCTTTGGTAAATAAAACAAGTTTTAAAATTTTTGGTAAAATAAAAATAGGAATGTCTCCAGAATCATCAGCATTAAATACAGACATACATTCTTGCCTGGATTTGCTAGTCAAACAGGTTTGTGTTGTCTCTGCTAGATGTTTAAAGCCATAAAACTATAAATCCAACCCAACAGCAGAATGCATAGTAAAAATGAATTGCTTAATTGCTTGATGTATGTCAGTCATGGAAGTAAAAAAGAAAGAAAGAAAGAAAGAAAAAGAGAGAGAGAGAGGAAAAAACCTTGTTTAACTTTTTAGTTTCTTTGCTTTTGTGATATTTTTGATACTTCCCTGATTTGTCAACAGGAAAAATACTTTAAAATAGTGGCTAGCTTTGCTTAATGTTCATGAAATTTTTCATGAACAATTCAAACATAATTGTTGAGAATGAATAAATTAGGTGACTGTAAGTGGAATAAAAGTTCGTAAGTAAGGTTTTCAAAAATAATTATGCTTTAAATTATGTCTACTTAAAAATAGTTTTGAAAATCTTTTTTCTTAAAAATAACTTCCAACCTTAAAGTTGTGCTAAGTTAAATTGAATAATAGATATTCATTAAAAATCTAGACCCAACCATGGAAAAGAAATCTTGTGTGGTCAAAGCTGGCTAAGATTGGATAGATTTATTTATAAGGTTTTATTAAAAATTAGTTCTAGTAGTACACCGATGCAAAAGTAGAATTTGGACTTCTCTGTTACAATGACAAAGTTTTCTTGGACTATTGGTCTGAGAATGTGAAGGGTTGTTTTAAGTAATTGGCCTAGGAAATAAAGATTTTGTGTTTTATCAAAATAATTTCTTGTGCTTGATGTTGCCTTTTATTAGGTCTTTGATTACCAAAGAAAACTAAGTCTTCTCAACGTTAAGAGAGCTGTGTTTTTGTTCACAACTATGTAACCTTCTGTATTTGCATTTAAAATATTTTATTGTCATTTTGATTAAATAGATAACCAAGATTATATTTAATTAAGTGCTCTAAATAGTTTTACATTTCTAACAAACTTCTCAAAATCAAATTCTAAATTAAATCTTTTTGACCTCAAATTAACTTTGGGATTTTCTAGTTGGGCCCATAGAGAGCTCAAAGAATGTGTCTCTCACCTTGTAGAAGAAAGATAATAAACTAATTAGGCTTATTTAATATGTTAAATTATATGGGAAGCATTGTCAAGTAAGAAATAGTGTGTAATCTTACTTGAGTTAAATTTGTATGGATATGTTATTAATATGTGTCCCAGAAATTGTATGAAATTTCTAGAAATTTAATATATTATCAGTCACAATTTTGATTATGTTAAAATGTTGTATGCCACAGAAATAACCAAATTTACTTGTCAGTTGTATCATTATTATAATGAATTCTCATCAGATCTTTAACCATGGCCATTTTAAGTCTTTATCATCTATAGACAGTTATTGTTTTACTTTAACTTTTCTCTAAAAGCATTTGCAATCAGTTACAGTCCAAAATTGCTTCTTCATCAAGGAGATTCATAAAAAAGACTCTGACAAATACCCCAGAATACAGGTTTCTGATAACTTTAAGATCGTACCATTGGGCTGGGTAAGAATTTCTAGAACTCTAATGAAACTCTTGGGTTCATTAAACTGCTGTTCCAAGATCAAGCAGAACAAGAATTAATTACATGGGACTGATGAACTGATAAGGATAATTTTTTAATGACTTTGTTTGAAACATTGCTGGTTCTTTGATTGTTTTGTTTTCTAGATTTAAGAAAGCTTTTTTTTATTTTAAGCTATCTATCGCTTACAGCAACTTGCTAAAGTTTACTTTAGTGAACAGAAATTGAAACATTTACCTTTTCTCCATACCTAATCCCTTCAGAATTCAGAAACTATTTGTGAGTATTCTTATTTTTATGGCAATATGGTTATTTTCATAAGTTTAATAAGAATCTGTTCTCCTTGTAACAGGACACAATTGGAAGCACTGGTTATATTACCAAGACTTTGACTGGAATGTCATAGTTTCAGTTATGACCAGATGGCTTTAAGGAACTAAGGTTAACTTTATGGAGCCAATAAATTCCCCCTTGGAAAAACTGGCCTGGTACCTTGAATACAGGGTTCACATGGTTGCCTTAAATGTGGGTAAAGAGTGTCACTTCCTGACAGGTGCAGGAACCTCAGGATATTTTAGACACCTTGAGAAGAAAGGAATTCACTCAAATCTATCAGTACAGCAGGCTCAGTTTTATAGTGAGTTCTTGGCTGGGCTTCCTAGCCTCAAGAGGCTTTTAAAAGTCTAATCTGAGATTCCTTATCAAAAGTTCCAGCAAAGCAAACTTAAAAAAAGGCTTATATGGTCAATCACTATTCTTGCTGCAGTTAGGTAAATAGTTGAGCCAAATTTAATGACACTAAACTTATTTTGCAAACAAACCAGTCTCACTTGGATTATCTTTGTTAGAAATGGGGGTGACTGGAGAGAGGAAAATTGTCTTTCAGAAGAAAATTATAGTGCACCCAGTATGAGATTCTAGCTCTGATCATTTTCTTTGAAGTTTTACTATCTACCTGCAATCTAGACTGGATCCTGAATTCCAGTTTCCTCCATTATCTGGTTATAACTCTCCAAATTAATATTTCCAATTTCTTCCTGCCCTTCTGGTACGGAATCACTGAAATGAAAACTGCTCTTTTCCCGAAGCCCTGCAAGCTGAAGCTGGACAACTTGATATAAGCTTCAGAGAAACCACCACAACAGCTTATGTATAGAAACCTTCATGACACCCAAACTACAAACCAGGAAGATCTGTCAGATTCCACTGCCTGTCCTCACTCCAGCTGAAGATGCTTCCGGGCCAACATCTGGAAATCTTGACTGGCTGCCCTCTGGACTCACAAACTGAGTTTATGGTTTGTTCTCACTATTAACCTTTGTTTTTGTTTTATTTTCATAGAAACTAAACTTCCTTGTTAAAGGCCTGATGGCTCACACTTTCTGGGAGATGTTCTCTACTCCCAAGTCCTTGCCAATGATTCAGCTGGTCCTTAATGAACAAAAGGAGATGCAACAAAACCAGCAACAAAAAATGGACTTATATATTGTTCAAAGGAAAGAAGAATGTCTCTTATATCCTAGAACAAGAGGGGAGACTGACAGAGGTTCTTTGCTTGGCCAAATTTTAGTCAGCCTTCTGAATCTTCCACTAGACGCCTCTGCATACTTCCTTATAAAATCCTATTTAAGCAAAGAAGCTTGCTAAGTCAGTTTATCAAGAACCCCTCTCCCCCATCTTCAATATGTGATCACCTTCCATATCTGATCTGGTTCCTCATCCTCCTCCATCCCCCAGGGGATGTCTGGTCACCGTGGCCTGTCTTCAGCAAGAATCCTGTTAGGTTGGTTTAGCCAGAATCCCTCTCACCCCTGATGTTTCCTCTTAGTAATTTTCCACTTACTGACCCCCCCCATGGCTCCTTAGTTGTCAATTCCCACTTGCCCATTGTGTAGTCAGAGTTGAGCCCAATCTCTCTCCCCCACTGCAAGACCCTAATGCAATGGTCCCTATACCTATTGAGATGGTCCTGAATAAAGTTTTCCTTACTGTGCTTTAACAAGCATCAGTTAGATAGTGGAAACTCAGAAGGGGAGTGTGTGTGGGGGGCGGATGATGAGAAATTAATGGGTACAATGTACGTTGTTTGGGTGATGGATACCCTAAAAGCCCTGACTTCACCACTATGCATCTATGCATGTAACAAAATTGTACTTCTGCCAGAAGCAGTGGCTCATGCCTGTAATCCCAGCAGGAGGCCAGAAATTGGAGACCAGCCTGGGCAACATAGTGAAACCCTGTCTCTACAAAAATTTAAAAAATTAGCCGGGCATGGTGGTGTGCACCTGTAAGCCTTGCTACCAGGAGGCTGAAGCAGGAGGATCACCTGAGCCCAGGAGTTCGAGGCTGTGGTAAGCTATGACTGTGCCACTGCACTCCAGCCTGGGCAACAGAGCGAGACCCTGTCTTTAGAAAAAATAATTGTACTTGTACCCCATAAATTTATACAAATAAAAAAGTATCATTAAACATTTTTTTGTTTAACATTAGTTTATTTCATATATATATATACACATATATATGAAATCCATCCTATTCCCTTCAACTCCCACAATTTTTTTGGCTCAAGTTAGACATTATCAGTTTTTGTTGCTTTCAATCAAAATAACCATATCTAGCACACCTGCTATCTTCCATACCACGGCCACGGTCTCATTGCAAAGGCAAGGCCATGCTTTTGGGAGACACTTCTGAAGGGAGAGAGGTCCTGCCCTGGGAAGCCTCAGCCTAAGGGAGAAAATAAGTCTCACATATACAGGAGGCTACCAAACAAATCAGCATGCTGCATCTTGGGAGCTACAGCTGTGTACACAGGTGCTGTGCTGACAGCAATGGCCAATGTGGGATGTGCTGTGGATTCCAGGCACATCCTGGAGAAGTGATTTTCCAGCCAGCTTTTGTTATACATACATCTGGGCTAGGACACCAAGATTTATGTGTGTTCTTGGAACAGGAGCTTAAGGTAGGGAAACAGCGCCGGGGGCAGGAGTCAGCAGAGGCAGGGTGGGGGTAGCTGGGTGCTCCTGGACAGGAAATGTCCTTTTAGAGCTTCCAGAGAATGAGAATAATCATCCCTACCTCAGATCCTTGTGACCATAGAGTGCCTGGCCCTGGGTCAATTAAAACTCAATTTGCTTCTGCTCATGGTGGCTCACGCCTGTAATGCTACTATTTTGGGAGGCTGAGGCAGGAGGATGGGATCTCTTCAAAAAACAGAAAAATTAGCCTGTAGTCCCAGGTACTGGGGGGCTGAGGCAAGAGGATCGCTTGAGCCCAGGAGTATGAGGTTGCAGTGAGCTATGATGACGCCACTGCACTCTAGCCTGGACGACAGAGTGAGGCCCTGTCTCGAAACAAACAAACAAACAAACAAAAAACAAACAAAAAACTCAATTTGTGCTTTCCTTCCCCTGCAGTGGGGCCACTGGTGTACACCCCCTCCCGCCCTCCATCTCTGTTGCCTGATCTCTTTGCAGCTCTCTGGAACCCCTAAGGGGCCTCTTAAACTGGCCACCTGAGAAGCAGAACTGGTTTGGGGTTCAGCATGTGTGTGCCTTTGTCTGCATGGGGTGGGCATGTTTGGCTTAAGAGGTGGGTCTGTGCTTGTGTGAGGTGTGTGTTTCTCATGGTGAATGTCCCTAGTTCTGGGCGTGGCCTGTCCCTCCGTGTGGGGAAGCTGAGGTGAGAGTGGCCAGGGCAGGGTGGCTGTTTTCTCTCAGCCTGGCCTGGTTGGCTGCTTTTGGGTAATTCCCAGGCTCTTAGGTGTCACAGAGCCAGAAGGGAGAAGCGAGTCACTCCATCCTCCCCACCCTGGGGAAACTTCTTCCCTGTCCCCAGGGCCCAGTTTCACCTGGAGCCATAAAGAGGCCCCGCCCAAGCTCAGTTTCTTCTGTTTTCAGCCAGATCTGCTGAAACCGAGCCCGGGGGCTGCCTGGAAGCTGTGCCAAGGGCGCTGCCCAGATGGGGCTCAGCCCAAAGGGGACCCAGCCCCTACTGGGCCAGGAGCCACAGCCCACACCTCAGGCTGTTCCTGGTCTCCTCTAGTCTATGTCCTGAGCCCTTCTGCCCACCCTGAGCCCTCTCCCTCAGCAGCCCCCTACCCCTACTGATCCCCCTCCTGCAGGCCCCCTCCCCCAACCTGCCGTCACTGAGCCTGCCTCTCTGAGTCCCCTCCCACTCTCTGTCCCTCTTCACTGAGCTCTCTCCCCCTGGGGGGCCGTGGGAGGGCGTGGCCGGGGGTGGAGAAGCAGGGGCTTGGTGGGGGGCTAAGAGAGGGGACTGGGCTCAGGACAGGGCTGGGGCGTGTCTGGGACCAGCCA
This sequence comes from Daubentonia madagascariensis, assembly GCA_023783475.1. NCBI lineage: Eukaryota > Metazoa > Chordata > Mammalia > Primates > Daubentoniidae > Daubentonia > Daubentonia madagascariensis. The sequence continues at coordinate 10,235,762 of JAKFHU010000086.1, forward strand.
GCTTGTGTGTCCCGGCCTGGCTGAGCCCTACACTCCGTCGGGGACACGGAAGGGTCGGGGTTCCTGCCATCCACCCAGGCCCTGGAGCGGGAAGAGGAGGGGCTGCGCCTCTGGAATCACATCTCCCAGGGGCTCTGAGCAGCTGCCCCTCTCCGCCCCCTGCTTCCTTCTCCCTTGCGCTTCGCCTCCCCGCTCCCCGCCCTCCAGGGCCACTGGCCGAGGGCTGCAGTGACACCCGCCTCCGCTGGGGGCGTCCCATACTCCCCGGGCCACGGCCGCCCCCGCGGGGGCCACCCCGGCATCCAACCTTCCCAGGGGCCCGGCAGCCCTGCGCGAGTGGCCGCCTCCCTAGCCTCTCCGTGGGGGCCTCGGCCCACTCGCTGCGCCCTCCGCAGTCACCCAAGGGGGCGCCGCGCCCGGCCCGGCGACCCGGCAGGCGTCAAGACCGCCGGGCCAGACCTGGGAGGACGGCCCCCAGCCTCGGCCGCGCACATGGCGCAGGAGGGGCAGCTTCTACTTTTTATCGTGATGAACAATTTGTCAAGAACGTCTGTAAATCCCACCTACGGCTCGCCATTTAAACAGCCAATTTGCGGGCGCCTCTGGCAGCCTGTCACAACTCTCCCTCCCACCCTCCACCTGCCATCCGCGCGGGCGCGATTTTCAAAATTTCTATGGGCCGGCGTGGGACACCCCGGAGGCCGCAGTTCCCGCGGACAAACAGGCGGGGGCGACTCCGGGGACAGCCACCGCGGCCCGGGCGGCCCAGCCTTGGCCGGAGAGGTGGACCCAGCACCTCCAGCACCGCTGCGGGGCGCTGCCTCCTGCCTGGGTGTCGCGCCCCTGCTGTGCAGGGAGCTGTGGTTGGGCGGAGAGACGCTGAGGTTTTGTTTTTTTGTTTTTGGTCACACTGGACACAGGCACCCTGAATTTCCAGTCCCCTGCTGCGTCGCCACACCCTTCACCAGCTGTGCCGACTCCTGCGTGTCCACCCGAGCCCCTGAAGACCCGGCCTGTGGGCTTCTGAGTTTCTCCCCAGAACCAGCCAGATTGGGGCTCCCGAATGTCTTGGAAACAAACTTGAGTAGACCTGATGCTTGGTATGGTTACACACCTGGCTTTGGTTACCAAAGTTCTGGGTTCAAATCCTGGCTCCAGCAGCTGTGTGACCCTGGGTGAATCGCTTCAGTGCTCCAAGCTTTGGTGTCCTGAGGGTTAATAGAGGCTGTCTGTGGGGCCTGCCTGGCACCAGGCAGCCATTCAAGAAGTGCTAATTATTATTTTTGAAGCAGCTTTATTGAAGTAGAATTCACATATAAAACAATTCCCCTATTAAAGTGTGCAATTTGCCAGGTGCGCTGGCACGCACCTGTAGTCCCAGCTACTTGGGAGGCTGAGGTGGGAGGATGGCTTGAGCCCAGGAGTTCTCGCCTGTAGTTCTTTCTGACAATAAGGTGTTAGGCATCAATCTGGGGACCTCCCAGGAGCAGGGGACCACCAGGTTACCTAAGGAGGGGTGAACCCACCATGTTTGAAATGAAGCAGGTCAAAACTCCCGTGATGATCAGTAGTGGGATTGTGCCTGTGAATAGCCACTGCACTCCAGCCTGGGCAACATAGCGAGATCCCATCTCTTTAAAAACATTTTTTGTAAATTAAAAATAAAGTGCCCAATTCAATGGCTTTTAGTATATTCAGAGTTATGCAACCATCACCACAGTCAGTTTTAGAATATTTCCATCACTAACAAAGAGGAATTCCTAACCCTTTACCTTCATTCCCCATATCTTTTACATGCCTAAGCCATGAATCTACTTTCTGTCTCTATGCGTTTGCCTGTTCTGGACATTTCATAGAAATGGAGTCATGCAATATGTGATGTTTTGTGTCTGGCTTCTTTCACTGAGCATAGTGTTTTCGAGGTTCATCCATGTTGTAGCGTGGATCACACTTTATTCCTTGTTGTGGCTGAATAATAGTCCATTGTGTGAATATAGCACATTCTGTTTATCTATTCATCTGTGGATGGATATTTGCATTTGTGTTGTTTCTCCCTTTGGCTATGGTGAATAGTGCTGCTATGATCATTCGGGTAGTCATCACTATTAATGTTATTGACCTTGGCCTCCAACATAAGGACGTCTGAGCTCCCCAGTCCATTCAGAGCACAGAGAAGGGAAAGGGAGTTGGGGGACTCATCCAAAGTGATGTTGGACGGGACAGGGGAAGCCACCTCCCCACAAACAAGGAAGCCCAGGGTACTAGGCACGGCCAGACGCTGGAGAGAGAGCAGGGAATCGAGGCTCCAGTGGCTATGGGGCTGGGGACATGGGGGCAAGAGAGCCTTGTGTGTGTTCCTGTGCGGAGGGGTGGGCAGCTGTGTGACCCAGCCCTTGGGTGTCTCTGGGGCCAGGGCAAGGATGGGCTGGCTTATAGGGTGGTGGGATGGGCAGGATGAGGAAGCCAGGCTCAAGGAGCTTCCATCCTGTCTTGCTGATTGCCCGCTGCTGCTGCTGCCCTCCCACTGTCCACCCGCTGTCCCCAGGCCAGCTCAGCCTCACCTACCGCAGTTCTTCTTAGCACCTCACCCAGCCTCTCCGGCCCCTCCACCTCACCTTGCCCACTTTCTTGGCAAGGCCTCCCAGGCCTCTAGACCTACACCACTCTCCCACGCCTCAGGGCCTTTGCACAGGTGGTTTTTCCACCTGGACAGTGGGTTCCCCCTACCCACTCACCTGACTCTTCTTAATTTTTTCTCAATTTTGTATTTTGAAAAATCCGACTTACAGAAAAGTTGCAAGACTAGTCCAATGAACTTTCATATACGCCTCACTCAGGCTCACCAATTGTTAAGATTTTGTTACGTTTGTGCTCTCTCTCCACTCCTAAGACACGCACTCTGCTTTTTCCTGAACCATTTGAGAGATGAATACACAGTTAACGGTCGGCTGCTTAATACTTCAGTGTGCATCTCCTGTGAATGAGACACTGTCCATCAGAGGTTCTGGAACTTGGGCGGGATTGAGTACTGAGTCCTGCCTGCTGGCTCCCTCAGAGCCCCTGCACTGCCCAAGCGGGAACTGGGAAGTCTCCCTGGAGGAGGTGGGTTTGGGCTCAGCTTTTCCTCCCTCCCTTCCTTTCTTCCTCCCTTTTTTATTTTTAAGAACAGTTTCAGATTTACAGAAAAATTGAGAAGGTAGTACACAGCATTCTCATGTAGCCCCACAGCCTTTCTTTTTACTGTAACATTTTACATTAGTGTTGCACATTTGTTTCAGTTAATGAACCAATGTTGATATTGACAACAGTGTTATGTACTAAAGTGTCTACACTGATCTCCACAGTTTTTATCTAATGGCCTTTTCTGTTCCCATCCAGGACACCACATCACATGTATTTACATATTTATTTACATACATCGATTTCCAAGGCTTTTTCCTAATGGCCTTTTTCTGTCCCAGGACCCCATCCAGAACACCACATGACACATAGTCATCATGTAGTGATGGCTCTTGGCTGCGACAGTTTCTCAGACTTCCCTTGTTTTGATGTCTTGACAGGTTTGAGGAGTGCTGGTCAGGAATATTGTAGGATGCCCCTCTATTGGGATTGTCTGATGGTTTTCTCATGGTTAAACTGGGATTATGGGTTTTTAGGAGAAAGTTCACAGGTAAAGTACCATTTTCTTCACATCCTATCAAGAGCATAGATTATCGACATGACTTTCAACTTGATACTGACCTTGATCACCTGGCTGGGGGAGTGGTTGTCAGGTGTCTCCACTGTAAAGTTACTCTTCCCTCCTTCCCATACTGTGCCCCCTGGAAGGGAGTCACTATGCACAGCCCACACTTAAGGTGTGGGAAGTTTTTCTCCCCTCCAGGAGAGCAGAGTATCTACATACGTTTTTTGGAATTTTTCTGCATGGGAGATTTGTCTCTTCTCCTCCATTTCTTTATTTTTATTCAATCAATCATTTATTTATTAATATATCAATATCTTTTCTGTTTTACTCTTGTTCAGTCATCATAATACTAATAATTCAGAAGACCAAATTCAATAGATGGTCACTAATGTCTATTCTGTGATCCACACAGGCTAATCATGGTGCTGGGGGGGGTCAGAGAGAAATAAATTGCTGTCCTTGCCTTTGAGGAACTCACAGCCCACTTGTGGGGAAGAGGGAGCCACACCTACACACAGTGTGACAAGTGCTCTGATGGGGTGATCACAAGCATTTAGGAGAGCCCAGATGCAGTCCCACAATGTCCTCAGAGCTGGGGTTTTCCATGTGGAAAAATGATGGACGGGCATGTTGGGCAGGGGCTCCAGCATGTGCAAAGGCCCAGGGACCTCAGAGAGAGCATGGGGTGCTGAGAGCTTACTGATTAGGGATAAGTGACTTAGGATGTGGCATCCAGGCAGAACATCAGGACATGCAGCAGGAGAGGAAGACTGAGCCCCTCTAGGGTGGGCTTCAGTGTCCATGTCTGGGAGTAAGGCTTCATCTTGCTCACTCAGAGGGGTACCTGGGAGGCCTCTGTGGGGGAGCAGAGAAGGTGAGTTGAGTGTCGCAGGGTCACATGGCCCTGGTGTGGAGGTGACTGGCAGGGTTAGGCTGGTAGGAGGCCAGCCAGGAGGCTGAGCAAACAATGCCTAGCGTGTGTGTCCAGGGAGGTCTTGCCTGGCCAATTTGTGTTTGTTCTCTTCCCTTGCCCAGTGTTGAGCAGGGACAGGCCAGGCTTTGAGATTGTGGGGTGTCAGAGAAAGCTCCTACTATGTGTTCCTAATAATGTACCAGGCACTATTCACATGAGCAAAACAAAGATGCCTGCCCTCCTGGAACTGACATCTGACAAGGGGAGACAGACAATAAGCATTAGCTAATAAATAAGTAAATTGGGGGTGCTTGGGAGGTGCATGGCTTTTAGTGCGTGACTAGGTGGCTCCTGGTCAAGGCTCAGCCCACCAATGATTTCTGATTCCACGGTATGGCTTCCAGGCCACTGAGCCCCAGGCCCTGATGGGGCCACACAGAGCCTAGAGGTTTCCGTGGCAGCCAGAGCTTGGCGATGGCTGATGGGACAAGGGAGAGCCTTTCTGATGTTCTGGGACTTTGTGTATCCCTGGTCAGAGAAGGAACTGCAGGAAGGACTGACACTGAGCTCCCTGACAGCCTGCTGAGGTGGGAAAGAACTAGAATGAAGGTGATTGAAAGAAAATAAAGAAACACGTATGCTTGTTGCACACTAAGGGTGTGGTGGGAGCTCCATATGGCTTGGCTTGTAGGAGGGGAGACCCAGCCTGGGTGGGGCTGTGGGGAGGGGGGGGTTTTGGGTGAGGGTAGGCCCAAGGGGTAGGGAAATGGGGGCCCCGTGGGGGAGGGTGGCAAGGGGGGAAGGGCTGGGGTGACCTGGAAAAAAACAAAGGGGAAGGAAAAAAGGTTTTTTGGGAAAATGTGGGGGGCCCCCCCCCCCGAGGGGGGGGGAGGAGGGGGGGGTCCCGGGAGGGGGGCCGGGGGTGGGGGTTCGGCAAATTTTTTTTTTATTTTTTGGGGGGCTTTTTTTTAAAAAAAATTTTCTTTAATTTTTTTAGGGGATACCCCCCTATAAAAATAATTTTTTTTCCTAAATTCATTAAAAAAACTTTTAGGGGATTTTTATTGGTAAAAAAAAGGAAAATAATGATTAATTTTTTAAAAATAATGAATTATTAAAAAAAAAAAAAAAATTTTTTTTTAATAAAATTTGGGTTTTTTTGGGGTTTTTAAAAATTTTTCTTGGGATATTTTTTTATTAAAAATTTTCCTCAAATATCCAATAAAAAAAATTAAAAAAAATTTTTTTACTTAAATTTTAAAAAAAATTTAACCCTATACAAAAATTTTTTAAAAGTAAACCAATAAAATTTTTTTTTTCCCCCACCCCTTTTCCCCCGGGAAAATTCAAAATTTTTTTTTTTCCAATTCAAAAAAAAATATTTTTTTTTTTGAATATTTATAAAATTTTTTCCTTTTAAAAAAATTAAAAAATTTTTTTAAAAAATTTTGGGGGGTTTCCATTTTTAAATTTTTTTGGGGTTTTTTTTTTTTAAAGAATTTTTTTTTAAAAATTTTTTTTTAAATTTTATTTTTTATTTTTTTTTTAAATTTTTTTTTTTTTGGGGTTTTTTTTTAATTATTTGGGGGTTTTTCTTTTTGGGTTTTTTTTTTTCCCCAAATTTTTAAATTTTCATGTTTTTTATTTTTTATTTAAAAAATATTTTTTAATTTTTTTTTTAGGGGTTTTTAGTGTTTTTTTGGGTCCCCGACCCCCTGGGTTTTTTTTCCCTGGCCCGTCACTCTGACCAAAGAGCCTAACCCGGGGGTCCCCCCATTTTCCCTTTGGGGTTTTTCCCCTTGGTGTGTCCCCGAACAGAGAAACTTCTCTGTAAAATGTTGTCATCGGGGGTGCCCCCCAGGGTGCTGGGGTTTTACCCCCTCCCATCTTCCAAGACAGCGGATGGGAGGGTCCCCGCCCCCACTCCTGCTCCCTGGGGAAAAAGGCCTTCCTGGCCTGGGGCTAGGGGGCTTCTCTGGGGGTCCAGGCTGGTCCTTGGTTGGGGACACCCCCCAGTGAAGCCCTGCCTCCCATGTCCTGAGATTCCATCACCCACCCCAGAGCAAGGTAGCCCTCCTGATTCTCCCCCTCCAATTAACCCACAACACTGGCCCAGTGACCTCCCTGTCCCCAAGTCCCCAAGCTCCTGGGTTGGGCCCTTGAGGGCCCTTCTGTTGTGTCCGCCTTGCTTTCCAGCCCTAGCTCCAACACCTTTCTGGCTCCAGACCCTCAAGCCCACTTTCCCCAGAGGCTTCCCATGTTTGGCCCTGCTACTTGCCTTTTTGGAGAGCTCTGTCCTCTTCAGGTCTCCTCTCTACCTGCCACCTCCTCCAGGAAGCCTGCCTTATGTCCCCGGTAGAGTTCATTGTTCCAGTCCCAGAATTCACACAGGCTGCTTTTCCTGGGGGGCAGGGGGAGGGAGCTGTCCTTTTAGATTCGCCCAGTGCAGGTACTCAGCCTGTCCTTCATGAAAGAATAAAAACATGAAGTCATAAATGAAAGAATAGGGGCAGACAGTAAGCCCTACAATCAGACCTCGAGCTCGGTGTGTGACTGCTGGTCTTGTCATTGTTCTGGTGGCCCTGGAAGGTCACATCAGCCCCCACAGCCTTAGTTTTCTCATCTGTAAAGTGGAATGATAATGAACGCCCCTGCATTGCTCTGTAATAAGATACACGATTTCCTGTTATTCAAACATGCTCCGCCTAGTGCCTGGCCCAGAGCAGGTGCTCACACACCGAGCACTGAGAAGCAGGGGAAGAGGTGGCCCTGGTGGAGGAGGGGCAGGGCTGGGGCTGGGCAGGGTTGACTCTTCCATCAGATTAGAGGGTCTTCAGGGATTCCATGACCCTTAGATCGTCTCCCTCCACTGCAGTTGAAGTAAAAAACACGACCAGCAGAGAGGGGGCTGCCCTGAAGTGAGAGTGGGTGGTGGTGGTCATGTGGGGTCAGCTGGAGGGAGGGACAGAGGTGGGTGGGAGGCAGGGTCACATCTGGTGCCTGGGATGCACCTCTCTCCGAGGGGGAACAGTGGCCCGTGAAGGGCTGGACACCTGGGTGGGATGGTGGGAATGGCCAAGGTCACGCACAAATATGGGGCATTTGAAACTGACAGAAGCTGAAATTGGGTGCACTAACTCAGGGGAAAGTAATTTCACAGCTGTCCTCTCCATAAGCCTCCTCCCCTTCTCGCAGCCTTCTCCCCTGAGCCCTGTCTAACTAAGCTCACTCCTCAAGCCCCCTCCCCTCGCTCTCGACACCCCCCCCCCCAGTGCCCTTCCTGCTGGGCCCTGGGAATCCCACCAGGAGGCAGAGTGTGGTCTTTATTCTCTTCCTTGGAGGCACCCCCAGACGTGGCTACTGCCGCCCCCCCCCCTCGCCAGCCCACATGGGGCCCAGCCGGGGGGGGGGGGGGGGGGCAGCACCCGCTCAGCCGGTCTGGCCAGGCTGGACAGCCAGGCCTGTCATTCCCCACCCCCTGGCCAAGGGGGGTGGATGACCCACTGGTGTGGGCTGCCAGGCTGAGGACCAGGGGCTCCCCACTTAGCCTGTGGCCAGGCCTCTGCTTCTGAGCTCAGGAACTTCAAAAAGAAACAGGATCTTGTCGACCAAAGGAAAAAAAAAATCAAGCTTTTAAAGAATTAAAGTTAGGTTTATTTAGAAGGAAGACTAAGGACTGCTCCAGCAGTATTTCAGGCCACTGTTTATATATAGGTGGTGGGGGTTTAGTATGTACAAAATCACATCAAACTTGCTCAGAAGTTACATTAAAGCAGAATCACACCAAGGTTTGGGTGCAAGAACACATCTGGTTATAGATTACAGAGGCATAATCACTAACCTCATCGGACTTTATCTTATGTACAAGAAAAGTCAAGGACTGGGGTCATTTATCTTTTAAGGAATATAATGATTCAGGCAAGAGACGTGGGGGGCCTTGTGCTCTATCTCTTTTGTCTTTAAAACCTCTCTCCAGAGGGCTGCACGTTGTCACAGAGTCAATGGCTTTGTGAGATTATGTGGCAAGCAGAAATGAGCAAACATGGCTTCTTTTTTTTGAATGTTTTTTAAAATTTTATTTCAAAATATTAAGGGGGGGCCGGGTGTAGTGGCTTACGCCTGTAATCCTAGCACCCTGGGAGGCCAAAGAGGGAAGGATCGCTTGAGCTCAGGAGTTTGAGACCAGCCTGAGCAAGAGCAAGACCCTGTCTCTACTAAAAATAGAAAAAATTAGCCAGGCGTCGTGGCACATGCCTGAAGTCCCAGCTACTCAGGAGGCTGAGGCAGGAGGATCACTTGAGCCCAGGAGTTTGAGGTTGCAGTGAGCTATGATCACGCCATGGCACTCTAGCCCAGACAACAGAGCGAGATTCTATCTCAACAAAAAGAAAAAAAAAAGAAAAGAAAAATTAAGGGGGTACAAATGTTTCTGTTACATGGATAGCTTTTGTAATGCTTGAGTCAGGATTATAAGTGTGCCCATCACCCGAATAGTGTTCATTGTACCTGTTAGGTAGGTTTTTGCCCCCCGCCCCTCCCCCATGGTTGATTTCCACTGAGTTTTACTTCCCTCTGTGCACATGTGCGCTCATTGGTTAGTTCCAATTTAATAATGAGTACATGTGGTGTTTGTTTTTCCATTCTTGAGATACTTCACTCAGGATGATGGTCTCCAGTTCCATCCAAATTGCTGCAAAAGGCGTTAATTTATCGTTCTTCATGGCTGAGTAGTACTCCGTGGTATACATATACCACATTTTGTTAATCCACTCATGAATTCATGGGCACTTGGGTTGATTCCACATCTTTGCAATTGTGAATTGTGCTGTAATAAACATTTTAGTGCAGGTGTCTTTTGGATAAAAATGACTTCTTTTCCTTTGGGTAGATACCCAGTGGTGGGACACGGCCTCTTATGTTTGCTACTTTGTCTCATAATCTTAACTTCTCTCTGTGGGCTGCAGGTGTTCACCAGTTGAGCATTTAGTGAGTTCCTGCAAAAATAAACAATTTTGAACCAACTTCCATGCTAGATGACTTTTTTGAGCTCATATTGAGGCTGTTTCCTTTTTTTCTTCAAAAAAGCTGCTTGATTTGATAAAGATCAAAAAGTTATGTTTGGTGGGGAGGAATAATTTTAAGTTGACATTGGAGTCTTCCTGTTTCCGAAAGACATGGAGTGATGCTGGACTGGCTCGGCCCACGGAAATACTTTTGGCTGCCAAAGAGGAGCTTGGGGCCCCCTGGCATAGGCCCTAGAAAGGCACAGAGCTTGGGCTCAGAAGGCAGCAGGAGCTCAGGGTTAGAAGGGAGACTTTGTCTTTGCTCCTTTGCTAGGGACTCCAGGGGAGCCGGGCTCAGGGCAAGGTGCATGTGTGCGTTGTGATCAAGGACTAGGCTGAGCCCTGGGACCTCTGGAGACGGGGGCCTGGAGATCCTAGCTGCTGCCTGGTGCGAGCAGGACCAGGGCTGAGCAGCAGCTGAGTGTCAGGAGCTTTTCTACATCCTCTTGGTACCAAACTTTCTGGCTTACAAAACGTTTTCAGGTCCTCACCTCACTTCACAACTGTCTTGGTTTGGGGAGTTGGTGCTAATGTTCTCATTTGACAAGGGAGGAAGTCAGGGCTCAGAGATGGAATTGGCTTCCCCAGGGTTGTGACTGGTAAGATGGTTTATGGATACTAAACCTCCCAGCTTTGGTCCTAAACTTTTCGGCTCACTAAGCGTTTTTGTATCCTCATTTCCTTTCACATCTGTTTTTGATAAGGGAAAAGGTGCAAATGTCCTCATTTTACAAAGGAGGAAGCTGTGGCTAAGACATGGTCACAAGGTTGTTGGGAGACGCTTGGTTTACGGGGGTGAGCAGGGATGGGTGAGCTGATCTGGTGGGGGAGGGGGCCATGCTTGATAAAACCCAGCACGTGTGATACAATTCTACTGGAATGAAATTATACAGTGTATGTTGTGATGAAGAAAAAGAAAATAAGTGCATGCCAACCCTGCACTCCCTGACCCCAAAACAAAGGTGATCAGTGGCAGACACATTATAAGGCATCCTAGTAAAAGATTGTTTTAGCTTTGGGAGAGGGCCAGGCACAGGCCTGGAGGTAAATTTCCTTGTTTTCCTCCACCTTAGGGCTCAGGGAACCAGAGTGGGGTGGAGAAAAGTGTCTCGGCTTTGCTGGTGTTTTTCCTGCAGCAGGTGGGTGGGACCAAGCCAGCCGTCTCTTGGCATAAACCAAGCATCAACAAATCTCTCTCCAGCTCCACTCATGTGCTAAGCACTCGCTGCTCCCCAGGGACACCCCTCCTGCCCCTCCTTCATGCCTGGGTCCCCCAGCCCCACCTGAGCTCCCTGCTGACCTCGATGCCTGTGCCTGGGGCCTCTCCTCTGCTCTCCCCCTCTCCCCCAGGCCCTCTCTGGTTCCTGCTGTGCTTGGCTGGCTGGCAGGGAAGGACAGCTTCTTAGTCACTTCTGTTGGGCCACAGGTGGAACAGTTCTAGGGCTTGCATGCTTCCCCTCCCCCACTCCTGCTTCCCCAGGTGCCTGTTGGCTGTGTCCCAGAAAAGCAAGGGCAGGAAGTATTGGTGGGGGGAGGTCTGGCCATCTGGCTAACTCACATCTCTACTCAGAAAGCTTGCTAAAGGGTTGCCTGGCTGGGATGACAGGTGAGGGACACCTGGGTAAGAAGGCTCCCATGTTGGAGTGCCCACCCATCCTGGGCAAATCCCTGGCTCTCTCTGGGCCTCAGTTTACTCACCTGAGCCAAGGCATTAAGAGTCCCTGCCCTGGTTACTGGCGGGAGGCTGTGATGAGGTCATTGGCGGGAAAGCACTTATTGTCAGTCACCAAGGGCTGTTGCTCAGCCCACAGGCCTTGTGTACAATTCCTTGGAGTCTTGTAAGGAAAGTCCCACAGGGGCGTGGTCCAGGCAGAAACCGCCCCTGTTTGTGTTGTCGTTCATGTCTATGGGGGGGTGAAAGTGTGGGAGGGTGGCTGGAAACCGGAGAATGCCTCCTCCCTTCCATCATCAAACGCTTCTTGAGCACCTGTGACATATCAAGCCCTGTGCTGGGCACTGAGGTTGAGTGAGGCATTACTTCTGTCCCCCAGTAGGGGACATGTCTCCAGCCCAGTAGGGGAGACAGATGTGTACAAAGTCAACCACAATACCAGGCCTCAACTTTCCCATCTGTAACTTGGGTGGGTCATGATAGATTGTCCCAGCCAGCCCCATGGTGTGTTAGGCGGCCAATAGACCCGTCTCCAATGCCTCCCATGTGCTGAGCGCTCCCAGATAGCTCCAGCCCGAATCCTAACACGGTTCATGACCTGCCCTCAGGAGCTCAAGGACTACAAATGTCTGGGCCCAAACTGGAGACATAGCCACCTAGGGTGCTGGACGGTAGGAACTCAGGAATGCACTGGAGCCCTGGCCCCTGAGGAGCTCCCCAGTGTGGTGGGGAGAGAGACACAGAATGACCAGGTAGAGGGCGAGGGGTTCCCTGATCCGGCTGTGATGTGCCCTGGCCACTCTGGCTCACCATCAATGACCCTTTCCTCTAGGTCCCCTCAGACCCTGCCCTGAACCTTCCTGGCCCTGGACCCTCTACCCTGCCTCCACCCTCCAGGGCTTGTGACATTCCAGGCAGAAATTTCTGGACCTTTTACTCTGGCCCCTCCTCCACCAGCCCAGTCTCTGGTTGAACCGGATTCCTCACAGTTTCCCTACTGTGCCACTCTGGCACCTTGCTGCTCCCTACACCAGCATCCTCCTTCACCCAGTCCCCTTGTCTTGCTCAACTCCCCGGGGGATCTGTTCCCAGGACGAGCTGAGCTGCGTTTCCCCATCCTACCCCAATGTCCTCCTTCGGCCAGTCCCATTGCCTTGCACAACTCTCCAGGGGACCCACTCATGGTGACTTATGTGTTATTTGCTTCCTTCTGCAGCATAATCCGAGAATGCAGTGCCCCCTCACTGTCCGGCTCCCCCAGCACCCCACGTCCACCCTGGCTTAAGTTTCTCCCTTCCCTTTGAAGTCTCGTGGGACTTTGCACCCATCCTGGCTTTATCGGAGGGCTCTGTGTGTCTTCACAGAGTAAACACCCATTTCCTGGCCTGATGGTGTCCACGGCTTGCTCCTGGTGAGAGCTCCCCACCCAGTTCTGGACGAGCAGGCTCAGCCGGGGTGGGGACGGAGCCCACTGGCCCAAACACTCGTGGAGAGGGGACAGGCTTCTGTCTATCTCTGCCTGAGAATGCATCACCTGCAAGGCCCCCTTCTCTGGCCGGGCAGGGAAGCCGGGTGAGAGAGATGGGGGACAGCAGGTGGTGGACGCAGGAGTCCCAGCCCGCAGCCCCTCATTCCCCCGCACTGGACTCATCTGGCCAATGCCAAGAAGATTGCTGGTGAGGCCCAGTGCGTGCATGATGACAGTAATAACAGTAGCGACAGCGCAGCGATGAAAGTGATAAGGACAAGGACAACAATAACCAAGGCAGGGTTTCTCTTGGGCATTCCCAGGACTTCTTCCTCAGCTGCTTTCCCTGAGGGTCCCCACCCTCGCCTCCCACCCGAGCCCTGGCTGTGGGGTCCCGGGTCTTCAGGCCAGGAACCTGGCTGGGCCTGGCTGCTCTCCCCGCCCCCTGCCCTGTGAACATCCAGGTGGCCCTGGGCCATGACTCAGTGTCTGTCTCCAGGCTGACCTCAGCCCGGGCCTGGGGGCAGGGGGAGAGGGCAGTTTCTTCTGAGACTTGATAGTGACTCAGGGGCCCAGGGCTGGGCCTTAAAGTGCCTTTGTTGGCCAGAGCTCAGGAATCCAGAGAAACTGGTCAGGGGGAGGCCCCGGGGACTGAAACCCCTCCCTCTGCCCCCGCCCCTCCGCCACAACCATATAACTGCTCCACCTGTAGCCTGAGAGCACCGTGGCAACTGTCGGCAGGAAGGAACTCGTCTGGTCACACTTGTTGGGCTTGGGGCTTGTGCATCTGACTCTCCAGGACAGGCTTTGGCTTTGTCTCCTGACTCATAGGGAAAGGCTTCCGCAAACGTCGAGTCCGTCCCCAGCGCTTGGAATCCTACAGCCCCAGAGCCAGATCCCCTCAGCCTTCCAGGTCCTCGACCCCAGCCGTTGCTGAGCGATGGCCTCCATGGGGCTGCAGGTGACGGGCATCGCACTGGCCGTGCTGGGCTGGCTGGGCGCCATGCTGAGCTGCGCACTGCCCATGTGGCGAGTGACGGCCTTCATCGGCAGCAACATCGTCACGTCGCAGACCATCTGGGAGGGCCTGTGGATGAACTGCGTGGTGCAGAGCACCGGTCAGATGCAGTGCAAGGTGTATGACTCTCTGCTGGCGCTGCCGCAGGACCTGCAAGCGGCCCGTGCCCTCATCGTCATCTGCATCATCGTGGCCGCGCTGGGCGTGCTGCTGTCCGTGGTGGGGGGCAAGTGCACCAACTGCGTGGAGGACGAGAGCTCCAAGGCCAAGACCATGATTGTGGCGGGCGTGGTGTTCCTGTTGGCCGGCCTGCTGGTGATGGTGCCCGTGTCCTGGACGGCCCACAACATCATCCGCGACTTCTACAACCCACTGGTGGCCTCCGGGCAGAAGCGGGAGATGGGCGCCTCACTCTACATCGGCTGGGCGGCCTCAGGCCTGCTGCTGCTCGGGGGGGCCCTGCTCTGCTGCAACTGCCCACCGCGCACTGACAAGCCCTACTCGGCCAAGTACTCGGCTGCCCGCTCTGCCCCGGCCAGCAACTATGTGTAAGGTGCCTCCGCTCGACTCTGCTCCTCTGGCTTTGTTTTTCCCTAGACTGAGTTCAGCGCAGCCTGTGTGTGACCCAGGACGGCCTGGCTGCTGGGGCTGGGCAAGCCGGGACTGAGCCAGGCCACTGGCCGGCAGCCCTCAGCCCATTCTGGCCCACTCGGACAGCTTCCCAAGGCCTCCTCCCATGAGCAAGGTTGGATGCCACCCTCCTCTGAATGGCCCGTGGGTACAGGGGAGGAGGCAGGAGTGGGGAGCTGGCTCCTGCTGGCCGGGACAGCTTGACCCTGACCTTGGGTTCTGCCTTTGGGTGGGTGCCCTGCCCACGACAGTCTTGGCTACTGTTCCCTGTTTTGATCTCCCCCACCCCCTCTGCACACACCTTCTGTGACTCTAGCCCTCCTCCTACTGCCCCATTCTCGGGTACTACTGTGACCTTGCTCAGGCCTTGGTGTGATTGGGTGGGACAGTGAGCGCCACCTGGGCCCTGGAAATTTGTGGCCATGAGTATGGCTGGGGCCTCACCCACCCACCTGTGGTGGAGTGCAGAGTGGAGGGACAGGTTTTGAGGGGAGGGGTGAAGGTGGTCCAAACTGGTTTGGGTGGTGGTGGGGGAGGGGGCCAGAGAGGCAGCCCAGGCACCCCCACCCCTTTCCACCCCTGCTCTGCTGCCTCCCGAGCCTCACCCACTTCAGCAGGAGGACCCTGGGCCCTTGAGATTGTCCCCCTCTGAATCCTCTGCCCTGCCAAGGACACTGGCCAGCTTGGGGAAGGCAGGAGGGAGGGGGGACTGACCTCACCCCGAGAAGTCCCAGGTTAACCCCTGCCTTCTATGTGGTTTCTGTTTTGTAATTTAAGATCTTTTCATCACTGTAATTATTATTATTTTCTACAATAAATAGGACCTGTGCACAGGAAGACTCGTATTGTCTCTGATTGCAGCTGTGGAGGTGGGTGGGGCAGGGATAGAGGCCTGGGCAGGGGTCAGTGAGGGGCAGGACCACCGTGTTGTGGCCAGGACTTGAGCACTTGAAGAACTGGTTTCAAGGAATCGTGAAAAGTTGGAACTGGCCCAACCTTTGCAATCACCTTGTTCAAGCCCTTCATTTGTTGGAGGGTAAATCCCATGTACAGGAAACAGCCTATGCCCAGGACCCTGGTGAAGGGTTGGGGACCCCAGGAGGGAGGACAACTGGGAGCACCCAGTCCTGGGGGATGGGCCACCTGCCCCCTCCTCCCCCACCTTTGTATGGGCAGCAGGGCTGGTCTGAGCATCTTCACTGGGTCACCCTGCAGGTCCCACTCCCTGGCCCTCGCTCAGGCCATCCCTGCCCTGAGCCTGGAATGTCCTTTTCCCTTTCCCCACCCTCGGGATCCTGCTTGTCCTGAAGGCCCAGCTCCGAGCCTCCTCCCCCATGATGCCTTCCCACGTTCCTGTTCATGTCCCCAAGGTGCTGACAGTCACCAAAGCCCTTTCACCTTATTCAGCTGCCAGCAGCCTTCACACCATGCCCAGAGCTTGGCATTCTGATCTCTTTCTGGATGAGGAAACCGAGTCCTGGATGTGTGAAAGTGTAGCCCAGGCCCAGGCCCAGGCTTACAGCTTGGGGCCTCTGGCTTCAAATCTGGGGGCTATCCAGGACGGGGCATGGGGCTCAGCTACCACTTGGTCTGGGACCCTGATCTGCCACCGTTGTGCAGCATGAGCACGTTCAGGTTGCCCAGACTCGCTTTCCTTGTCAATGAGTTAGAGGTGAGAGGGCCCAGCACCCTGGGAGGAGTGCGTTATCAAGCCTGGCTCAGGGACGGCCTAGGTGGGGGCCCTGTCTGTAACTTCTCTTGTTGAACCCACAAAGACAGATGTCACTCTTTTCCTGGGGTGAGAGAGCTGCAGGCCAAGAGGCCTTCTGTCCCTTCTGGGAGCTCCTTTAATAGGCAGGGTGTTCCTGAGGAGCAGGGTTGGCACAGTGGCCCCATTTTACAGCTGAAGTCATGCACAGAGGGTCAGAGGCCAGCTGGGGGCTGCCGACTGGGCCTCACTCCCTCACCTTGGGTCACCTTCTGCTTTCGGTACAGGTAGACAATGCCGGAGATGAAGCCATCCTTGGCAGAAGCACCAGGCACCACCTCGAGTTCAGAGGTGGCCAGCTCCCACCGGTCCATGGGCCAGGCCACCAGGCGTTCCCACGCCCCGGCCTGCTCCAGCCTGTCCAGGGTGGCCTCCAGTGCCTCTTTGTATCGAAGGTTGGATGGGTTGGTCCTGGTGGTCAGACACACCAGCCCACCTGGGGAGGGGAAGGGGTAGGTGAGGCGGGGGAGGGGCAGGAGCCACAGTCCCAGGCCTGTCCCTACTGGGGACGGCTGTCCCTCCCTGCTTATGTCTTCAAGGCCAAAAATTCTTCACGTTTCATCCCCAGGCCAGCCTTTTCCCACCTCCCCTCCCCCAGGAAGCCCCTTCTCTTCCTCGGCTTATAGCCTCCTATGCACCCTTCAAGGCCCCAGCATCTTTTACACTGGGAATTCTTGACTTAATCTCCTGGACCCAGAGGGCTCCCTCCTCACTGCTCACCCAGTCCTCTGCTGGAGGGTGTGGCTGTGTCTGATGCACAGGAGGGAAGCACATGGGCTTTGGATCTTGGGCAAGTCCCTTTACCTCTCTGAGCCTCAGTTTCCCAGTGGGCAGAGAGGGGATGATTATCCTGTCTCACAGTAAGGCGGTGTGGATGTGTAAAATGCCCAGGACAGCCACTAAGCACTGGCTGAATGGATGAATAGCTTTGTCCCCTCAGGTCCAGGCACCTACAGTGTGCCCACTGTGGCCTCAGATGCACTTAGAAGGAGAAAAGGGAAGACTCAATGACTGGTCTGGGAAGGCTTCCTGGAGGAAGGGGTAAGGAGGACAAGCAGGGTGCTGCTAGCAAGAGGGGGCGCGGTGAAAGGAAAGGCTCCGGAGCAGGGGAGGCCATCACCTGTGGGCAGGCAGACAGGGCTTGGCAGGCCGAGGGCCCTGGCAAGTGCAGGTTGGGCTGGGAAGTCCAGTCCTTGCTGGTTCACGCAGTAGGAATTTCTGAGCTTCCTGGGCCCAACTTCTACCTCTCCTGCTGACCCCATCGATGTCCCTGCATCTGTCAGCCTCCAGGGCTCCCTCAGGGCCCAAGCCTGCCCAGACCTGTCCAGGCTTAGCCACAGCCCCTGCCGGGCCTGGGGAGGGGTGGGGGGTGGGGTAGGGTGTGAGGCTGGGGGAGGAAGAGGAAGCATTTTCACTTCTCTAACTCCCTGATCCTGCCCTGCAGGTAGACTTCTCATCCTGGCCCTCCATAATGCCTCACAGCCCTTGTGGGGCCACCTCTGGCCTGGCCCTGTGCTCTCTGGCCCCTTCCTGGGCCCCAGTGGGTTGGTGATCAAGCTCCAGAGGAAAGGGTCTGTGCCTTCCACCCAGAGCAGAAGCAAGTCCAGGGCAAGCATGTGGCACAGGAAACACAACTGCCTGCACGCCAGCCCAGTGTGCCGAGTTTACAGAAAGTGCTCACAACTATCATCTCACCTGAGTGGCCGTATTTCCCTGATGAGGAAACTGAGGCCAGGAAAGAGAAAGAGACTCACCCAAGGCAGTCCATGAATTAGGGAGGAAGCTGGCAAATGAGGGAGCTGAGCTGCGCCCTCACTGTAAGGCCTTAGAGACACTATGTCACCCAATTCTCGCTGTCATCCTATGGAAATGGGATCATAGGGATTATGCCATCCTGCTCCCAGGCCAGGAAACAGGCTGGAGAGGAGAGTGGAGTGGCTCCCGGATGCCCATAGATAAGAGGTGAGCTGGCCACCTGTCTGCCCTGCCTGTTCACCTGGGTCTGTGGATACAGGCCCTGGGCTGGCAGGTGGTCGCTGGGATGCTAGGCTAGGCTGTGTGTGACCCTGGGCAAGACCCTGCCCCCCACCAGGCCGGAGGAGATCTGAGGCCTGTGTCCGTGGTGTGGAGAGGGGAAGGTGTGTGTGTGTGGGGCACGGTTGGCTGGGCTGCTCCTCACCTGGCTTGGTGACTCGCAGAAGTTCAGGTAATGCACTGCAGGGCACCTGGCCATCACTGAGGGCACCTACTATCAGCACTGCGTCAAAGGTCCCTGTGGGGCAGTATGGGAATATGGTGTGGTTCTTTGTCTATGGTGTGGCCTCAGACCAACCTAGAGGACAGTGTCCCATGGTGAGGCTTGGGGAGGGACAAGCCCTGCCACTTGTGTCTGCAGGACCCAGATCCCACGGGGTGGAGGGCTCAGCATGTGTGTGTAGGGGCCTGTGGAGGGCTCAGCAAGAGAAGGGGCAGCATGAAGTCAGGCCTCGGGGTGCTGGGGTGTGGGGAGGTACCTTTGGGGCTGGGCAGAGGCTCCTGGCCCAGGGTGCAGAGGCTGAGGCGCTGGTAGAGGCCGCGGGCCCGAGCCTGTTCCAGCATCGCTGGGCTCCCATCCACCCCATGCAGCTGGAAGAAACCCCGAGCCTGCAGCTGGGGAAAGGGGGGACGCAGTCACAGTTCACACCTTGCACTTCCTGGCTGGGTCCCTGCATCTTGGCTCATGTGTTTGGGATGGTGCGCCTGAGGGGCGTGACAGAGTTCTGGGTGGTAGGAGATTCAAGCAAGTGAGGGGCTGAGGGGAAGGCAGGGGATCTGGGGGTGCCTTACCTCAGCAGCCACCAGGCCAGTGCCACAGGCCACATCCAGGATCAGGGCAGTGTGGGGTGGGCCTGGAAGGGCTTGGGTCAGGCAGTCCACTGCCAGGCGAGGGGCCTGGTACTGTAGGGTGGCCACATCCTAGGGACAGAGTGCTGAACCAAACACCATCCGATGCCCTAGTGTTTGGGGGACATCCCATGTGGGGTAGTCTAGGAGCCTGCCAGGCTAAGCTGTGTGTGTGTTGGGGGCTTGGGCTGTGGCTACAGTGAGAAGAGACCCAGGCATGAGGTGCTTCCCACTGCCAAGGGGCCAGGACTGCAGAGCTAGCCCCCAGCCCATTGGGGGTGGACTCAGCCTCCCAGGGACATTTTCTACTGGCAGCTTTCTCTGCTTAGTCCACAGCAGCCCCTTGGGGAGGTTTTGGCCCCTGATAGGGGATGTCAATCCAGAGCCGTAGGGCTGGTAGGGAAGGCGCAGGGCTGTAGGGTTCCCACCAGGTCTCACTTCATTCTCACAGCCGGGGAAATAAGGCTAACTATTCCCACTTTACAGGTAGAAAAATCGAGGCTGGGACAGCGGAGGTGAGGACCCCGACGGGTTTACCTGGTCGTAGTCCAGAGCCCAGCGGTCATAGAAGTGGAGCTTGCCGGCCAGGTCGGTGATGCCATGCGAGGCCCCAACCCGTGCCTGCACCTCGGCCAGCCTGCCACCCTCCTTCTGGGCCATGCTCCTGTGGGGACAGACCGCCCCGTCCCGGGGCCCACCTCAATCTCCCGTCCCCCCTCGCCCTGCAGAGGAGGCTGTCAGGCCACCAGCGCAATCCCATTTCACAGGCGGGGACACTGAGCGCGGAGAGAGCGGGGGGGGGTGGTCGGGGGGTGGGGGCGGAGCTGCAGGGCTGCGGGAGAGGGAGGGCTCTGCCCCGCGGCGGGAGAAGGAGGACCCGTCTCCTCCACCCCCCGCCCCTGGCCCCGACCAGGGGAGAATGCGAGGGGTCGGGGGAAACATGCAGAGCGGAAGGGTCTCGAAGGCGGTAGAGGAGTCAGAACTCACCGCCAACCTGACCCGCCGGGCGTGGGTGGACACCGGAGCTCGGGGCGGGGCCTGTAAGGCCGGCCTGGCCGCTCCCCCACCGCCCTCGATGATTGGCTTTCCGCTAAGAAAAACCAACCAATCAAAGGAAAGCGCGGGGAGCCGCCCCCTAAAACCAGCCTATGAGCTCAAGGCTCTTGGCCCTCCCCTCCTCCAGCCTGGGGAGAGCCCAGAGTCTTTTGAGACGTTTTCGCGGTGTTCGGGTTTGGGAGGTCTGGCCGTGGCCTCCGCCTCCACCGTCAGGTCCCAACCCCTCTACTGTCCTCTCCCACTGCCCTCTTGGCTCCCGATGTCCTTTATGCTTCCTAAAAGCAGGAGCTTGTGGGCAGTGGGGAGCTTCTGAATTCCCATGGGCAAGAGAGGAGCCTAGGAACAGCCTTCATTTTTAGACTTCTCACCACGGTCTGCGCAACGCTGTCCAGTAGAACTTTCTTTGCGATGATGGAAATGTTCTATAATCTGCGCTGTTCCACGGGGTAGCCACCAGCTACCTGTGGCCATTGAGCACTTGAAATGTTGCTAGTCGACTGAGGAACTGAATTTTAAAATTTATTTTGTTTTAATAACTTAAATAGCCATACGTTGCTAGTCGCTACTGTATCGGACAGCGCAGGGAGTCTTGCCACTCAAAGTATGATCCGCAGACTTGCAGCATCAGCCTCAGCAAAGCTTGGGTTCCTCCATGAGATTTCCCCTAGGGGAGTTTGTTAGAAATGCAAAACTTCTCAGCCTACCCCAGACCTTCTGAATCTCAGTCAGATTGCTGGAGATGGGACTCAGAATTTCTGTGTTTTAACAAACTGTCCAGGCATTTTTATGCAGCTGAAGTTTCAAAAGCACTGGTCTAGTGGACCCATGTAGGAATCAAGGTTAAGGCAGGCAGAATTTGGGAGGCTATTGCAGCTGTCCAGGTGGGCAGTGATGGTAGTGTGAACCTGGTTGGGTAGAGGTCATGGCTGGGGAGAGGAGGGGATGGATTTCAGAGTCATTAAGGAGGTAGAAGCAGCACAGCTTTGATGATGGACAGATTGTGTGGGGTGGGGAAGCAAGATGTCAGGAATGGTGCCCAGCTTTCTGCTTGACTCCTCGGGTTGATAGTGGTGCCACTGACAGTAGAGGAAGCCAAGGAGGAACAAGTTTGGGGTGAAGAGGATGCTAACAGTTTTTGGAGTTTGAGGCGTCTGATGTGTCTAGGTGAAGATGCTCAGGAGGCTGTTGGATGCCGGAGTCTTGAGCTGAGGCGAGAGGTCAGGCTGGAGACAGGTCTAGGGTCATGAGCATAATGGTGGTGACTAAGGCAGTTGGTAAACGTGAGATTATGCAGGGTGGGAAGAGCGGGGGACGTGGAGAGGACTCAGGATCCAGGTTGAGCATCCCCCACACCCCAGGGCAGGTAGAAGAGGAGTGGCTAGGAATGTTGGAGAAAGCCTAAGAAAGTTAGGGAGGTTGCCAAGAACAGTGTGTCAAAAAGATGGGGGATGGCCAACATCGTCCAGTGCTGCTGAGAGGTGGTGTAAAATGAGGATTAGGAAGTGAGTGCTGAGGCTGGGCGCCATGGCTCATGCCTGTAATCCCAGCACTTTGGGCGGCTGAGGCGGGGGAATTGCTTGAGGCCAGGAGTTCAAGACAAGCCTGGGCAGCATAGCAAGACCCATCTCTACAAAACATAAAAAAAGTAGCCGGACGTGGTGACACGCATCTGTAGTCCTAGCTACTCCGCAGGCTGAGGCAGGAGGATTGCTTGAGTACAGGAGTTTGAGGCTGCAGTGAGGTATGATTGCACCACTGCGCTCCAGCCCAGGTGACAGACGGTGACCCTGTCTCTAAAAAAAAAAAAAAAAATGAGTGCTGGGTATGGGGACATGGAGGCATCTACATGCATGTAGATGTGGCAGGCAGACTCCTGGCTGAGAGAATGTGGATGGAGGTGGAAAGCTCCATTTCCAGACCTTGTCCATAAAAGAGGGCTCCACCCAAAGGGGTGGGGCTATGAGATGAAGGCTCCTGGGACCCTAAGTGTTTGTGTGGGGCAGGGCCCTCCCCACCAACTTGCACTGGACTGTAACATGAACAAGAAGTGAACTTTCATTGTGTTAAGCCACTGCGATTTTGGGATTTGTCTAATACAATAGCTGTCATCATTTACCTTAATTAACACAGTGACCTTGACAACAGCAGTTTTGGGGAGAGTGGAGGTAGTGGGGGAAACCCAGATTTCAGATGTCACCAGCCAAGATCCAAACCCAAATCTGTCCTAGTCCAGAGGTGTATGGGGAGCATGCTGTGAACCCCTTTGTGTTCAGAAGCAGATAACAGAACCCACAGAGCAGTGGCTTACACAGAGAGGGGTTTATGGGTCTGATATAAGATGGGCAGTGTGGTCTCGTTATGCCATCAGGGATCCCGGCTCTGGTCATCCTCCCTCTCTGCCACCGTTTGCGTGTAGGCGTCTGTCCTCATTCTCTCTCCTCACCGTGGTCAACCATCTCCCGACAAGAGGAAGGGCAAAGGGCAAAGGCCAGCGGAGTCTATTCAGTCATAAGAAAAGATGAACTAATACCTTTTGCAACAATCTGGATGGAACTGGAGACCATTCTCCTAAGTGAAGTATTGCAAGACTGGAAAAACAAACACCACATGTACTCACTATTAAATTGGAACTAACTGATGAGCACACATGTGCACAGAGGGAAGTAAAACTCAGTGGAAAGCACGGGGGGGGGGTAGGGAGGGAAGGAGGGGAGAGGAATAAACAAACCTGATGGGTACCATGATCACTATTTGGGTGATGGGAACACCTCTGGCCAGGACTCAAGCATTACAAAAATGATCCACGTAACCTAAAGCATTTGTACCCCCTTAATATTTTGGAAAAAAAAAAGACAGTATAAGAAATTTTGAAAAATAAATTGCCCTAGGATCGGAGTGGCTAAATGTAAAAAGCTACTTATGAGATTAAAATATAAAGCACAAAAGATTTTCAGAGAAAAAAAAAGAATTTAATTAAAAAAATAAGCAATTTCCACTAAAAAAAAAAAAAAAAGCTTTGTTGGAAGCCTCAGTGCAGCCTGTGACTTCTGCTTCATCCTATTGGCCAGCCTGGGGCATGGGGCCACCCCCTGGCTGGTAACAGTCACGGGGAGAGGGTGGCTGGGGATGGGGGTCAGTGGGCCCTGACTCTGCTGCCTTATACCCCGTACCCTGTTTGGGCCAGTCAACATTTACTGCAAATCTACTGCTGGCCAGGCCCTATTGGGGCACTGGCGTTGCAGAGATGAGCCAGAAACAGCCCTACTAGTGGGGGTTACCAGCTCCCCAGTATGGATGTGTGGGCTTTTCCTCCTATGCCACCTCCCTCCCAGGGTGCCAGGACCACTCCTTTGTCTGGGGGTGGTGGGGAGGGTACCTGTGATGCTGATTGATGTCCTGGGGAGCGACCCTTCAAGTGAGGGATGGCCCCAAGTAAAGACCATCAGAGGATGGCTTAGGGTGCTCCAGGAGAGGCCCTTAGGGGTCCTGCCTAGCTGCCCATGTGGCCCCTCAATGCCCTGGGGTGCTGCTTACTGACCAGAGTCTGTGCAGTTTGTGGGCACCCACGTGGCTCCT
Source organism: Daubentonia madagascariensis (assembly GCA_023783475.1). Classification (NCBI taxonomy): domain Eukaryota; kingdom Metazoa; phylum Chordata; class Mammalia; order Primates; family Daubentoniidae; genus Daubentonia; species Daubentonia madagascariensis. Next base: position 10,259,494 of record JAKFHU010000086.1, read on the forward strand.
GCAGGGATGGCTCTTGGGCCCTGGTGGAGGACACGGCTTATGCCGGGGTACACTAGGGGAGCCTGCTGGTCCTGGGACGCTCCTGCCAGGCACAGGCCCCAGGCCCCACTGACTTCTCTCCCCACAGCTACCCCATCCCTTCCCCTCCCTGGCCCAGAAACCTGTTCTAGCCTTGGGGCCGGAAGGCCTTTCTCTGACTCATCAAGTTTTGTTTTGCTCCCTCTAATCCTTCAGACCTCTCAAGTCTTACGTTTTTGGAGCCCAAAAGCCTTTTCTGTCTTTTGCTGAAAATGCCCCTCCCCCAGGGCAGTGGACAGCCCCATCCAGCTGCTGCCCAAGCATGGCTGGGGAGGGGCTGGGTAACAGAAAATAGTTTGGGCGTGGGGAGAGGTATTAAAAGCATCTGTTCATGTTTCAAAACTATTACTTGACCTCACAGATGTACAAGCCAAAGGCCAAGGGCTGCAGGTGGCCTTGAAGGTGAGGCGGGAGCTGTCCTCTGGCCAGAGTGGGCGGATGAAGATGCAGCCATGTCAGGCCGAGATGGCAGCTTGGGTAAGACAGGGAGATGCCAAAGGGGTGTCCCTCGGAGTTTCTGGGGGATGAATTTTGGGGGGAAGGCAAGACTTTCAGGGCCAAGAACATGAGGATGTGGGGATCAGCTGGGAGTCAGAAAACCCTCCCCAAGCGGTTGCAATAGCAGGGGTTTGCTCTCTCCTCTTATAGCAAGAAGGCCAGCGGTCAGCAGCACGGAGGCCGGCCCAGTGGCCCACGCCGTCCTCTCATCTGCCATGCTGTGCCTTTGCATGGGGTTGGCTCCCTCTGGTCACAGATGGTGGCAGCAGCTCAGGCCTTCCTTGCACCCTCATATACAAAGCCCAGGGCTGGCTAGGAAGGGCCAAACGTTTCCTTGCCCCCCTCTCTCTCTTTCTCTGGGGGAAGGAGAGTTCTCAAAAGCCCCAGGGGCTGGGAAAGTGCTGTCTGGCACTTTTAGGCTCACTTGTAGGATGGAAGCACTGTCTCCAGGAAGGAGGGAGAGGGGATTGGCCTTTGGTGCAGGCTACCATGCCAGCTTCTCGGGCGTGCAGACGTGTGTGCTAATAACATGAATGTTTCCGTGTGCACCCATGTCTAATGGGTGGGGAGCATTGCAGGTATAGCTGCTCATGTGTGCAGAACCCAGGGCTCGGGGAGCATGGTCCCCAGGCTGTGGACTCACTTTCTAACCCTGCGTGAGCTTATGGGGAGTTGTGGCATCAGATTTGCAGTTTGCAAAGATGGCTCCAGAAGGCAGGTGGAGAGTGGACCTGGTGAACTGCAAGTTTGGAGGCTGCTGTAATTATTTAGACAAGAGCTGGAGTCCTGAGCAGAGTCGGGGCTGCCGAGGAGGGGCAGCCGTGGTGCTGGTGGGCTGTAGGGTCACTGGGGAGGAGACAGCAGCTCCCTTCCTCCTGTCCTGCCTCCTTGGCTGTCCCCGCCTCTTTTCTCCCCACCTCCAAACTTAGGAGAGCCCCAGGGCTCAGTCCTGGGACACTTCCTTCTCTATGTACACCCACCTCCTAGGTGATGTCATCTAGTCCCGTGATTTTAAATGCTATCACTATCTGGTGACTCCCAAATTGGCAACTCCTAATGCTGACTCTCCCCTGAACTCTGGACTTGTCTATCCACCTGTTCACCTGACATCTTCTCCTTGGAGGCCACAGGCCTCTCGCTGACGATGAGCCCAAACCTGACTGGCTGTTCTCCCCACTCCGAAATCCTCTTGTCTCAGCAAACACCCCCGAACCACCTTGCACCCCAGGGCTCAGCCCAAGCCATTTTTCTCTGGTCTCACGTTCTGTCCATCAGCAAATCCTGTGGACTCAAATGACACCTTCTTGCTCCTCCACCTCTGCCCCTCTGGTCCCATCCAGCCTTTCCCCATCCCCTGGCCCGACCCCTGCAGCAGCCTCCTCATTGGCCTTCCTGGGGCCTCCTTTGCCCCCACGTCCAGTCTGTTGTCCAGACAGTAGCCAGAGGTAGCATGGATTCTTATTTTTAAGTGTTTTATGGAAAATTTCAAATAAATGCAAAAGAAGAGGCTAGCATAGCCCCCTGCATATTTGTTCATCACTCAGTTTCAATGATTAGCAAAACGTGTCCAGAGTGGTGTTTTCATAGTATATATCTGATGAGTTTACTCCCCTGCTTAAAACCTAAAATCCAAATTCCTTACCATCATCATCTCTAACCTCTCTCTTCATTGCTCTGACATGCTGGCCTCTGCTGTTCCTGGAGCATGCCGAGGCTACCTCAGGGCCTTTGCACTGATCTTTTCTGACCTGGGATCACTCTTCCTTCAGCTCTTTGCCTGACTGGCTTATTTTCAACCTTCAGGTATCCACCACCAAGAATGAACAAATGTTAGCATGTTGTCACTACTATTTCAGAATGTTCAAATGTGGAAAAAGAAGAGAGCTTCTATGAACTTCTTCTCTCCTCCATCTGCTGCCCCAGGGAATCTGTTACCACCATGAATGGATAGTGGACCTTCTAGGTCTTGTTTTTATATTTTTACTACATATGTTAGGTGTTCAGAATAACAGATAATATTCCTTAATGGATTTGAAAAAAAATGTTTATATAAACGGTGTCATGCTATAGCTATCACTTTGTAACTTTGCTTTTTCACTTAACATTATGTTTTTGAGATCTTTCATGTTGATTCACAGAGATCTTGTTCATTTTAACCACCGGTTAGTCATCCCTCAAATGGATACACCCAGTTTGTTTATCCATTTTCCTGCTGGTGGGAAAGAAGGCTGCCACAGCCTAGTATCTACCTTTTTGTTTACAAGTGGCTGTTTCTAAAGGAATGCTTTTCAAATCGGGGTTTGCAACCCATTGGAAGGTAATGAAAACAATTCAGCCGGTTGTGAAATAGAACGAGTAGAAAATAGAAGCGCACGTTGCACGTAGTAAGGGTAATTATTGTTTTATTAACTTCTTGTTTCAGTTTCACATGTGTGGTTAATGAGCAGCTTTGCTCAATGCATTTCTTACCATGGGTGGCACCCAGAGACTGGAAACCAGCATGGCGCTGTCGGATCAGGATATGGGCAGTGTCTGAGGTTCTGATTATCCCAGCAGACTTATCAACTCAGCTAGTGTACTGTAAACTTTCTTTGTTTTTGCAAATGGGTGTGAGATAGTATGTCATTGTGGTTTCAATTTGCATTCCTCCTCGGTTACTAATGAGGTTGAACTTCTTTTTCCTAAGTTTATCGGTTCTTTTGGTTTCCTGTTCTGTGAATTGCCTTTTCCCCTGTGTTCCATTGGGTCATTTGAATTTTTTCCTTTCCTTATGTTTAATTAACAAATAAAAACAGTATATATTTATGGTGTACAACATAATGTTTTGAGGTATACACATACACACATACACATTGTGGCTAAACAAGCTATTCAACATATGCCTTGCCTCACATACTTATTCTTTTGTGGTGAGAACACTTAAAATCTATTCTTTTAGCATACAATATATTGTATACCATATATTGTTATCAGCTGTAGTTACAATGATGTACAATGGATCTCTTGAACTTATTCCTCCCATCTAACTGAAATTTTGTGTAGGTCGTTTATTTTTATCTTATTGATAATTCTGTATATTCTAGATCATGATCCTTGAACTGTTTGGTGGTTTGCAAACATTTCTCCCAGGCTGTCGCTGCTTTTTGGCTTTGCTCATGGTTCAGATTCAGAAACAAGGAGTTTATCAGTGACTTTGGCCAAGACAGTGGTGGTGGCTGGTGGGGGCTATAAGGTGGCTATAGGACTTATTTCAACAATACGGGTTTAAACGGGGAGGTGAAGGGGGCACAGAGGAACGTTTTCTTTAGTAGAGAGGGGGCTGGTAAAGAAAAAAGCAAGTAGAGAGCAAAGGAGTAGGGTGGGGTGGGAGGGGCAGAGAATGTCCTAGAGAAAGGTCTAGGTGAGCTGGCAGAAAACAAGTGTGCTAAAAACCTTGGTACTGAACAAATAGATCCATAAATGAATTGGTGAAAATTATGAATATTTCCCATTGCTGTTTTTTCATAAGTTGATGATTTTTGTACCTCTCAGGTGTGACTTTGAGATCTGTTGCTTGCATTTATGCATTTTTGGACATTTGTCAGCACTTTCATTTGGGGATGAATACTATTTTGAACAATGGGATGGTTTGACAACTTATCCCTTTAAAAACATTTTTAAAGCATTTTCATGTTAAAGAATTTTTGGATTAATTTTAAGGTAGCAATATTCCTTCTTTATATTTGGAAGGTTTTTTTTTTTTTATTTCAAAATTGTGTTGGGCTCCAAGTGAACTGCCTGGAAGCAGTTTGGTTAAAATGATTATTTCCACACATTGGTTTGTGAATTAATAAAGTTCGTGCATCCCGGGTGATTTCTTTTTACAAATTTGTACATATTTTAAAGCCATTTGTAGCTTTTGTTTTAAAAATTTCTTGAATTCCTTTTCATCCACGGATGCTCACTGCATTACTCACCAGCCCCCAAGCGTTTCCCAAAGCTGTCGCAGGCTTGGATTTCATTCACTTCTCCGCAAGACCTCCCTGGTGGTTCTACCAAGTACATCCCAGGTTTACAGATGAGGAAACTTGGGGTGGGAGCTTGTCCAACGTTACAGACTAGCAAGAGGTTAGTTCAAACCCAAGTGTGTCAGTATCTCCAAATCCTTTTCCCTCAACCAGGATCGGGTCATATTTCCATCAGTTTTTAATCATTATTTTTGCATGTAAGTGGCTTGGATAAAGCCATCTTTAGAAATAAAAAAGTTCCCATACGTATAAAGTCATATTTGCCCTTTTTGTGTACTTCTGGAAAAAAAAGGGTGAAAATTTGAAATAAGATGAAGTTTTGACATTGGAACATGAAACACAGAGGGGAGAATATGGTTCTGATCATTTCTCGGTGATTTCGCCTCCAGCAACCCGGGCATGACGGGACCTGCGCAGGGCGTTGCTGTCACAGGGAAACCGTCCCAGGGTGCAACCAGCCGCTGGAAACGCGCCACCAACTCGCGCTGGCGCCGGAGCGCGCTGCCCCCGCGCGGCTGCACCGCGGTCCTGCACCCGCAGGGGAGCGCCCTTGAGAGCAGGGAGTGGGGGCGCAGGGGCTGGCGGGGAGTCGGGGGCCGGTGGGGAGTCGGCGGGCGGCATGCTGCCTCTCCCCTCGCCCGCGGTCCTGGGACAGAGCGGGGCAGGGACGCAGGAATGGCGTCCCCTGGTGTTGTGCAAGGCCGTGGCCACTGATAACGGGGTCACCCCACCCAGTCCTCCTTGTTGCCCTGCAAAGTGCACCTCCAAGGGCACACAGCGTGATAGAGCACAGATGACCTTGAACCCAGTGCTGAGCAGGGAAGAGGAGGGGGCAGGCGGGAGGCCTTCGACTGAAGGTGGAGGGCCCCCAGCTGAAGGATCTAAATTGGGGGGCTCCTCCTGCAGCAGGTCCTACTGCCCTCAGGTGTGACCTGGCAGGTAGGGCCATTATTCATTCATTTCTTAATTCAAATAATTACAGAGCTCCTGTGCACGCGGCACTATTCTAGGCATGGGCCACAGTGGTGAGTGGGATTCATTGTCCTTGCCTTCAGAGGTGGCTTGGCAGGAAGGCAAGGAAGGAAGGTGGTAGGGTGACGCCGGGGTTTCCGGCTCGTGGACTGCATGGCGGGTCCTACTCTTCCCGAGTTAGGTTAGGGGGAGATCCTGAGTTGGCTTCACACTCCAGGGGAGGCTCCTGACCTCTGTCACTAGATATCCAGGCTTTGTGGGGCCCTCTATGTCCCTCCTTTTCTGTGGTCTGGGCAGCCATGGAGCCACAGAGAAGCTTTGCTAGAGTCCTGCTTGGGGACCAAGATCAGGGCTCCAGTGGTGGGCGGTGGGGAGGGGAAGGCAGGTGAGTGGAGCTGGGACAGGGACCTGAGCCTGGCATCCTAATGGGCCACTCTTAGGGGATGTGGGGTGTGAACTAAAATTAAATAAAAGACTTCCCCCCACCAGCTGACTCAATGGAGCCCCTCCTGGCCAAGGGGATATCCTAAAACTAAATTGTCTGCCAGGAGGAGGAGGTCAGACATGCCTCACTATGCCCCCCTCCCTTCTTGGGGATATCCTTTGTGACTCATCAACAGGCCTAAGGCTATGCAAGACAAACCTGCAGGTCCTCAAGTTACACAACAAATATAAGTCAGGTGAGTTGGGTCTTCCTTATCTGAAAGCATTCCAAGCCTTTAGACAAAGCTTTATTTTTTAACCAATTACAAGTCAAGGAGTCTTTAAACCCACCTATAACCTGTAAGCCCCCCTGCTTCGAGATGGCCCGCCTTTTAGGGCCAAACCAATGTATGCCTCCCATGTATTGATTTGTGACTTTACCTGTAATCCCTGTCTCCCTAAAATGTATAAAACCAAACTGTAACCCAGCCACAGCAAGTCCACTTGCTCAAGGCTTCTTGGGTGTGGCTCCGGGTCATGGTCCTCAATTTGGCTCAGAATAAACCTCTTTAAAATTACTTTACAGAGTTCGGCTTCTTTTCCGTCAGCAGGGGAAAAGTGAGGGCACTTCAGCCCCAGCTCCCGCCCTGACCACATGGAGTGTGGAATGTGAAGCTGAGGACCATCAGTGCAGCCTCAGTGGCAGTGCAATTCAGGGGACAGTGATGCCAGGTGATGGTAGGGGGCAAATCAAACAGAGGAGGGAATCCGAGTTCCAGCCACCACTTTTTGTCCCCTGGCAATCTCTCTGCCTCTGTCCCCAAACCTGCTCCTTTTCTTCCGGCCCCCACTGGGTGGGCAGCACGACAATCAGCCCTCTACCCCAGCCTTCTGAGGGGGATCCCTGACCCCTGCCTCACTTTCCCTCTTTTGCTATTCGTCCCTCTGTTGGGGCACAACTCTCTACATGTCTTTCTTGTTTCTGCATGTCTTGTGAGTGAGGCACTAATTGGTTGTCCGCTGTCCTGGACTTTCTTTTCAAGGATGTCTGAATGTCAAACAACCTTGGAAGATAGAGGGTCTCCCTCTGGGGCAAAAGGCAGACTTGCTTACTGCCCATTATAAAATATTTTGGTTCCCTAAGCTCAGGATTCCTGTTTGATAACGCACCCACTGCAGGTACTGCCTGGTGTCATCTGGCCCTCATCATGTCACCCTGTGGGATTTGGGGCTCAAGGAATAAATGCAAAACGCTTATACTCCAGTTCACTGCTACTGCTGTGAGTAATAAGTTGTTCTTCATCTCTGACTCAGGAGTCTTGTGCCTTCTCCTCGCAGCCATGGAGCTCTGGCTGGTGAACTTGTTAGTGTGCAAGCAGGGCAATAGCTCGGACCATCATGGGTCTTGACTTCCTCCATTTCTGTCTGTTCTACCTGCTATGCTAAGATTCCTGGCGTCTGTTGTCTTCGTTCCTAGAGTCACATTTGTGGTCCAGGCTGCCACTGTCTCATGCCTGGGGGCTTATTGTTCTGGATTCCTTTCTGGCCTCCCTCCGCCAGACCCCTCTACCTCAGTTTCTGTACACACTGCTTCAGCTGCCTACTGCAAGGCCCCTCCTGGCCACCTACTTGAGGGCTCTCTCCGGGGCTCATGTGGACAGGCTGGAGGTCTGGGGGACAGTTAATGTCTGGCAGGAAGTGGACAGGACATGGAGGACACCCTAGTTCTCTTTCTTTTTCTTTCTTTCTTTCTTTTTATTTTTTTGAGACAGGGTCTCACTCTGTCGCCCCGGCTAGAGTGCAATGGCGTGGTCATACCTCGCTGCAGCCTCAAACTCCTGGGCTCAAGGGATCCTCCTGCCTCAGCCTCCCTAGTAGCTGGGACTACAGGCATGTGCCACCACAGCCGGCTAATTTTTCTATTTTTTTGGGGGTCTCGCTGTTGCCCAGGCTGGTCTCAAACTCCTGGCATCAAGTGATCCTCCCGCCTCGGCCTCCCAAAGTGCTAGGATTACAGGTGTGAGCCACTGTGCCCGGCCCACACCCTAGTTTTCATGATCCTTAGGTGGGGTGACTCTGAGGTGGGTTCTGCACCTTTTTCCAGGGGTCTGCAGCCAGATTGAGCTCCCAGTTGCCCAAAGCCAAAGCCTGTCTCACTTTCTTACTCTACTTTGGATGCTTGCAGGCACCACCCCCCCAAAACTGCTTGCACTTGATTTCTTGTTCTAGGATGTCCTGGGGAAACTAACCTCAAGGAAACTTTGCTGCGAGAGGTCAGAAAACCCCCCTGACTATGATGTGGCCAGACTAGGCCTGAGGTCTCAGAGGGAGCAGTAGAGAGGCAGGAGCCAGGTAAAGGTGGGTCTCTTGTGACAACTGGGTCCCCACGGTAACTTGGCCCCCACCCTGTGGCGTCTGTGAGGTCACCTGCTTCTCCCAGCTGGAGGAGGGGAGGGAGACCAGGCATGGAGGCCGCCCCTCCCATCAGATCCAGCCTCTGGGGGGTTCTACTGCAGGTCGGGAGGCTGTCAGTGCTGGTGAGTGGGGGGGTTGGGGGGTACGGGGGAGCTGGGGGCAGCGGGGTGGGGACCACACACCCAGCCCTTCATGGCCACCTCAGAGGTGCTGGACCCAAGCCCTGCCTGTCCCTCCCAGTGGAACTAGGTGACTGCCTGCCTTTGGGAATAATCTGACAGCTCCCAGAAGACTCACCCCCAAACCACAGTGCTGGAATTTTCTCTGTAGAGGATCACTCCTATGGGTTAAGCTTTGTCCTTCCCATCCATCTTTTTAAAAGATGCACATGCTTGCAGTTGGGGCCACACCTCCACATCACAGCCCCTCAGCAGGCTGAGTTGTCGAGAGAGGGTCCCCTGGGTCTACTGCTGTGGTTTAGAAAGGACAGAGAACACCGTGCAGTAGAGAGAGACACACACCATTAGATTTGAATCTCAGCTGTTCCACTCTCTATCTGTGTGACTTTGGGCAAATTACTTCACCTCTCTGAGCCTCTGTTTCCTCTCCTATAAAACCAATCGTGTGGGATCATGTGGGACACAGAAGGTTTCCTTTCTCCCTGGACTCAGCATCATAGTCTAGGAGGTCCTATTTCCTTCCTCCACCCTGATTCTTCTGCTGCTGGACCCCTTGGTCATCTCCCTTTCCCGGCATAGCTGCACCCCCTCAGCTCTGCTAATCCAGCCCATGGGTGGGGCACCCAGGCAACCTCAGAGGGCTGCCTCCCACCCCAGTTGCTAAGGGTTCTAGGACCCAAGCTCTCCTGGTCCTGTAGACACAGGTATGGGGGGGTCCAGACTGGCAGACTGGTGTCACTCAAGGGCTGGGGGCTTCAGGGCTCAGATGATGGGTCTTTCGGCTGCAGGACTCCAGCACAGCCTCTCTCCCCGCCCAGACTCCGCCCCTGCGTGCCCTATCTCAGTGCACGGGAGACACCCTTGTTCAACCTGTCACCAGATCAAAAATAGGAAACCCCTCTCTCCTTCACCTCTTTCAGTAGGACAGTTCTGTCACCCCCTCCCCGCATCTCTCATATCTCTCCACCTCTGATGGCGGAAGGCGACCGGTGCAGAGGCTAGCCCAACTGACCCGGGTTCACATCCTGCAGGGTTGGGGGGGGACAGGTTGCTCCTTATAAATAATAGTAATAATAATGCGACTTCCTTCAGTCTGGAGTATTGTAAATAATCATTTAAATCCAATGGAAAGGAACCCATATATAATATGAAACACCTTCTAAAGCACCCTTCTCAGAGTGGAGTCCTTAAAAGTGGACAAAGGTCATCCTTGTGTATGGGGGAAACTGAGGCCTTGAGAGGGGGAGGACCAACGGTGGCCCAGCAGCTTCACCTCCATAGAAAATTTGGATTCTTGCCCCAGGTAGGTGACCATGGGTGACGATTGTCTCTCCCTCCTCCTACAGTTGGTCCAGAACCGGGTTCACCTCTACAATTTCCTGCTCCTCAAGATCATCCTCTTCAACCACTGGGTGTTGGGGCTGGCGCAGGAGGCCCGGGGGTCCCACAGCAGGCAGGCCCACCCAGCCCCGGGAGTCACAGCCTGCCCCCTGGGCCGGGCTGTCCGGGCTGGGCTGGCCCTGATACAGGTCCCTCTGTGGCTGGTGCTGTGGGGACCCAGGCTGGTGTGGGCGGGTGTGCTGGGCTGCATCCGGGCCTTAGGCCTGGCCCTGCTAGGTGCCTGGGAGCAGCTGGGCCTGTCTGTGGCCATCTGGACAGACTTGCTTCTGTCGTGTCTGCACGGCCTGATGCTGGTGGCCTTGCTGCTTCTGCTGCTGACCTGGAGGCTGTGTCAGAAGGCCCCGTGCTTCAGCCTGGGCCGGCTGCCCAGCAAGGTGGGTGGGCTGGGGTATGCCGGGGTGCTGGGCATGGTCAGAGCTGTGCTTGGGGAGCTCCTGGGAGCCACCTGCCTGTCCACTTCTCTGCTCCAGGCCCTGCAGGAGAACTGCGTGGTGCAGGGGCTCCTGGTGCTGCTGAGGCGTCTGTACTGGTGGGTGGAGAGCACGACAGCACTCACCTCCTGGCACCTGGCCTATCTCGTCACCTGGACCACCTGCCTTGCCTCCCGCCTGCTGCAGGCTGCCTTCGAGCATACGGCCCAGCTGGCCCAGGAGGCTGAACCCCAGGAGCCCTCAGGGCCCTCGTTGGAGCCCCAACTCCCTGAGTCCTTGGCCCCCGCGGCTGAGCCAGTCCTGCCAGAGAAAGGAACCCCTGGAGAATAAATGTGTCCCCATCTGCCTCTCCTGGTCTGGCCTGGCCTAGGGTCTCACTGTCTCCCTTCCCTATTGGGCTGGAAGGATGCTCAGTGTGTGCACGTGCACATGTGTGCATGCGTGTGCGCATGCGTGTGTGTGTGCGTGCGCACGCGTGCGCATGCGCCCCCAGGGCTGCCTCTGGGAAGGAAATCACATTCAGCAAGCACCTTTCGTGTGCCAGATATCAACCATCTGAGATGATTTACACGTAATTTGGTTTAAATCTCTTAGCAATGGAGACATCAGGTTTGATTGGCACCTTTTCCAGGTGAGAAAATTGAGCCTCAGAAGGCTGAACTTTCCCAAGGTCATAGAGTCAGTCAAGGGCAGAGCCAGCACCAGGCTCTAGATTTTTTGTTTCTCAGAAACTTTAACTTTCGCTAGGTCCCTGCCTGGGTTCTCAGGACTGTTGGTGCCCAGGGCTTTAGGGGAGATGGGCAGTTAGAGACTCTGGCCTCTGGGGGGTGCCAGGGCCCCACATTTCAGAGATTTAGATAATTCCTTTGAGAAGTGGTTACTCCTGAGCCAGGCTGCAGCTAGACCACCCATTCATCCCCACACTCGGCCACTCGGCCATCCATCCACCTACCCGCCCACCCAAAGAACCATCCATCCATCCATCCATCCACCTACCCACCAATCCATCCACAGAACCATCCATCCATCCATCCACCCACCCAGCCACCCACCACCTGTTGAAGGGCCATCCATCTCCCCAGGGAGAGGGAAACTTACCCAGTATCTCCGCATTCCCCCTAACCTGTAAGGACGCAGGGTCCTGCTGAGGGGGTGGCTGACGTGGCTGTGCAAGCCAGGCTGCAGTGGGTCAGATCTCCCAGATGTGGCCCTTAGGTGAGTGATTATGCTGAGAGGAGGGGAGGGCTGGTTTCCTGAGAGTTAGCAATCACCCCTCGCCCACTCCCAGGCCAGAGGGTGGTGTGAGTGTGGGGAGACGGTCCAGAGAGCTCCTCCCCACTTTCCCCTTCTCCATTTGGGTTCCCAGACAGTGAGGGCCTCTGTATGGGCCTGCAAATGGCTTGTGGTGGATGTGGGTGAAATTCCAGGCTGTTTCTCCAAGTCTGAGCAGCAAGCCCAGACTGCCCCAAGAGGGACAGTGAGGGGGTCCCATCTGGCCAAAGGGGCAGAACCGGGGAGGGACCTACAAGCTCCTGGTGAAAGGGTCAACTCAACTGGGATTCTAGAACATTCACACAACCTGTAGGGAAACCTGAGTGCAGTAGTGTGTGAGTGGAGGAACGGGCAGGCAGGGGCCCAGGTGGGGCTGGAGGGTGGGGTGGGGGAGCTGGGTGGTAGGAGGGGCAGAGGGAAGGGACAGGTGGAGAGAGGGGTCAAAGGCCAAGAGGGGCAGGGGGAGGGAGGACGGGAGCCCCAGTGGAGCTGGGCCATGGGCGGGACATGAGACTGTGTCTGTGACACCAACTTTTTAAAAAATGACCCAAAATACAGAGGTGTTATGTTACTGTCTCCCACTTCTCTGGTTCTAAACTTTGAAACAGTGTCAAGCATGTGCTGTACATCTTTCCAACGTGATTCTTTGCATGTATGCGAACCCGTACAGATGCTCACATGACACCTGTAGATCGTGCTGGTGAAGCTCTGACCAGATTCTCAGGCTAATTGCTGTTTTGCATTTGATGATATGCCACTCACCTGTGTCCAGGTCAATCCACGTGGATCTGTCCTTTCTAATGGCTGCATGGAGGCCGTTCTGATCAGCTCTTGGCTCCTGCTGTGGCCCACAGTGTAGCTCTGAAGCACAGGAGGGGTGGGGAGCTGCCAGTGGAGGGGATTTAGGGTGACAGGTTGGGAGGTGGTCCCTGCCCTGGGGAGCTCTTCTCTAACCCTCCACATGCTGTGTTCCCACAGCTCCTGCCACATCCCTGGGGGTCTGGGGCTGAGACCTCACATGGGTAGAATGAGTTGGGCCAGAGGGGACCAGGGCTGGGAGGGGCTCCAGGCTGGGGCAGGAGCTGGGGGACATAGAGGTCACTGGCCCCACCTGCCAGAGGGAGAGGGCCTAGCCTGGGCCCTAGACCTGGGGCAGGGTGGAGCTAGCAGAGCAGCTGAGTCTTGGAGCCTGCTACCCTGAGAGTGTCCACCTGCCTACCTGACCCCCTCAACCAGTTGGCTCCCAAATCATTGGCAGCTGGTGGTGATGGAAATGTAACTTTGTAAAGTCCTAGTGCCTATTTTCCACACTGGGGCTCTGTAGGGGGAGTGGCCAGTATGGCCATGCTTTGGGCTACGTGTCCACTTACAAGACACACTGGTGAAAGAAGACTTCAGTGGCTTGAAGATGGAGTATAGTCTTGCTTCTGTAGTTGCACATGGGCTGGGAGCAGACTGGGAGTCCTTCTGTGGGGCTGGGAAAGCTCCCCAGAGGAGGGGGCATTTGAACTGGGCCAGAAAGACAGGAATGTTCTGACCCTTGCTGTAGGAGCTTTGTCAGGTTCCTGGCCTCTCTGGACCTGGGGTTCTTAGCCATTGTTGATCTGTGCTCTCTCTGGGCAGGTGCCCAGGCTGGGTTCTTCTCCTGTACCTGGAGCCCATCTCTGGAAACGCCCAGGCTGGGGAGCCTTGCAGGAGCAGATGGCCTTCCTCAACCTGAGCCCAAGCCCTAGGAGAAGGCCTGGGCTGGGGGACAGATGCTTGGATTCCATGGCTCTGCCCCTGCTTAGGGCACACAGTGTGACTTTGGATGAGGCTCTGCTTGCTCTGGGCCTCAGTTACCTTGTCTGTGCAATGTGGGGTGAGCAGGGTAATCCTGGTGAGAGAGGCAGCATTTGGGGGACCTCAGTGCCAGGCTTATTCTGGAATGCCCAGGTAGGAGGTGGTGTGGGGCAGGAGAGGGCCTGCACAGCCTTGTCGACAGGGCCCTGTACTAGCTGAGGTCAGGCTCCTTGGATCCTCCGTCCCTGGGGTGATTCTGTAAGGAAGTCCCTCAGGCCTTCCAAGGACCCTGGCAACCTGGGGCCAGGGCTCGGGAGAAAGGGAGAAGGGCCAGAATCTGCCCTTGACTGCCTTTCACAACACTGGGCAGAACAGACAACTTGGGTTTTGATCCTCGATCCACAAACTCTTGGCCATGTGACCTTGGGCAAGTTACTTAATGCTGCAAGCCTCAGTTTCTCCTCCTGTGAACAGGGCACAATCACAGCACCCAAGCCCTTGCAGGAGTGTGGCCTGCTCTGTGTGTGTGCAGTACCTGCTCAGGGCTGGCCCTGGGGGCTCGGGGACCCTGGCTCTTGAGCCCCCTCGCCCAGACCTGCTGCCTTCCCAGGGGCTGGGGGGACCCGGTTCTGAGGCAGGGGTGAGGGTGATTGGTCCCTCTGCCTCAGGCTGGACAGTGCGGAGGGGCCCTGGCCTGCTGGGAGAAGACAAGTGGGGTTGGTGGGGGGGCCTCGGGCAGGGTTGGGGGAGCCGGCTGCAGGGCCGGCCAGCAGCTCCACGCAATCTGTCTGCTATGCAGCCCCGGGCCTGGCCTGTATTTATTTATGCTGAGCGTGTATTTATATCAAACCCTTTCTCATTAATAGGGCAGGAAATGGCTGGAATTGTTACATACCTGGCGGCCCAGGGGTCCCGCTTCGCCAAGACACACAGGGCCCTGGCTGCCCCACCATGATCAGGAGGGCCCCCTCCTCAGTCTGCCCATGGGCCCAGGCCCGAGTCCCTGGCCCTTCACTGACCTCCCCCACCCCCACTGCTCTGAGTCCCCGCTCAGCCCTGAGCCTGCAGCCCTGGGAGAGGGGTTCAATTTCAGGCCTCTCCCTGGCCCCCACCTCCAGACCCCATCCCGACTTACACAGGCAGTGGCGCTGGGGACTGTCAAGGTACAGACTAGGGACAGGAGAGGGCCTGGGAGCCTGGCAGAGCGGGGAAGGGATCGGGGTCTGTGATTTGGAGGAGGGGGTCTGGGCAGAGGCGGGAGTGAGGGTGGAGTGTCCTGGGGGCTCTGCTCCCCACCCAGCCCGGCCACATGTGAGCGTGGGCAACCTTTTCTACATGGGACTGTCCCCCCAGCCCACAAGAGGGCTCTCTGTGTTTACCAGCTCCCCCCACACTGCCCCAGGCCTGACAGGGAGTGGGGGGCTCATCCCTGTCCTGCCTCTCTCCCCCCCGCCCCCGGCCCTCATGCTGTGCCCAGAACCAAGCCAGTGGCTCTCTCCAGGCCCCAGCTCTTGGGCTTGGCCCCAGGTGGGGCTGCCAGAGCTGAGAGGCGTGCCCCCTCCCCAGAGCACTCGCCTGACATAACCTATTAGCGATTCTCGCCTCAGCCTGGCTCCCCCAGCCAGACTCCCCACCCAGGCCAGACTGCCCGTCCTGCTGTCCCTCTCCAGGCCGGTTGCTCTGCCAGGACAGGGTGAGAAGCAGCCTCGGGGCACCCAGTGGCCCCAGGGTAGCTGCACCTGCCCATCCCTCCCCTCAGTGGGGTCTAGGGCTACTGTCCACCCAGAGGCCTCTGCTAGGCTGGGCCCCTGGCAGCTGCCCTGTGGTCAGGCGGGGTTGACCTCTGACCTCTGCCCACTACGGCCACCATGCCCTCCTGTCTCAGAGTCCAGAGCTGGGGCCACTGTGCAGTTGTGGAGACTGAAGCTTAGAGGACAGGGGCCTTCCTGCCGTCCTGTGCTTTGTCCTCGTCTCCACCCTCTGGGCTGCTTCTAGGGGCTGGTGGAAGGGGCTGCTGCAGGGTCTTAGGACTCTGCCGGGGGCCAATGCAGGGGTCTCTGGGATACCCCTGCAGCCCTCCCATATCTAGGGCAGATGTGCCATGCCGGGAGAGGAAGGCCAGGCCCCCGGGAAGCCACCCACTGTCTCTGGCTCCCTCGGGAGGCTCTCCTCAGCCCCTCGTGGCACCCACTGAGTGGGTGGCAGTGCTGTTCCTTCTTCTGCCCCTTGTTGCCCTCTTTGAGCCCTTCAGGTTGCCTGCTGAGTGCCCAGGGTTGGGGGTCAGGGGTCAACCCCAAGGCCTCCACCAGGAGTGGGGCTCCTGACGCTGCACTTGCTGAGTGGAGCAGGAGGGGGGTGAGGGGGGCCCCCAGGACAAGGCTGCATTCTTTGAGATGCCCCTGGAGCTCGAGCAGGACTGTGTCCCCTGTGACTCCAAGGTCAGGGCAGAGCCTCCTTCCACTGCATGGCCAAGGCTGTCCGGATGGTTTAGTGGTGTGTGTCTGAGAGTGTCCATGTGGGGGTGGGGGAGGAAGGCATCTGGCCCCAAAGCCCCCACCCTTGGAGTCGCCTGTGGTCTGAGGGGCCCCTGAGCCTCTGCTCCTCTTAGGGGTCCTGCCTGTCCCTGGCTTGTGTGACCCTGGGCAGGCCTTGGGTTCTGTCCCTGCTGCCATTATGGGAGTGCCTTTGGGTTCTGTCCCTGCTGCCATTATGGGAGTGCCTTTGGGTTCTGCCAGCTTCTGAGTCTGAGTTTTTGTGAACCTTGAACCCCTCTCGGCTCAGAGGCCAGTGGGCCCAGGTTGGGATGCTGGAGAGGGCAAGAGTGGGAGCCCCTGGGCCTGAGTGCTGCAGCTGGGCCTTGCAGCCACGCCTGCTCAGAGTGCGCACATCTGGAGCTGTGTCCCACCCCCATCCCAGGCCCACATCTGGAGACCAAAACCAGCTAGCTGACGAGACACAGAGCATCTGGGTCCCGAAGAGTCTGTTCCCAGGTTAACATGGCCCATCTGGGCCCCTGCTGCAGCTCCGCCTGTCTCCAAAGCAGAATTCAGGCCATGACTGGGTCTGGAGCCAGTGTTACCTGGGGTCCCTGCTCTGAGGCAGGGGTCCTGTGTGCAGAGGGCTCACAGGTCTTCTCCTGGGGGCTGCCTTGGGAATAGCTTACTTTTGACGTTATCTGGACACGTCCCCTGCCAGCAGTGGTGACAGCTGCCACTCTGCACCGACTCACCCGGCAGCCCCTTGGCAGTACTTAAAAGAGCCTCTGGGGGCTCTGAATTGCCTGCCTGCCTATGCCTTCCTGGGATGCCTCAGGCGCTGCAGGGGGTGCCACCAACTGTAGGGGGACTGCACTGGGTCCCTGTCACAGAGCTCACTTCACACAACCAGCCCTGCTGCTACTTCCCAGGCATCCTCCCTTCTCCTACCCCCTTCCCTGTCAGCACCCATGCTTGGCAGGATGGGTAGGGGCTGGATGTGTCCCCAGAGTCCCTAGACTCAGAGTAGAGAGCCTGGCAAAGCAGGTCACCCAAGGGAACCAGGGCTGGCATGTGGAAAAAGACCATCTTAGAGGCAAGGGGCTGCCTTGGCCGAGACACATCATGGGAACTGCCTGGTGGTGGCCTCGACTAGTTCCTCTTCCATGGGGTTGTAGACCCGACCTCACTAGGGACATGTGACCCTAACCAGCTAAATCATGTGCAAGTCTTAAGTCACTGGCATTGTGGTAGTGAGCTCCCCATCACAGAGGGTTCCAAGCTGGTGGGGCTGCTCTCTGTCAGGAACATGGGGTTATTCTTGTAAGGAGCCCAAGGCTGCGTTAGACAACCTCCTAGCACTATGCTAAAGCCCTGTAATTCCATGATTCTAGGATTCTGTGATGCCCCCTTCTCAGGTACTGAGCCTCCCATGATAGGAGGTGTGAATAGCCATGGAGTGGAGGCCAGAGACATGATGTGCAGGGCAGGGGTGGGTGGGGGTAAGGAGGGAAACAGGGGAGAATGGCGCTGAGAACTGGAAGAGATGCCACAGCCCTGGGGCCCGGGGCTGGGGGCCTTGCTACCTGCCTGCTCAGAATGTTGTCAGCTCTGGTGCTGGCCTGGCCTCCGAGGCCTGGTGTGTTTGCCGAGCCTGGCGATTCTGCAGCCTGTGGTCAAGCTTTATCGGAGCATCACTGGCCCCAAATGAAAGGAATCCTTTATTGCTGTAGCCTCCAGCCTGCGGCCCTGGAGCAACAGGCAATTCAAACCACAGAGCTTCATGCCTTCCTCTGTACCTCCTTACCCACGGAAAATTTGACTCAATAAACATGCACGACAGAGACACAAATAAAAAATAATGAAGGCTAGCATTTACTGAATATTCACAACGGGCCAGATACCATTCTGAGGGCTTTACTTGTATTAACTCGTTCCAGTCTCCCTGTGAGGAAGGCACAATTGTCATCATTAACCCATTTTACACATGGGGAACCTGAGGCTTAAGATTTACTCAGCTATTGGGTGGCAGAGCTGGGATTCAAACCAGATTGGCTCCAAAGCCTGTGTCCTTGACCACTGCTCCTTTCTGCCTCTCTGCAAGCCAAGGTGGGGTGAGGGAGACAGAAAGAGGAGAGATAGAGGTGGCCATAGCCAGATGAGGAAGGGATGGCTCTGAGGTCCTGAGAGGTGGTGCCACTGGACCCCACCCAGAAGTTACAGGGGCCATCCTATTCTTTCTCGCCTTCAGATGAGGTGTCCAGACACTGAAGGGCAGCCTCCCTCCTTGTCAAGCTTTCCAAAGTCAAACAGAGGTAGGCTTTGCATTCTCTGAGTCCTGCTGGCCAGGGATGGTGCTGGGTTCCCCTGGCCTTTGTATGGGGCAGGAGTCTGGGGCTGCCAGGGGCCAGGAGGTTGGCCTTGGATCCAGCCCCTGTGGCCTAGTCTCCTGGGGGAACACCTGACCCTGAGGTGGGGGTGCTGCCTGGCTGGTCACAGGGCTTCCAGGACTAGGGCTGAGGGTCTCCCTGGGTGTCTGTGTGAGGGGCGTCCCTCTGTCTGCTTCTGCAGCCATCTGACCTGCCAGAGGACCTAAGTAGACAGGAGGAGGAGAGAACCCTCTGGGCCATTGGCATTGTCCTTGGACCACTCTGACTGACCTTCCTGTCCCACAGGTGCCTTCCAGCAACCTCTCCCACCACCCAGAGCCCCTGCCCCTCTCTAGTACAAACAGAGGACTTCCCCATGATGTAATAGCCCACTTACTCCCCACAACACCCTTGGCCAGAAGGTCCCATTATCACCCCCATTTTATGGATGAGGAAACTGAGGCTCAGAGAGGGTAAATCGTTGTCCACACAGCTGACAAGTGGCAGAGCCAGGATTCCAGTGCAGGCCAGTCTGAGCCCCTCACCGAGCCCTTACTCCCCACCCTTGCCAAGAGGGCTGGGCGGCAGCCTCCCCATTCCCAACCTGCCGGCATGGGGTCAGCCTTCCCAGAGCCCTGTACCCCTGCTGGGCTGGCCCAGGGCCAGGACAGAGGAGGGAGTGGGCAGTGCTGGGAGAACAATGGAGTGAAAGGAGCGGAAACCCTCTGGGAAGCGAGAGTAGGGAAGGAGGCCAGGCCAGCAGGGCTTTCCAGACAGGCTGGTCCTGGGGTCCCTGGGGCAGGGGGCAGTGGCGGGTGCAAGGGGGTGCCCAGGCTGGGCTTCCTGTGTGTGTTTGAGGTGTTCTGGCCTCCTGGCACGGTGTGGAGAGACCCACATGGGGCCTGTCCTGAGGTCCTGGGGGTCTGGCTGTCCCTCTGAGCCCTGGTCTGAGGAGAACATGGAGGAGGGGCCTGGTAAGGCTGAGATTAACCTGACTCTGTGCTGCTGAGTTTGGCAGGAGGAGGAAGCTGCTGGTTCAGCCCCTAGGCCGGTTTTAAGTGCCAAGAGATGGGGTGGTGGGCTCAGTGTCCCCGCCTAGGGCTGGACAGAGGCTCTGGCTTTCCCCCCAGCCAGCCTGGCTAACCCCATAGGATCCTCCTGGTCCCTTACTCCCACCCTGGGACACTGTCCTTTGACAGGCTTAGGTCTCATCAACATCTGAGTGCAGATGGGCAAGCCTGGTCAGTCTGAGTCCAGGGCCTGCCTGCTGCCCCTTGCCATGATCCCCAAAGCACATGTCTACCAGTATCTGTGGGCCACCTGATCCATGTTCATGCCTGGTCCCCAGGATGCTCCAGTCAGTAATCTGGAGGATGTGCCCTGCCTGAGTTCCCCAGGACAGGTGACTGGTTCTCAAAGCAGCCTTGAACACCCGTGTCCCTGCAGCTGCACTTGCTCTGGGCATCACTCACAGCCCTGCCTGATGGGAGGGCAGGGGCCAGCCTTGCTCTAGGCACCAGGCTGGGCTGGGGTTTCTGGATGCGGCTCTCGGCTGTGACGTCGGTGGGTCCTGTCAGGCAGGTGGTCCGAGGGGAGCCGAGGCTGAGGGCTCTGCCTTCGAGCCCTCACCGGGGTGCCAGTAGCCCCTGGTGTCATTGCCTGCACATCTCTTTCCCTCTGGGAGCTACTGCCTGGCCTGCAAGGGCACCGTCAGCGTCCCCTCCCTCCATCCCGACCCTGGGAGGCACCCCAAGGAGTAGCTATCCCCACTCACATCTGGGGGAAGGAGGGGGGATGTGATTAGTGACAAACCGCAGTGAGGTGGGGCCTGTCTGCCTTCTAGGTGTGCCCGGGGTGGGGGGCGGCTCCCCCTCCGTTTCCCTCCTCTGAGCTGAGGAGGACTGGGGGCAAAGGGCTTCAGCCCTTGTCTCAACCCACAGACACTTCTGGATGCTTCCTGCATGCCGGCTGGGAGGCAGAGGACCCAGGGCTGAGTCCTGTGCTGGTAGCAGGTGCCGGGTCCTGAGGCCTGTCTCGGTTCCCCCCAGGAGTAGGGTTGCAATGAGATGGCGCTGGACCTTCTGGCTCTTACTGGCCTGAAGCCCACCTCTTGCCCCAGTGCCCGTGAGCCACCCACACCCCCACAGCCACTGGGCCCCCCCACCTGGACTTGGCTGCAGGCGTGACCACGCCAGTCTCTCCCCGAGGCCCCAGGGGACTCGTTACAAACAGTGAGAGAGGGTCTCCCTGCCTCACCCCCTCCTCGAGGCCGAGCATCGGGGCCAGCTTGTTAGGGACTGAATTCTCCCAGACAAACCAGGCCAGTCAACAACACGGGCGACCAAAACAACAAGGAAAGATTACGAAACCCAGATCCAGGGAAAGAGGCTACTCAGAGCCTCTCTCCAGGACAGGGGGCCTCGAAATTGGGCCAGGCCTCTGGGTCAGAGCCTGCCTGGCCTGGACTATTTTTGTACTGTCTGGGGGGTGGGGGCTGATGAAATCCCAGCTGTGTTTCACCAAAACACTTTCCCCTCCAGCCCAGGCTCCATGTGGTTCAAATTCATTGTCACTTAACTCATCACTCAAGGCTCTGAGCCGCACCCCTCCCCCTCCAAGAAAAAGACAAAAACACACAGTCTCTGGCACACGGATGAGGTGGGCGTGAGGGGCTGTGACAAGCAGGCTGGTTGCGTTGACCTCAGCCGCCCCAGCAGCCCGCTGTCCATCTTCCTATCTCCTTCCGCCCCAGCCCCGTTGTCCTCAAGGCTAAGAAGGGGTGGTGGCTGTCCACCACTGGGGTCGACGTGGGAGCCTGAGGGGTCAGCGGCTCTCTCCTCTCCACCCCCTACTGCTGGCAACAGGAAGCTGACATGCCCCAAAGGTCTA
Organism: Daubentonia madagascariensis; assembly: GCA_023783475.1. Lineage (NCBI taxonomy): Eukaryota > Metazoa > Chordata > Mammalia > Primates > Daubentoniidae > Daubentonia > Daubentonia madagascariensis. The sequence continues at coordinate 10,280,684 of JAKFHU010000086.1, forward strand.
CGCACAGGAATGCCCAGAAGGTCACCCCATGGGAGTGTCCACGTGTTTGTGCCAACGAGCAAGAAGAAGCCAATCTTTTGCTGCTTGTCACTTTTCACAACGTTTATTGGCTTACACCTGGTCTTCATCACCCCAGGGTTGTGTTGAGGTTGGCAAGGGCAAAATCAGAGAGGATGGGCAGGGCTGCTGGGAGGGGACCCCCCCAGCGGGTATTTGAGTCTCTATCAGACATGGGGATGGACCTCCGGTCTTACAAATTGTGTACTGACCCCGTGGCTTCCATGGTAGGGTGGCTACGGCTGTGGGTGCATTTGGTGATGGGCTCCCCCAGTCCGTTCCAACTGGGGGTGTGCCAATTTCCTGGGCCCTTAGTTTAGCCAACAAGGTTGGTGTTTCTCGGGGGCACGTCAGCTGGGGACAGAGCGGAACCTCCGCCCTTCGATTCCACTTGTGTGTCCATCTCTCCCATGAGTCTGTGGGTCTCTCCAGGGTAGGGTGGGGCTGATCTACCCTGGACCTGCACTGCCCAGCACTGGGCTTGGCACAGAGCCCAAGTGCAGCAAATGCTTGTTGGGTGGATTAATACACCTTCCAAGTCAAGTCAAAATGCTGTTTTCATTATGTCCAGGCCACATTTCATCCAGAGCCACGGCTCTCCGGGTAAATACCCTCAGTCTGGCTTTTGCATATTCCACGGTGAGGGATAGAACTCCCTATATGAACTAGCCAGAAAGGCAAGCCTGGATCCCCAGAGAGAGAAGACCCCTGAGCTCCCCTCTTGCCCACGCTGGGATGCCGGTGACCCCTTTTGTTCTGATGCCCCCCTGCTGGGCTGCCCCTCCACAGACCGAGGGAGCAGCAGGGTGGAGCTCCAGGATTTTGCTTTCCTGGGCAGGGGCAGGCAGTTCCTGAAGCAGCAGAGTTGTTTGGGTGCAAACATTTCCCTGTATTGTCCGGCATCAGAAGGCAGCCAAGAGTCTGAACAGGAGGGAGGGAGCCAAGGCAGGACTTTTTCCCCCTCCACCCCAAAGAGGACAGGAGGCTCCAAGCACACAGGTGGGGTTTGGGAGGTCACCCCAGACCCTGGGGGCTTCAGAGGAACTAGGAGAGGACAGAATTAGGGGGTCCAGCTGGGCAGGTGTAGACACGAGTTGGTCTGAGAATTCAAGTCCAGCCAAAGGATGAGGCTGTATGTTCCCCAAGGAATGCTGGGAGATGCCCCTCTTTCCCTTGCTGGCCAGGTGCAGCAGCCTACCATGTCACTCTCTTCCATGTTGCAGCAGACAGCTGACCTCCCCTCTTAGCTAAGGAACCTTGTCCCTCCTCTGAGGCTTCTGCTCAAGGACACCTTTTCTGGGGACAGAGGCTCCGGAGATGGGGGTTCCTGGAAGTTGAGAGAGGGACATCTATGCTGAGCTTTTGTGGGTCTCCAGAGTTCCCTGTGTTCTCTGCCTCCGGCCTTTTAACAAGATGCTCCTGTTTTTCCTCCCCAGAACTCTGGAAAGATGCTCTTTGAATTTTGGATGTGTTTCCCAAGTGATGCTCCATGGACTGCTGTTTTGGGAGAGGAAAAATCTTCTGGATCCAATAAGCCAGGGAAACACTGGGTTGGACAAAGTCCAACAGACTTCTCTCTTGCAGGACTTCTCAGAGCCTTGAATTGTTAATAGGGACTTTCCCTGGTGTGCAGTGTTTCCCAAACTTATTTGACACCAGAGTCATTTTTTCCCCATAGGTTCTTTTTCAGAAAAAGTGGGACATATTCTTAGCCACACAGGTCAAGAGGACACCTTGGGGATCACTGGACTTGAAATGTCAAGTCACCCAGCTGTGGGTGATGATGCTTCTCTTTTCATGTTGAGTGAAAAATTACCCTTTCAATATTGGATAGAGTTGGCCATATGAGGTTTCCTGGTGTGGAGCTAGTGTGGACATCTGGCTACACGATTTGTCCTCTCTTCCTTGGCCCTGAAGAAAGATGAGCCAGCAGGTAGACAGAATAAAGGAGTTTAGGGTACAACTTGTCCCTCTCTCTAACTTGTCCTGGAAACATGAGCCACAACAGGTCACCTGCGGCCAAGGCTGGGCAAAACCCACGCAGCCAGGAAAGCAGAGAGGACTTTAGTCATCAAGCTGGTCTGAAGTTCTGGAAAGGGCAATCCCAGGTTCAGGAGGGATTTGGTCCCATGGGCAGATTTTGGGATGGGTTAACAAGATTCAGAACATGCTGGGTTCTCACCCTTCAGCTTCCTGTCCCCTCCCCACAGCTGAAGTCCCTGGACCCCACTGGCAGACTGAGCTCTGTCCCAGACTCTGGGGCCCAGCCTGACTGTAGCTGGGGTATTTCTGAAGGAGCCAAGTTCAATGCTCAGGTGACTGGCCTCCAAGCTTGGGTCCCAGTTCTAGTAGTGGAGGTTCAGCATTGCTCCCAGGGCCCCTGATGTCAGTTCTTCCCCAGCACAAAAGAGTTACCCTGGACCCCAGCTGTGCGCTAGAGACCCTCCTTCCTGCTACAAGACTTCTCCAACTCTACCCTCCTGCCTGGTTCCCCAGTCCCAGACCCTTGTCACTACACCCCATTTGCCCGCTGGACCTCCTCCTCCCCTCAGCTTCGGCTGGTCCTCTTCGAGTCTGGCCAGGCCCCAGACCCCACCTGCTAGCTGGGCTCCTCATGGGTAAAGTTGTCTGAGAGCCGCTCCATCTCTGAGGGAATCGGCTGTCAACGTTCTCTGCTCCAGTCTGTGTCTGCAGCTCTCAACTACCCCTGGGGCTTGGACACCAGATGGGCAAGAAGGAACCATTCTACTCCAGTCTGGGGATGAGACCGGGTCTTCTGAAAACTCCTTCACTCGCTTGTTCATTCACTCAGTTAATATTTCTATAGACATGTGTAGAGTTGACCACAGTCATGTTCTAAGTCATCAGAATTCCCGAGAGGGCTCATTAAAACAGATCGCTGGGTCCCATTCCCAGAGTCTCTGATTCCGTAGGGCTTTCTAACAAGCTTCCAGGTGATATTGATGCTCCTGATCTGGCCATTGCAACCAGAAGCTTCCTCTCACATGGGAGGCCAGGCAGAGGAAGGCTTGTGGAAGGACCTGGGCCTCAGGCTGAGAGGGGCGATGTTGCCAAGAGGCAGACAGAGGCCCATAGGGCTGCTCGGGAGGACATGGAGGACAAGCTTTGTCTTCTTCCTAGGGTGGGCTGGGCCCCAAAGGTTCATTCAGGTCTGGGACGGGAGGGAGGCAGGCAGGCCTGGGGAAGTCTAGGGCCATGCTGTGCAGAGGCTGGGGCTGGGCCGCGGGCCCAGTGCACCTGACCCGTGGGGCTGGGAACAATGGCTGGGCCGGCACTGCCTGGCCTGCTGCCGCGGCACATCTCTGTTTTCCTTCCCAGCCCTGATCTTCCCCGAGCTCGCCTCGCTCGCTCTCTCTCCGGCGGCCCATCCCGTCCGCTGGCCCCCGGACAGCACATTCCTTCGTGCTGATCTCTTCCCGGCGGCTGCGAGCGCACGTTCTCACAGTGAAGAGGGAAGTGGAGCCAGGGAGCTGGGCCACACGGAAGGGGGGCTCAGGCAGCCTTCCTGGGGCCCTGGCCCCACATCCAGAGACCAGAGGGCACCTGGGGTAGGAGGAGTCACGCCTTGGGCTGGGGCTCCCCCAGGACCCAGCCAGCTGTGAGGACTGGGGCCATGTTCTCCCCAGTCTTGCATCTCCTGCTATTAGGGGAGGCCCAGAGACCAGGGGCTCCTGCACTGCTAAGCCCCCTGGCCCCATGTATGGCCACATCGGCTGCGCCCTCTGCAGAGTGTGGCATCTGTCCGGCTGGCTCTGGGCATGGTCTGCTCCTCATGGGGGCGCTGGCCCAATGCTGGGCTTTCCTTGGTCCTATCTGGGACAGGACTCCCTTGGGTCAGTCGCCCTTCCCTGAAAGACCTGTCTGTGTGCAGGGGGTGTAAGGATCCATGTCTCTTCCAGGACAGTCCTGCCCGGCCCTTCTTTCATCCACACAGGGGCAGGCAGGCTGTAACAGCTCCCACTTGCCAGTTTGATTAAACCGAGACAGAGGGACGGTGCTGGCCAGGGTGACCCAGTGTATCCGTGGCCTGTGTTCTCTCTCCCTCCCCAGTACCTGGGTGGCCCCAGTGTTCAGAGGACACTGCTGCCCTGCCTGGTAGCAAAGGGGCTGGGGCTCAGAGCCCAGCCCGAGCCTGCTGTCCTCGGAGCCTGTCGTGGGCTGCTTGTGCTGGGCCAGGGCTCTGCTTGGGGGTCAGGCTGTGTGGGGTCGGGGCAAGATCAGGGCTTAGTCTGGGACTGGGATTGGGGCCAGAGCTCAGTGTGCACCGGGCTCAGGGATCAGACTGTACTTCCAGGCTGGAGCTCAGGTTGGGGGTAGAGTTGGGGTTCAGCTTGGTGTTGGCCTCAGGGTTCTGTCTAGGTTGGGATCAGGGCTAGGTTGAGTCAGAGTCAGAGCTCAGTCTGGGTTGGGATGGGTCACAATTCAGTCGGGGAAGGGGTCAGGGCTTGGGCTGGGTTGGGTCAGTGCTCAGGCTGGGGCCATGACTGGAGCTTAGTCTGCAGCAGGTGACAGGTTCAGAGTAGCTTTGGAGCCAGGGTTCAGTCAGGTTAGAGGTTAGTTAGCCTTTAGCCTGGGGTCGAGATCAGGTTAGTCTGGGGTCAGGGGGGCTGTGGCTGGTGCTCAGTCTGGGGTTCTGGCATGGGTCACTGTGGATTAGGGGTCAAGGCTCTGCCTGGTGTCAAACTAGGGCCTCGGTGTGTGTTGGGACAGGCTCCTGTGTGGAGCGGGTAGAGGCAGGCACATGTGGAAGGTGATCCCTGTCCCCTCCCCACTGTATCTGTGCCCCCTGCCCCCAGCACCCACGACCAGCTGGTCCCTGACTCTGGAAGGCTCATAAGTAGCTCAGAGGCAGAATGAGGGAGGGACTGGGCTTGGGGGGTGGAGAGGCGGCTTCAGTTGAGTTCTTGCTCCAGGAAAATGTGCCTTGATGCCTGTGCTGGGCCTGGGAACACAGGACAGGGTGTATTCCAGACAGCATCTCAGCCCTCTCTTGAACTCAGTTTCCCCATCTGAGAAGCTCAGTGTTTGACAGCTGGGCTGTGCTCCAGAACCCTGGCCTGGCAGCGTGGGCAGCTGTGTCGGGAGGATGGAGTAGGGAGGGCCGTCAGGGCCACTGCAGGTGCTCTGGCCTGGAGTGAGGTGGCTCAACCAGGCAGGGGGAGGAAGGAAAGGCAGGCAGGACAGACCTTCCCAAAAGCCCTGAGGAGAAGGTCTTAGCTAGAGAGGCATCTACTGTCCCGTAGTGGCCAATGGTGCCATCTCTGTATTCAAAGGACTTCCCTGGCGCGGAGGCTTCCAGACTGCACAGGGTGTGGTTTTCACGTTAGGGCTCAGGCACGGGCCAGGCAAGGAGCCATGATTGTGCGCCGGACTCCAGATGCCCCCAGCTCCTCTCCAGTGACTGACACCTGCCCTGCTCATCAGCAGGGTCCCCAAACCACCCCGACACTGGCTTCACACATGGGCGGGCAGGTCAGAAGAACCAGAGCAGCGCCTGGCCTCGGGTCCTCCCCTCAGCTTAGCCCCCTGATCTGGCCTCCTCCTGTCAAAGCCGCAGACACAAAGGAGAAACCCCGATTGACGTCAGGGAAGCGCCCACAGGGCCTCTGTCTCTCCCAGAAATTTGGCTCCAGTGCCTGGTGGATGTCTGTGGTTTTTAAAAGGTGAAAATGGCCCATGGTCCTGCTTCTGTCTCCACCAGAACCTAGCTTGGTGGGAGGTGGATGCCGGGGTACTTGGTCCTAGAGAGGGATGGGGATCTCCTGCCGCCCTGCAGAGCCCCTGCTCCCGAACTCTCCCCACAGTCCCTCATAGCTCCTGACCCCTCTGCTCTCCACCGACCAAGGCCCAGGTCTTCTGGGTCCTTCCCTGTGCTGGCACCCACCACCCAGTCCCTCTGATCTTCACCAAGGGCTCATGGATCTCTGAAGTCTCAGGTCCCGTATTCCTCATCTGTGTGGCCCCCACGCCCAGCCCAGGGCCTGGCATGTAGTAAGAGCTCAGCGAGCCTCTGCCGGGTCAGGATGGATGAATTCCTTCTTGAATTTCTGTCTCTGTGCATGTTTTGTCCCCACTGCAATGTTGATGTTTGAACCATTGGTTTCTGGAAACCATTTCTGGGAGCCAGACAGCGCCGCTCCCTGGAAGAGGCTGCCTGTCAGTTGTGCCCTTGGTCAGCATGACCTGGTGCAGCCGGAGGGTGGGCCCATCGTGACAAGGGCTGTGCTCACACAGTCATCAGCTGGCCCCACCTCCTGATGCCTGCCCTAGGGACCAGAGCCCCTCTCTTGCCCCCAAAGGGCCCACAGTCCAGGATGGACAGGGGGTGTGGGGGGAGAAAGATTCGGCCTCTGCCTTCCACCCTGAGGCTTCTCAGCTTCTGCTGTCACGGCCACCATCCGTCTCCGGCTCCACCATCGCCTGCCTAGATTGTACAGATGGCTCCTTCCCCAGGCCAGTGTCTCCCACGCGATGGTCAATCTGACCATGACCTACTTAATCCCCTCAGTTTCCTATCATTTGTGGAATATGGTCCAAGCGGCTGACACTGGCCGTCCTGGCCCACACTTCCTCTCCCCATCCACTCGTTGCTCCTTCAGCTTCTGCAGCACGGTTTGTATTTCTAGTCTTTTCTCAGCTTCTCCTCAGCCCTCACATTCCAGCTCAGCTAGCAGCAACCTGCCATCTCTCCCCCACTAGGACTTGGGGTCTCCTAAGTGCTAGTCAGTATCTGGAGAGCCCTGAGCTGGTCCTCAGAGCACTGCTCCGTGAGTGTCTGAGCCAGCAGCAGTCACTGTGTGATCTGGCAGGAGCCGACATCGTTTGTCCCCATTGTATTATGAGACCTCTGAGGCCTGGGGAGGGGCAGGGACAGTGCCGAGTTCACATGGGCAGTTGCAGCTCACCACAACGACCTCTGATCCTCCTTTGCAGTTTTGCTTTTGTTGACCTACTGCTGTCTCTACCTAGGGTACCAGACCACTTGCCTGTGGGAGAGAACACCTCCTCCAGGAAGCCACCATGACTCCTCCTCTTCTTCCCGGCCTCTGAGCCATGGATGCTAGCTGCTTTCTGGTTGTCCTGGCGTTGCGCCATCATCACCAAAGGTCTGATGTTGAATACCATTTCACCTCTGGTGCCCTGTGACTCCGCGCAAGCCCTTGTGTCTTTGTGCCGTTGACCTACTTACAGAATGAAGGCATTGATCTTGCTGATTTTAGAAGTGCTGGTGTGGAATCAGGTTTGTTCAGGGGGCTGAGCCCAGGGCCTTGGTGACTGCCTACTGCTAGATGAACTGTGGCTGGAAGAACTCAGGCATGGGGGGTGGCAGTCCTGGGTGAGAATTCTGCACGCACTAACTGTGGAGCCTCAAGCAAATTCCATGCCGGGCCTTGGTTTCCTATAAAATGGGGGATACTGGCCAGACCTGGCTTCCTCCAGGGGTTATTAAATGTAATCGTGGCTTTGAAGGTGTTTGCTAAGTTGAACAGCACCATGCAGGTGGATGTGCTGAATCACTCACCCATGGCACCCCACACAGCGCCAGGCTCAGGCAGATGACCACATTTGGCGCCCTGCTGAGGGAACGTGGCAGGTGTCTGGATGTGGTGCGTCCCCAGGCGACTTGTGCGGGCAGCATTCCCGGCAGCACATGCTATGTTCCCAGCCGGTCCTGCTGCTGGGCCAGGACAGCCCCCCGCAGGAGGCTGCTGAGGGGGGAGGGTCACCTGGCACTGGCCCAGCCTGGCCAGCCTCCCACCCCATGTTTTGTTCACAGAGTTTGGAATGTCCTGGGATGCGGAGCTCGGCTCCCTGGGGGGGACACTGGTGCCATCGCCTTGATCTCATCGCTGGACAGGTTTCTTCTTCATTCCAGCTCGGGACTCGGCAGGCTCCCAGCTCAGCTGCTGCCAGGCCCAGTCCGTCTGTGTCTGTCCCAGCGCTGGCAGCCAGGAGCTATGCAGCTGGGAGTGGAGGGCTTCCCGGGAGGGGCTCCCCCAGCCTGTCTGCGTGGGCCCCGGGCACGCATCCGAGCTGGATCTCCTCAAGCCTCTGCCAGCTGTCTCTCTTCACAGACTCCTTTCCCTGTGACCCCCTGACTCTGGGGCCCCGAGAGTGGTTTGGAATGATGTTCTCAGGACTTGGGGACTTGGGAAGGGCCAGAGCATGCCAGATGCCCTGATTTCTATTCCCCTTAGTGGGACAGGCTATGCATAGGGCAGGGCCCCTGCTAAGTGTGTGGGGCAGCAGGTGTCAGAGACATAGAAAGACACGTGTGTGCACATGCATGTGTGCATGGAGTCTTCCTGATCTCCCAGTTTTAAATATCCCTAGACTTGGGAGTGACACATAAGGTTGATCAATTGCAGGCTGAGGTTGGGGGAAGGGCTAGGTAGACTAGGGTCCCTGTTTGGGAAGGAGGTCCATCCTCACCTGGCCAGCGTACGCACCCAGTGTACCTAGCTCACACCTGGCTGGGCTTGTAGGGCCACGTGCACCATGGTAGTGCAAGAAGGAATCCTCTCTGGAGGAGACAGAGCCCCGGAAGGACCCCCGTGGCCTGTCCTCAGCTTGGGCAAGCCCTGCCCTGATGTAGGTCAGCACCCGCCCCAGGCTTGGGCAAACTCTGCTCTATCCACAACATTAATGAGGAGACTAAATAAGTCAGTCCTTCTGGAAGGTCCCCCAGCCCCCCAGGCAGCCTGGATGGAGCTATTAATATTCTTCGTGTTTATGACCCCTTGGCCTCGCTGACAGGCTCCTCTCTCGAGCCGTTGGAATTAATTTTGTGAATCAGAAAAGGGGGAGTGCAGCCTGTTGGAATCCAGGACAATGACATTCACCTCCCCCCTGTGGCGGGTCCCACTTGCTAATTCTATAAAACAGTCACCAGGTCCAGCCCAGCCCTGGGCCGCCTGCCTGGCTCGGCTGCCCTCATGCCTCTGCTATGCTCTTCCCCTGGGATGGGGGGCTGGCCCCAGCCCCGATGATTCAGGCCCCCTGACACCTTGCACTGATGTCAGTGGGAACTGAGGTCTGAGGCCCCGGGACCTTCTGGCCTGTTGCCTGGGCCCGCGCCCTGCACGGGGCTTGGCCCCGGCTCGTGCCTCTCGTGACCTTCCCGTGGACAGACGGGGCCTGGCTGGGATACGAGGCCAGGCCAGACAGCCTCTCCCTCGTGCTGTCCCCTTTCTGAGAGCTGCCCGCACTGGCGCCGGGCCGTCCCTCGGCTGCCTGGGGTTTCGAGGACTCGTTCTAAAATTAATATGGGGGAATTCAGGGAATCTGTGAGCAAGTTCCCAGATAACTGTGGCTGTCCTGGGGGCAAGTGTCCCTCCTTCCTCCCACCCTCTCCCACTTCTTATTTCCCTAACATCCTATATGGGCAGAGCCGCTTTGGGCAAACCACTCCATGGAGGGCAGGCGGGATGCCTACACTCAGCTCGTTGGGGCAGGGTCTTTCCCCTCCACCCCCACCTTGGAGAAGTTTCCAAGAGTCTTTTACACAACATAGTCTCCTAAGTCATTTAAGATACGATTTGCAAATATTTTCTCTCATTCTCTGGGTCTTCTTTTCATTTTCTGCATAGTGTCCCTTGAAGCGCAAATGTTTTTAATTGTGATGTAGTCCAATTTATCTGTTTTTTTCTTTTGTTGCTTGTGCTTTGGCGTCATATTTAAGAAACCATTGCCAACCCCAAGGTCTTGAAGATTTACCACTATGTTTTCTTCTAAGAGTTTTATAGTTTTAGCTCTTACATTTAGATCTTCAATCCATTTTGAATTAATTTTTGTGTATGGTGTGAGGTAGGGGTCCAACTTCATCTTTTTGCATGTGGATATCCAGTTGTCCCAGCACCATCCTTTGAAAAGACTATTTTTTCCCCATTGAATGGTCTTGGCACTGTTGTCAAAAATCAGTTGATCATAAACATAATGGCTTCTTTCTCAATTCTATTCTATCACTCTGTATGTCTACACTTATGCCAGAAACATACTGTGTTAATTACTGTAGCTTTGTAGTAAGTTTTGAAAGTAGGAAGTGTGGGTCCTCTGACTTTGTTCTTTTTTAAGATTGTTTTGGCTATTTGGGGTTCCTTGAAATTCCATCTGACTTTTAGGATGGGTTTTTCCATTTTTGCAATGTACACCATTGGGATTTTGATAGAGATCGCATTGAATTTGTTTTTGGTATATTGTCATGAACTTTGGGTAGAATTGTCATCTTAATAATATTAAGCCTTCCAATCCATGAACATGGGATGTCTTTCTATTTATTTAGCCCTTTAATTTCTTTCAATGGTGTTTCTTTCAGTGTACAAGTCTTATTCTTCTCTAAAACATTTTTTTCCTAAGTATTTTATTCTTTTTGATGCTATTGTAAATGCAATTTTTTAAGTTTCTTTTTTGGATTGAGTCATTTAAAACAAGATTTGGCATAAAGCATCAATATAAACATTATTCATGACCCAACTTGTCAAGACCCCACTTGCATAAAGTGAGACCCACCTGTGACACTTAGCCTGGGTCAGTCACTATCCAGAGCTTGCCCTATGACCCCCTTTCCTGCCCTGGTCACTGCTGGGGTCCTGGCCTCTAGGGGGCCATTTCAATTCCTCATACTCGGTCTCCCTGCCTGCAGTGTCTCTCTGAGCCAGCCTCCTCCCTGCTGCCCAAATAATTCTTCTAAATCTGTTTGTGTCACTTCCCTGCGTAAAGCCTCCAATGGCTTCCCATCTTATTCACAAGAAAACTGTGAGCTCATTGGCCTTGTGTTTAAGCCTTATTAAAGGCTTCACTTGACAGCTGTGTGCTGACAACCCTTGTGGGCCTTCTCCACTGAGATGTCCCAGATGTTGTAAAGTCAGGTTCAAGGGAAACTCAGCAACTGCCCTGGGCCAGCTCCTCCTACACTGTCTCCATCTCCACCTGCAGCATCTCCATCCTCCCTCTTCCCTGCAGGAACACAGCTGTCTCCCTAGATGCCTCCCTCTCCCACCTTGCCTCCCTATACCCTGTTATCAAATCCTATATATTTTACCTCCTAAGCCCCTCTTGTGCCTGTGACCTCTTCCTTACCCACTGCCAATTAGTTTAGGCTTTATTCTGGCCCAATCACAGGATATCATAGTGATCTATCTATGACATAAACCCTCCCTGCTTTAAACCTTTTCTTAACCCCCCTTCACTACAGGGGCAGGTCCTGGGTGCTAATGTTCTGACCTTGTCCATCCTGTTGTCTCCTTGAGCCTGCCTCACACCCTCTGTGAGGACCTTGCAGATCCCCAGATGTCCATGTCCATGACAGTGTCCTCATCTCGGGCCTGCCTGGAAAACTCCTGCTGCTTGTACCAGACTTGCCCCCAGAGCCCCATCTTTACGTTGGTGTGCCCACTTCCTAGCCCAGGTGGATGACCCCTCTTTCCGGATGTCAACTGTGGCATCTGGGATGCCCTGTCTGTGTCCCTCCTTAGCCAGAATCACAGAGCCTGGCAGGGCCTGGAACAGAGTGGCTGTCAGTGGGTGTTTGCTAAACACCAAGTGGGTGGGGTGGGTGGGTGGGGGAGGAATGGAGCCATGAGAGACTTTGGGAAGAGGCTGGATTTGGTGCTTCGCAGTCATGTACGCATTTGGGTGCTGTGGTGATCTGAGGTACAGGCCTCTCTGATGGCCTCCATAGGTAGGAGTCATAGGCGGGTCTGTGCGTGGGGGGGGGGATGGTCTGCAGATGGCCAATGCAGCTCCAGCTGTGCCAGGAGAGCCCTGGGCCCTGGAAGAGGCTGTGTGAGTGTCCCCAACACACTTCCCTTAGGACTCCCCTCTCCCCACCTCCTCTCCCTCCCCCATCCATACCCCGCTACTGTCTCCATCTTGCCTCCCTCCCCACACTCCTTGCTGGTCCTTCTGCATAGCTAAGCAGCACCGTGGAGCGCCCCTGCCTCCTCCTAGGCTCCCTCGGGCTTCCCTCGCCCCCACATACCTTCCTCCTCCTGCCTCCCTCTCACTTTCTCCCAGTCCAGCACACTGTCACATTGGCTCCGGCTCTGGCAGGTTCCGAATCACCCAAGGTCGTGATTCTTAAGGGCCATGTGCAACAGCCAGTCTCCCCTGCTTGACTGGGAACCCCTCGAGGGCAGCCATCCTGTTGGCCTTTCTTAGAGTCCTCAGCACCCGGCATGGGCCTGGCCTAAGGTGGTGCTTGACAAATGTTTTAAAATGGAATTCTTTGGAAAATGACTTACTCTTTGCTCTCCTCTCCCCAGAGATGAGATGTCCTCCGAGGGATACAGGCCGCCTCCTGTTGGGGGAGTATATGCTTGGATTGTTGGGGCGGAGTTTGTATTATCAGCAGGGCAGGTCCTAGGACCTTCCAGGAAGTAGATATGGGGCGGGGAGACAGGACACATCCCTCCTCTGGGCAGCAGCATCAAGATCCAAGAGCAGAAGGGGCCCCCCCAACCCGTCCTGGGTCCCGTCCCTTTCTTGTGGCCTGGGGGTCCCACCCCTAGCCTCCTGGGTCCCTCGGCACACGAGCCTATCTGTACAGCCTGGCTTGGTGCCTCAATCACACACACCAGCCCCAGGCCCCTGGCAGCTCCATGGGCTTGGAGGAAGCCACCCGTCGTCGGGATCTGAGCGCCGAGCTCCCCACGCTGGGTTCCTGTCTCCGCCCCGCCGTGCCTTGTGCCAGCACCTAATCGCTTCCATCTGCCCCACTGACTCACGGGGCTGTCAAGGTTCTAAAAATTTCCAAATTCCTCCCCACCCTGCCCTTCCAGGATATTTCCCCAGCTCCGGCCCCCCAGCAGCACCCCCATGTACCCACCAGCTGCTCCTCACAGGGGGCACGTGGAGGGTGGAAAGGGATGGTGAGAGGGGCTCTGTGGAGGGGCTGGGCAGGAAGGGCCCCAGACCCCCACCCCCCAGGAGGCCCTGACAACAGCGGACAGCACGAAAGCTGGAAAACAGGTCAACAGAGCTGTGCGACAACCCGTCCATTTTACAGATGGGGAAACCGATGTCTGGAGCCAGCAGCAGACCAGGGCGGAGAGTCCAGGCCCGGGGCTCTGTCCAGGGCTCTCCTTGGCCGTCACTTTTCCTTCCAGCCCTTCCTCTCCCTTCGGGCCATGAGAAAGGCAGCTTCAGCCCTGGCCGGCCCTTTCCCAGGGACCAGGGCCGCTTGGTGACCAGGAGGGGTCTCCCTTGCCCCCCACGCCCCTGGCCTCTCCCAGGCTGGCCCGGTCCCCCCACCCCCACCCCCCCCCCCGCGTGTTCCCCCAGGACACATCCTGAGGAAGTGTTTGTACCTAAACAGTATTTCCAGGGCAACTTGCATTCCCGGGGGGTGGGTGGGGAGGGGGCGGGGAGGAACGCATCCAGCTGCGACAGGCCCTGTGACCCATGGCCCCTCTGGGTTTATGGGGCTTGGGGCCTGGGAGCTGGTCTCACCCTTGCTCTTGGAGAGAGCTTGAGGATGGCCACATGAGCCACTGGCCCCTCCTGCGGCACAGCCTCGGTGGATGAGGTGTGTGGGTGGGCGGCAAAGGGCGGAGTTCAGAGGTTTCCTCAGCCCAAGGGGGCAGAGCAGCTCCAAGGGCCCCTTCTTCCTTATCCTGCTTCTTGGGAGAATGTCGATGGTGGGACCCCCTTTCTGGCCATCCTCTCCCACCCACACGCCTCTTTCTAGTCCCTGTTACATCTAAGATGAAATCCGGCTCCCCTGGGACACTCACCAGGCCATGGCTGGCAGCCCCTGTCCACCCCTGCAGCCTGACCTTGCCCTTCTCCCTGCCATGCCTGCCACACAGCTGCCCATGGACAGCCCCCCACCCCCACCCCATGGCCAGGCCCCTTTACCCGGTCTCCTCCTCCTGCAAGCCCAGCTTCAGGGTCACATGTCCTCCTCCAGGAAGCCTTCCTTGGGCTGCCGGAGAGAGCTGACCATGGCCCTTATGGGGCTAGCTCACACCTGGAGCTGACTCACAGTAGCTCCCTGTGACTCCAGGAAAGGGTCCTGTGCCCCTGCCCCATGGCATGACAGCCCAAGCAGGGCCTGGAGACTGCACCCAACTCGCCTAAGCCTTTGCGGAGATGTCCTCAGAGAGGTCCTAGGCCTCAGTTCTGTCCTGGTGTTCACCGAGGCCCTGGATGGGAAGAAACAAGGCAGGTGGTCAGGCCCAGGCAGGTGGAGGTCAGAGAGCACGGCCTAGGGCTGGTGACACCATGAGAGCTGAGTGGCCGAAGAAGTGTGACCAGGCAGGGAGGGAGGGCGGGCCTGGGTCCCCTGCTCTGAGTCCCCTCTCTCTGGGGAGCTCCCTCCCCCATCACTGAGCCCCCTTGCTCCTTCCCTTGCTGTCCCTCCTGGCTGACCCCCCCTTCCAGAGTCCCCTCCCCTAGTCGGACCCTCCCCCGGGGCACTTGGCTGGGCAGTCCCCGCTCCACTGCTCCAGGTCCTGGTGTAGTGGCCTTTTCCCTGGAGCCAAGTGTTTTCTGGGGACACCTCCAGCCGCCCCCCCTCTGTGGCATGCTGGGAATGCAGGCGGGAGAGGAGCTCGGGCTGGTGGACTTTTAAGGACTGAACCCAGAGCTCGCTCTGTCCCTCGGCTCTGTCCCTGGGCTCCAGCCTGGCTGAGCTGTCCTGCAGATCTGGCCCAGGCACAGTGGGCCTTGGCTGGGTGCCCTGGTGGGGAGAGGTCTCAGCGCTTGGGTCAAGAATGACCCAGGGCGGGAAGCATGCAGGGCCTGGCTGGGCCTCTGTCCCTCCCTTCATTCCCCACTCGTGGTGCTCAGGGCTGAGGACCCCTGCCCCTCCCCAGCAGGGGCTCTGGGCCAGGAACTCGGGGGCCTCTGGTTCCAACTGCCCACCCTGAGCTGGGGTCTCTGGGCTTCTCAGAGGGGCCTGGAGACATGAAGGTAACTGTGCCCATGACCACCATCCCATTCCACGGCGCCTTAGCCCAGGTCATTCTCCAACAGCCCTGGGTGTCACCATTATTCCCATTTTATAGATGAAAAGACTGAGGCTTGGAGAGATTCAGTACTTTGCCCAATGCCTTATAGCTGGTAGATGACACCAGGATTTAAACCCAGTCCTTTGTCGCCCAGTCTGGGGGGACAGAGGCTGCACCCCCAAGGCCAGCCAGCTCTCTCCCTCCCCTCTACACTGCTTTGTCTTAGCGACTTCCTGAGGACCTGGTGTTGCAGGGGACTGAGGGACAGGCTGGACTCAGATTAGTAGTAGGTAACTCACCCAGAGTTACCTGAGGCCAGCAGAGGGCAAAGAGCACACCATGGGTTTTGCTCCAACTGTGTATTTGCCAGGGGCCTTCACAAATCTGTCTCACTGTCCTGTTGTCCCACAAGGACCCCCTGATGTAGGTGTTACTGGGTGGCGTGAGGGTGGATCCAGGATCTAAATTCAGGTGGGTCTGGCACAAAGCTTGCACCCTTTTCTCTGTCCCCACTGAGCCTCAGAGACCCGGGTCTGGGGTGATGACTGCCGTGGGGCCAGCACTGTGGAGAAGGCCGGCAAGGTGTCTGCACAGGGGTTCACCGTGGTCCAGTGGGGAGAGGGAGAGCTGCCCCCACCGGATGCTAAACTGCTGCCTCTGCCTCACGCAGTCACCTCCCCTCACTGGGGGGGCCAGCCCAGGCTGCCCCAAGCTAGGGAACTCCTTACACCTGTCCTTGGAATAGCAAATCCCTCTGGGGACCACGTGAGCCCACAGTGGGTGGGGACCCAGCCCCCTCCTTCATCTCTCTTTCCTGGGCTGTCCACTTTGAGCATCCAGTCCTCTTGTCACCCTCACGGAGAGACAGGCCTTGCCCTGGGGGTTCTGGTCTGAGGCAGGAGGTATAGCCCTGCCCGGGATGGTAGTCTGAGGGGGGCGTGGCCCTGGCAGGGGATGTGGGGACCTGGGGCGGATGTGGAGAGAGAGGCTGGCCTCGAGCTTCTCTGCCCCTTGGCTACTTGGGAGCCGGCTTCAAGCTCCCAGCCAAGCCTGGGCTGTAGCATGGGGATGGGTTAGGCCAGGCTCCCCAATGGAGGAGGAGGCATGCGGGAGGGAAGAGGCTCACAGAGGGAAATGGGGTCAGAGGGCTGGGGTGAGTGGCCTCGCTTGCCCCAGACTCCTGGCCCTTCTTTGTCCCTGGACACGGAGCAGGTGGCGGCCTTCCTCCAATGGCCCCACCCCAGTCCTGCTGTCTGGGTCCCAGACATGGCCTCGGTTTATGGGCGATGTTCCCTCCCTGGCCAGCTTGGCGGCCACTTCAGACATGCTCGTGCCTGGACGCCCCCCGCCTCGCTGGGACAGAGAGCACAGTCTGCCTCCCCCAGCCCCAGCCCCCCCGCCCTGCTAATCCCGAGCTGTCGGTGAAGCCAAGAATGTCCTGCATACTCTGGCGGGCGAGTGAGCCACGAAGCCTGCTGGAGGGGCATGAATCATGGCCCCCGCCTGCCAAGTGCTCACTTGGGACTTGTTCGAGGCTGGCTGTGCCCAGAGTTGGTGGGAAGAAGGGAGGGGAGGTGAGCTGGCGGCCGGGACGGGTAGACAGGGCCATTTCGAGGGGAAAGATGTCGGCTGGACCCATCCCTGGCGGCAGCACAGAAATTATGTTATAGAATTGTAGGATCCTGGAATCCTACAGTGTTGACTTTTCTCAATTCTGCCTGAAATGCAGGATTCCTGGAGTGGCACATTGACGCCTCCTGCAACACACGGAGGCCGGGGCCCCATTCTCCAGGTGGGGAAGTAGAGGCTCCGAGAGGGCAGAAGGCTCCACTCCTGATCTCATGTTGAATGCGAGGCAGGGCTGGGCTGGAGCCCAGGCCCGCTGCCTCCCAGGCTGAGGCTCTTCGGTGCCCCACCTGTTCCCACTCGACCCCCCACTCTACCCGGCAACCGTGAGCTCCCTGGCTGACGCAGAGGGAGGGAGGACAGGTGCCCAGTGGCAGTGTCACCTGGGGTAGGGACCTCCTTCTGCTCCCCTCTCTTTGCTCCACGACGCAAGCTGTGCCCTGGAGACTCCCGCGCCCACCTGCCTCCCTGTCTGTGGAATCCCCACGGCCAGCTGCTGTTCCCCTCCCTGTGTCCCCGCCATGAAGGGGGCCTGCTCTGCCATTTGCACCCGATCATTCCCTTAGTCAGAAACTGTCCAGTGCGGGCTGGATATCCCCTGGACGCACAGGCCTCATCCAGCCACCTCCTCCGGCCCCCAGGACCCCCACGGGGCACAGGAGCTGCCCCACCCAGCCCTCCCCACCTATCTGTAGCCAAGTTTCTTCACAGACTTGTCTACACTTCCCCTCCCTCGCATCCCCTGACCCACTCTCTCCAGAGCTCTCTCCCGTCTGGCTTCTGTCTGCAGTCCTCCACGGACAGATGGACAGGTGGAGACTGCTGCAGCTCTTGTCACAGGTGCAGCTGCTCCTCGCTGTCGTGTGGTTCCCCCGCCACCGCCCTGCCAAGCCCACCATTGCTGGCCTTCCCCTGCCTCTCCCAGAGCTTTCCTCTGAGTGCTTCTCACTTGTCCCTCTCCTGCAGGTGGTCCTTTGGCCACCTCCCGGACCCCCTCTCCTCTTGAGGTCCTCCTCCCAAGCCAGCTCCCCCGTCTTGTGGCTTGACATCAAACATGCTGTCCCTGGGTCGCCTGCCCGGCCCTCACCAGGGCTCCAGATCAGAGTGTCCAGGATCACTGGACATGCTCACTCGGGACCCGCAGGCCCTCCGCCTGCCCTGCTCCTCCCCAGGGTCCCCCTTTCCAGTAAGCATCCAGGCAGGGATGCTGGCATCATCTGAGACTCCTCCCTACCTCCCCCCCACCCTCAGTCCCTTTGGTTGACCGTGGCCAATCCACGCCATCCCCTGACTTCATTCTCTCCCCACTGCCATTGCCTGCATCCTGAGCTCATCCTGTTTGGCCCAGACTACTGCAACGTCCACATCACCAGCTCCTGGGCTCTGGGCTCTGCCCCTCGGCTGGTCCTCCACGGGGAGCCAGAGGGAGCGTCTTCAGATGCAAACCTGACCGTGTTGCTCTCCAGCTCAACACCCTGCGCTGGCTCCCTGCTGCCCGCCAGGCCCTGCTGGGCCCTGTGTGGCCTGGTCCTTGACCACCCTCCAGCCTGGCCCAGCCGCCCCCTTCTCCCCACAGGGTCATCACTCCCCACCATGCCTTACCCATCCTCACTCCATTTTTCCCTGCCATCCGTCCTGCCTGGGATGCATCTTCCTTTGCTATTCAGCAAACTGTCTTCCCAAGTCAAAAGTCCCCTCCTGAGACGGTGCCTTCGGAGCCCAGGCTGTGCTCCCACCCCTGGCCCTGGCAGGTCTGAGTTCTGAGCATTTTTGCCATGGGCTGGTGGCTGGTGGGTGTGGAAACTTTTTCTCCTCTGGGATGGCTAACCCCATGGGAGAGGGCAGGGTGCGTGCCCGGGCGCCGGGAGGGCTGGCAGCCGGCGGAGGGAGGGGAAGGCAGTCAAGGGATCAGGCACGCAGCTGTGTCTCTGGGGGCAGCAGGGTCTTTGAGGCCTGGGATGGGGGCGTGAGACCCCTGGAAGCCTCAGCCAGGACACCAGGGGGCGCGGGAGCCAGTGGAGAGATGGAGTTTGTGCAACAGCATTGAAGATGTTTGCCATAAAGGGGAAATGGAAAACATGTTAATTCAGTTTTGCCAATGCCCTGGGGAGGACGCACGTGGCTGTGAGCTCCCCAACTGCCACTCTGCCCAGCCCTGCTCTGGGCACTCCAGGGAGCAAGGGAGTGTGGAGGCACCGAGTGAGATGCCACGAATGCCCTGTCCCAGGACGGCCCCTGCTCCCTGCCCTGTACTGACTGCTTATAAAACCACTTACCTTTTAGCTGAGTGAAGGCCAGTCAGCAGGGAAGGGGGCCCAGCTGGCTCACTGCTTTTGTCTCCCAGAAGAGGGCCTGGGGCTCTGGAAAAGACCCCCAGCTGGGATGTTCCTGTCCCTTCTGGTTTGGGGGGCCTTGAGCCCAGCATTTCCTGAAACTCCTATAATCTCAGTGCCAGCCCCAGAGCCTGGGAGCCTGGGGCACAGGCAGGACCTGGGTACCAGGAGCCAGCCCAGCTCCTCAGTGCTGTGTGGCTTTTGTGGAATCCTCCTGCCACCTCTGTGGCCTTTTTGGGAGCATGGAGATTCCTTAGGAGGGAGTTCCCATCCTGGGCCCGGGGGAGGTGGTGCCTGGCTGCAGAGAGAGTTGGGATCTTTGGGTGGGAGTGGGTGGGGAAGAGATGACCAGGGCCTCTGACCCCTGCTCCCTCCACTCAGACCCTAAGGGGCCGGGCTTCTTGTCCCCAGATCTCAGAGCTGTTGACCTCCCTGCGTTGGCCACTGTGTGTCCCTTTGCCTGTTACCTTTGGAGAGGTAAGGGAGGGCACAGGCGGCAGGAACACAGTCCTAAGTCTCCCTCAGGGGCTCTTAGATGGTGGTGGCTCTGGGTGTGAATGGGTGGTAGGGCTGCTGTGCCCCTGAGGCACCCTTGCCACCCCCACCTCACACAGATGTCACCCAGTGCATTAGTTCAGGTTCTCCCGACCTTAAGACGAGAACTAGGATGCAGATGTTTTATTTGGGAGGAGAAGCCAGGAAGCACAGGGAAGGCTGGGGAGAGGGGCGCAGGGAAGGGGGAAAAGCCAACAAAAGGTACACTAATAAGCAGCCAGCTCAGTCCCCCCAGGACCCTCTGAGACAGTGCTGCCCAGTAGGACTTTCCATGATGGTGGGACTTCTAAATCTGCGTCCTCTGATATGGTAGCCTATGGAGCTGAGGGGGGGAATTGGAACGTGGCTAGTGTGACTGTAGGAATGGATTTTTACTTATATTTACTTTTAATTCATTTAAAAGCCTCTAGTGGCTAGGGGCTACCAGAGTGGGCAGCGTAGCGCTGAGAGACTGCAGGGGGTGCCTCGGAATCACCCCACCAGGAATGGGGAAGCCGGGGCACCAATCCCCTGGCTCCCACCCCCCTGATCAAGGCCCGCACCTGGGGGCATCAAGTCCTCTGCTCCTCTGGGTGGCACCAGCAAGCTCTGGTGTCAGAGGGTGCCCAGGCAGAGAATAAGAAAGACAGAGACAAGGGCTTGAAGTGGTGGCCATCCTCACGCTAGGAGCGCTCCAGCAGCAGACAGCCAGGTGGGCAGAGGGGGCCTGGGCAGGGGCATCCATAGGTCTGCTCTGCCCATGTACACACCATGCCCCCTTGGCCAGCTGCTTCCCCTGCATTCCCAGGGTGTGGCCCCTGCCGTGGCCCCTGCCCTGGGAGTGTTTCTGGGAGGCCCTGGGGGACACCTGGCATGCTTCCATCCTTGGCTCAGCATTGTCACTGTCCACTATGACAGCCCTTGCTGCTGCCTTCACTTGTGCCAAGAGGGCCCATCCGTTGCTGGAGCCCACGTTTTGCCATGCTTGCCTCTGCTCTCCTCAGCTTCCAGGGCCACTTAGCCCACCTGCCAAGGCCACTGCTTGCTGCCAACCTTGATGCTCCACTCTAGGCTGACAGTCCAGGATGCAAGGGCGATTGTCATGGCCTTTGACACAACACCCCCTTCCTCGGAGGCTCCCTGTCTATAGAGCAGGGAGGGAGGGCAGCTCTTTGTCCTCTGGGATATGCATGGGAGGGGCCCACGGCAGGGCTGCTGGGGCCCAAAGCTGCAGCCGAGGTTGGTAAGCTGGCTTTCTGTTCCTGTGATGGCCCTTTCCTCCCAAAATGACCCATGTGCTGTGCCCGTGTGGCACTCAGTCCCGCAAGCCAATTCCTTGATATCAACCTCTCTCTGTCTCCGTTCCCCTATTGATTCTGTTTTTCTGGAGGATCCTGACTGCATAAAGATGAATTTATTAAGTCAGGAATATTTTTATTTGCAGACTTTTATCAAGCACCTGTAGAGCTGAGGAGGCCCCACGTTGGCTCCTTCTCCTCCTTTAGGCCTTGGCATTAAATGCCACCTCTTCAGAGGAGTCCTGTGGGACCCTCCTAAAACTAATTGCCCCAGCCCATCATTAGGCTGTTCCAACACCTTCAAATCACAATTTTAATTTATTAATTTTTCTTTTTTGGGAGGAAGTGTCTGTTTTCTGTTAGCTTAATAGAACCTAAGTGCCAGGAGAGACTATTCTACTGTCTTGCGCGTAGCCCACAGTAGAAGCTTAACAGATGTTTGTTGAATGAATAAATGAGTGAATGAATGGGAAATCCCATTTACTCTCAAGGCCCTCACATCCAGTGATGTGTTGGGGGTGGGAGATTGGGTCCAGGGTCTCAGGCATCTGTAAGAGGCTCCGTGGAGGATCTGAGTAGGGCTGTGTCACACATGGCCTGAGCTCCAGCCTGCACCCTGGCCAGGCTGCCAGCTATCTTTCTATTTTGAAATTAAATTATTTTGAAAACAACTTTATCAGCTGGGTGTGGTGGCTCACACCTATAATCCCAGCACTTTGGGAGGCCAAGGTGGGAGGACTGATTTAGGCCAGGAGTTTGAGACCAGCCTGGACAACATAGTGAGATCCCATCTCTACAAAAATAAAAAAAATTAGCCAGGCGTGGTGGTGCACGCCTGTAGTGCCAGCTACTTGGGAGGCTGAGGCAGGAGGATTGCTTGAGCCCTGGAGTTCAAGGTTACGGTGAGCTATGATTGCACCACTGCACTCCATCCTGGGTGATAGAATGAGACCCTGTCTCTAAAAAAAAACCAGCCAAACAAACAAAAATCAACTTTATTGAGGTTTAATTTACACACAATAAACTGCATCAATTTTAAGTTCCATAAGTTTTGACAAAGGTATAAGCCCATGTGACCCCCACCACACTCCAGATGTAGAGCATTTCCATCACCCCAGAAAGTTCCCTTCTGCTTCTTGGCAGTCTGGCCCCAGGCAACTACTGACCTTTCTGCCACTATCGACCACTTTTGCCTTTTCGTAGAGTTCCATATAAAGAGAATCACATAGTCTATACTCCTTTCTCTACAGCTTCTTTCACCCAGTATGTTGTTGAGCATATCAGTAATTGGTTCCTTTTCATTGCTGAGTTGTTTTCCCTTGGATATACCACAATTTGTCCACCCATTTACCTACTGATGGACATCAGAGCAATTTCCATTTTTGGGCTATTATGAATAAAGCTGTTTTGAACATATGGGAAAAGTCTTTGCATAGACATGTTTCCATTTCTCTTGAATACATACTTAGAAGTGGAATTACTGGGTCATATAGTAAGTGTATGCTCAACTTTGTAATTAACTACCAAACCGTTTGCCAAAGTGACTGTGCCATTTTGCATTCCTATCTGCACTGTATGAAAGTTCCAGTTGCTCTAAATATTCACTGACAGTTGATATTGTCAAGTCTTTTTTAAAAAACTTATTTTTCATTGTGGTGTAATTTACCTACAGTTAAATGATAAAGTCTTAAGTGCACCATTCAATCAATTTTGACAAATGCACATCAAAAGACAGGACATGTCCATCACCTCTGAAAGTTTGCTGTACCCCTTCCCATCCCCTCAGAAGCAACCACTGCTCTGATTTCTATCACCACGTGTTAGTTTTGACTATTTTAGAATTTCATGTAGATGGAATTACATGGTACAGACGCTCCTCAACTTATGGTGGGGCTGTGTCCTGATACACCCATTGTAAGTTGAAAATATCATAAGTCAAAAGGCATTTAATATACCTAACCTACCAAACATTATAGCTTAGCCTAGTTTACCTTAAATATGCTCAGAACACTTACATTAGCCTATAGGTGAGCTAAATCATCTAACACAAAGCTTATTTTATAATAAAGTTTTGAATATCTCATGCAATTTATTGAATACCATACTGAAAAAGGTTTTATGGGTATTTGAAATACAGTTTCTACTGAATGTGTATCGCTTTTGCACCATCACAAAGTTGAAAAATCGTAAATCAAACCATTGTAAGTCGGGGACCATGTGTATATACTTTTTTGGGTCCAACTTATTTCACTCAGAGTATTTTTGAGATTCATCCGTGATTCTGCTTATATTTTGTTCTGAGTACTATCCCACTGTATGGATATACATTTATTGTCCATTCTCCTGTGTATGGACATACGGTTTGTGTACAGTTTTGTACTATTATGAATAAAGCTTCTTGGAAGATTTGTGTCCAAGTCTTTGTGTGGATGTATATTTTTAATTTCTTTTGGGTAAATGCCTAGGAATATATAGAATTACTGTACTGTATGGCAGGTGCGTGACTAACTCTTTTAAGAAACTGACAGATTGTCTGCCAAGGTGGTTATTATCAGTTTACAATTCCACCGACAGAGGAGAGTTTCAATTGGTCCATATCCTCTGCACTGTTCGGTGGTGTCAACCTCTTCCATGTTAACTTGTGAACAAAAGTTCTCTGAAAAGGAATTTGGGGGAAAGAGACTCTATTCCAGTGAACAGTTTGCAAGCACGGGAGACGCAGCCTTCAGCGTGTAAAGAACACCGCAAGTGTTTCAAAGAACAGAGGGAGGGTTGCTGCCCAGGTTCCCAATCAGGTCTGCTTATGCAAATGAAGGGGGGGGAAGAAACCTCCTTAGTTTTGATTGGTTGGCACAGATGAGTTCTGATTGGTTGATACAGCTGAGCCCTGATTGGCCAAGGAAGGTGGACTTTGATTGGTTGGTTCAGGTGAGCTCTGGTTGGTTCACATGAGTTCTGGAGTCCCCAAGTTGAAGAGACGTGTGAGTTTTTGAGGAACTCCGAAGTATTAGTGTGTGACCTCTAGTCAGCAGATGGCCACTTGGCTCTATTTTAAATTTAGGCTCAGTTAGCTACTTGGGATCCATCTTGAAGGCTTGGGTCTTTCAGGTTCACATTTGTTCACAAACCATTCTAATGGGTATGTAGTGGTATCTCATGGTTTGAATTTGCATTTCCCCATTTACTGATGATACTGAGCACTTTTGAGTGCATTTATTGGTGAATATTACAGAGATTCACCATTTGTATATTATCTTTTGTGAAATGTCTTTGTAAGTCCTTTGTCCATTTTTAATTGTATTGTCTTCTTATTGATTTGTAGGAATACTTTATGTATTCTGCATCCAGGTCTTTTGTCAGATGTATGTTTTATGAAAATGCCAAATTATCTCAATTACTATATCTTTACAGTAAGTCTTGAAGTCAGGTAATGTAAGTATTCCAACTTTGTTCTTTTATTTAATGATTATTTTGCCTATTCTTTGTCTTTCTTTCTTTCTTTTTTTTTTTTTGAGACAGGGTCTCACTCTGTTGCCCAGGCTGGAGTGCAGTGGTGTGATCATAGCTCACTGCAACCTCAAACTCCTGGGCTCAAGCCATCCTCTTGCCTCAGCCTCCCTGGTAGCTGGGACTACAGGCGAGTGCCACCACGCCCGGCTAACTTTTCTATTTTTTGTAGAGATGGGGTCTCGCTCCTGCTCAGGCTGGTCTCAAACTCCTGAGCTCAAGCGATCCTCCCGCCTTGGCCTCCCAGAGTGCTAGGATTACAGGCGTGAGCCACCGCACCCGGCCTTCTTTGTATTTCCATAGATATTTTAGGAGAGTTTTTTAAGTTTTATAAAAAGCCTGCTGTAATTACGATTGGAATTTCATTGAATTTATAGATCAATTTGGAGAGAACTGGCATCTCAACAATATTCAATCTTCCCATTGATGGACATGTTACATCTCTAGACTTATTTAGGTCATCTTTAATTTCCAGTACTATGTTGAATAGAAGTGGCAAACATGGGCATTCTTGTCTTATTTCTGATCTTAGGGGAAAATATTTCAGTCTTTCACCATTGAGTATGATGTTAGCTGTGGTTTTTACATATATGGCCTTTATCTTGTTGAGGAAGTTTCCTTCTATTTCTAGTTGATTGCTGCTTTTTTTTTTTAAACATGAAAAGGTGTTGGGTTTTGTCAAATGCTCTTTCTGCATCAACTGAAAAGATCACATTTTTCCCTTTATTCTATTAATGTGGTGTATTACATTGCTTGATTTTCATATGTTGAACCAGTCTTGAATTCTGGGGATAAGTCACGTTTGGTCATGGTGTATACTCCTTTAAATATGCTATTGAATTCAGTTTGCTAGTATTTTGTTGCATCTATATTAATAAGGAATATTAATCTGCAGTTTTATTATAGTGTCTTTCTCTGGCTTTGGGATCAGGGTAATGCTGGCCTCATAAAATGAGTTAGGAAGTATTCCTTCTCTTTAATTTGTGGGAAGAGTTTGAGAAAAATTGGTATTAATTTTTCTTTAAATGTTTGGTAGAATTCACCAGTGAAACCACCTAGTCCTGGTCTCTTCTTTGTTGGGAGGTTTTTAAAATTTCTGATTTGATCTCCTTACTTCTTGTAGGTCTATTCAGATTTTCTATTTTTTCTTGAGTCAGTTTTGTTAGTTCGTATGTTTCTAGGAATTTTTCCATTTCAGCCAGGTTATCTAATTTGTTGACATGCTATTGTTAGTAGTATTTTTTATAATCCTTTTTATTTCTATAAAGTCAGTAGTAAGGTACCCTCTTTATTTTCTGATTTTAGTAATTTAAGGCTTCCCTACTCCTTTTCTTATTCAATCTAGCTAAAGATTTGTCAATTTTGTTAATCTTTTCAAAGAACCAACTTTTGGTTTCATTGACTCTCTTGTTTTTCTGTTCTCTATTTCATTTATCTCTACTAATTTCTATTTATCTGTACTGTAATTTCTTTCCTTCTAGCTTTTGGTGTAGAGCTATGTTATTGATTTGATATGCCTTCACCATATGCCATAAGTTTTGTTGTGTTTAGTTTTCATTTTCATTTGGCTCTAAGTATTTTCCAATTTCCCTTGTGATTTCTTCTTTGACCTGTTGGTTGTTTAAGAAGGTGTTCTTTAATTTCTACCAATTTGTGAATTTTCCAGTTTTCCTTTTATTATTGATTTCCAACTTTATCCTGCTGTGGTCAGAGAAGATACTTTGTATGATATTTACAAACTCTATTGAGACTTAATTTGTGGCCTAATATATGGCCTATCTTGGAAAATGCCCCATGTGCACTTGAGAAGAATGTGTATACTGTTGTTGTTGGGCAGAGTTTCTGTATATGTCTGTTAGACCTAGTTGGTTTATTGTGTTAAGTCTCCTATTCCCTTATACTTATCTGCTGTCTGGTTGTTCTGTCCATTATTGAGAGTGGGATATTAAAGTCTCCAACTATTATTGTAGAACTGTCTATTTTTGCTTCAATTCTGCCAGATTTTGCTTCATATATTTGGATGGTCTGTTATTAGGTGTGTAAATGTTTATAATTGTTACATCTTCTTGCTGTATTGAACCTTTTATTAATATATAATGTCATTCTTTGTCTCTTGTAAAGAGTTTTACTTTAGAGACTGTTTTGTCTGATATTAATCTAGCCACTCCTGCTCTCTTTTGGCTATTATTTGCATGGGATATCTTTTTCCACCTTTTCACTTCCAATCTATTTGTGCCTTTGAGTCTAAAGTGGGTCTCTTGCAGATGTCATCTAGTTGGATTATGTGTTCTCATCCATTCTTCCAAAATCTGTCTTTTGATTGGAGAGTTTCATCCATTTACATTTAAATTAATTACTGATAAGGAGAGACTTCCTTCTGTCACTTTGCTATTTGTTTTCTATATGCCATATAGCTTTTACATCCCTCACTTCCTGCATTAATGTCTTCTTTTGTGTTAGATGATTTTTGTAGTAAAATGTTTAGATTTCATTTTTATTTCCTTTTGTGTATATTCTATAGCTATTTCCTTTGTGGTTACTATGGGGATTATGTTTAATATCCTAACTTTATAAAATCTAGTTTGAATTGATACTAACTTAGCTTAAATAACTTACAAAAACTCTTCTTCTGTACGGCTCTGTCCCCTCCACCTTTATATTATTGTTGTCATAAATTATATCTTTATACACATTCACATAAATTTATAATTTTTAAAATTCTTTTGTCTTTAAAATAATATAGGAATAAAAAAGGAGTTATAAATCTAAAATTATAGTAATATTGGCTTTTGTATTTACCTATATTTTACCTATATTTTATATTACCTATATTTTACCTATAATATTTATATATTATAAATATATTTATAATATTTATATATTATATGTTATATATTAATATATTTTTATATATATTTATAATATTTACATATATATAATATTTTATATTTACCTATATTTTACCTATATTTACCTTTACCAGAGTTCTCTATTTTTTCATGTGGCTTCAAATTACTATCTACTGTACTTTCATTTCAGCCTGAAGGACTCCCTTTAGTATTTCTTGAAGGGCAAATCTGCTAGCAATGAAATGGCTCACGTTTTGTTTATGTGGGAATATCTTAATCTCGCCTTCATTTTTTTCAAGGTAGTTTTGCTGGGTATAAAATTCTTGGTAGATGGGTTATTTTTGGAGTTTTTTTCTTTCACCACTTTATATTATCCCATTCCCTTCTGGCCTCCATGGTTTGTGGTGAGAAATCAGCTGCTGATCTCATTGCAGATCCCTTGTGCATGAGTCACTCTCTCTTGCTGCTTTGAAGAGTCTCTTTGTTTTTGTGTTTTGACAGTTTAATTATAATGTGTCTCAGTGTGGATTTCTTTGAGTTCATACTACTAGATGTTCTTTGAGCTTCTTGGTTGTGTAAATTCATGTCTTTCATCAACTTTGGGAAGTTTTTGATTATTATAGCTCTAATATTCTTTCTGCTCCTTTCTCTTACTCTTCTTCTGGAAATTCCATAACACACAAGTTGGCATGCTTGAGGTAGACTCACAGGTCTCTTAGGTCCTGTTTACTTTTCTTCATTTTTTTTCTTTCTGTTTCTCAGGCTGGATAATTTCAACGGTCCTATCTTCAAGTTTGCCAATCCTTGCTTCTTCCTGTTCAAATCTGCTGTTGGAGCCCAGTAGTGAAATTTTCATTTCAGTTATTGTACTAAATTAAGATCCAGAATTTCTATTTGTTTCCTTTATAATAATTTATATCTCTTTATTGATGTTCTTGTATTGTTAATACATTGTTTTTCTGATTTCCTTTAGTTCTTTGTCTATAGTTTCCCTTAACCCTTTGAGCATATTTAAAGACAGCAGATTTAAAATCTTTTGTCTAGAAAAATCTAATGTCTGGACTTCCTCAGGATGGTTTCTAGTTATATTTTCCCCATGAATGGGCCATACTTTCTTGATTCTTTTGTATGCCTTGTAATTTTTTTGTTGTTGTTGAGAACTGGGACATTTTGAATATTATAGTGTGGTAACTCTGTAAATCTAGTTTTCTCCCTTCATGAGGGTTTACTTTTGTTGATTTTTGATGGTTTCAGCCATCCATTTTTAAAGTAACTTTCCCAAACTAATTTGACAAAGAAAGTGTATTCCTTGTTGAGTGTGGCCACTATAGTTTCTGTTTCATCATCTCAGTAGCCAGTCTGACAGATTTCCTTAAAGGCCAGAAGCCAAAAGGAAAAATATTAGTACTTTCCCAATCTTTACAGCTTAGTTCTGAGCTGCAGTACTCCTTCAGTGCTAGCAGGCCACCTACAACTCTGCTTTAACCTTCACCTTCTGCTTGTGTGGAGCTCACAGAGCTAGCAGAAGTGGAAACCTAGGGACCTTTCAGGTATTTTCTCAGCATTATGTCCCATCCTGGGCATGCACACTCTGTTTTCCCCAGTATGCACAGTGGACCTTCTGAGCTTTTATTTCCCCAAATACCTGCCTTCTTGGTCTCTTCCTTCCCAGGCTTTTGGGTTCTGTCCACCACTTATTCCATCTGCCATCTCTTGCCCCAGGAGGGCATAGTCTACATGTCATTTAAAGTCTTTCCACAGATGCCCCTGTGGCCCAGAAGTCCATTTCAGATTGGGGGAGGGCAAAACAAAAGTTAGTCTCTGTGACCTCTATGCCATCCCTCAGGGAACCACTAGACAGGTCAAAACACAGGTCCATAATATCTGCCAGCACCAGAAAGCCACACCAGGAAGACAGGCCACTGTCCCCACAGCTACTGCCATGCTGGGAAATGGGAGATGGTAGTCAGGTGGGCAAAAATGCGAGAGTTTTCCTTTACCCAAATTCTGTTGCTCTTTTCTTCTTTAAGTAGCTCCCTGGATGCTATAAATTTTGGATTAGAGTCCAGAGTTCAAAAAATGTTGATTAAGTTAATCTTTGCCAGTTTACGGTTGTTTCAGTGGAAGAACTAGTTCTTTTCTTTCTTTCTTTTTTTGGAGACAAAGTCTTACTCTGTTGTCCAGGCTAGAGTGCAGTGGCATCATTGTAGCTCACTGCAGCCTCAAACTCCTGCACTCAAGGGATCCTCCCACCTCTGCCTCCCAGAGTGCTAGGAGGAACTAATTCTTTAAGTGCCTTCCTCTACCATTTTCTGTGATGTCACTTGGTCCCTCTCTTTCTTTTAACTTTACATTTTTATTGAGGTAAAATTTACAAACAGCAAAATGCATAAATCCTAGGCACATAGCTTGATGTGTTTTCCATATGCATGTACTCATGCAGCCCCACCCAGATCAGGACACAAAATATTTCAGGTCCTCAGAAGCTTCCTTCATGCCCCATTCCAGGCAATACCTGCTCTCTCAGGTAAGGATTATTATGACCTCCATAGCTGTAGATCAGTTTTGCCTGTAATATATTATTAGTAAATGGAATCAAGCAGTGGGTATTTCCTGAGTCTGGCTGCTTTTTCTCAGCTTCTTGATTTTGGGGTTCATCCATGTTATTGCATGGAGCCGAAACTCATTCCTTTTATTTATTTTTTAATGAACATACCATGATTTGTTTATCCATTAACCAATTGATGGGCGTTTGGGTTGTTTCCAGTTTGCAGCTGTAATGAACAGAGCAACTGTGAACATTCCTGCATGTGTCTTTTAGTGGATATGATATATGGACTTATTTCTGTTTGGTATAAGTTCAGGATTCTCCAGGTGATTTGACTGTTGGCAGATACCCTCCTCTCTGCACTCAATGGCTTTTCTTCTGTGTTCACCCAGCCTGAACTCTGGTTTGGCCCCTGTGGCATTATAAGAAATATACGTTTGGTCTTTGTCCCTGGTTCTGGGCACACAGCTCCTAAAACCCTTGGAATCTCTGGAGCAATAAGAGGGTTCTTTGTATGCTAATGCGATGGCAGGTGGCTGGAGTATAGAGAGCTTCAGGATGGCGCTGGTGACCAGAAAGACCAAAGCATGAATAGAGGGTTGGAACTTTTAGCCCCAACCCCTGACCTCTGACCTCTCATCTCTGACCTCTGGAGAGGAAAGAGGGGCTGGAAGTTCAGTTCAATCACCAATGGCCAACGATTTAATCAATCATGCTTATGTAATGAAACTTCCATAAAAAACCCTAAACAACAGGGTTTGGGGGGGCTCCTGGCTTGGTGAACACATCAAGGTGCTGGGAGGGTGGTGCACCTGAAGAGGGCACGGAAGCTCCACCCCTCCACAACCCCACACCTTGCGCTATGTGCTGCTTCCATTTGACTATTCTTGAGTTGTACCCTTTAATTTTATTTACTTATTTATTTCTTTTTGAGACAAAGACTTGCCCTGTTACGTGGGCTAGAGTGCAGTGGCATCATCATAGCTCACTGCAACCTCAAACTCCTGGGCTCAAGTGATCCTCCTGCCTCAGCCTCCAGAGTCGCTTGGACTACAGGCGTGTGCCACCATGCCTGGCTAATATTTTAAAATTATTTATAGAGACAGGGTCTTGCTATGTTGCCCAGGTTGGTCTAGAACTCCTAGCTTCAAGTGATCCTCCCGCCTCAGCCTCCCAAAATGCTGGGACTACAGGCATGAGCCGTGGTGCCCGGCCAAGTTTTGCCCTTTATAATAAACTGGTAAGAGTATGTGAAGTGCTTTCCTGAGTTCTATGAGCTGTTCTAGCAAAATGAGGAGGAGACTGTAGGAACCCCTGATTTATAGCCAGTTGGTCAGAAGGTGGATGGGTACTTGCCACTGTTGTGTGAAGTGGGGTCTGTCTTGTGGGACTAAGCCCGTAACCTGTGGGGTCTGCACTAACTCTGGGTAATTAGTGTCAGAATTAAATTGGATGGTTGGACACCCGGTTGGTGTCTGGAGAGTCAGAGAATTGGTTGTTGGTGTCAGAACCTTGAACCCCACACTTCCCAAGAATCCCATGGCCTCACCCTGCCAGGCTCTCCTGCCCTCTGAACTCTCACTTGTTACTGGTTGGACTCTTCTTGAGCCCCAGATGGACCTTCATCCCCAGACCCTTCTGGGCCCCATCTCCACTGGAGTCTTGCTGCCTGCCTTGGCCATCTTTTGCTCTTCCAGGCTTTGACCTTCAGTCCAGTAAAGATGGCATCCACGGCTCTGCATTCAGCACTGCCTTCTTTTCTAAGAGTGGCCCAACAGGCAACGGCTCGGTGACATCTCTGCTTGGGTGGCCCCACGCCCCTCACAAGCCACACTTTCCCAACTGTCCTCTCCATCGTCCCCCAGCCGCCCTCTCCCTCTGCTGCTCCACTTTTCCTCCAGCCACACAGAGCCACTTCCTTCACTCTGTCCATTTTCTCACCCCCAACAACCAAGCTGGATGGACAACCCAGGCCCTGTCCACAGCACCCCTCCAGGGTCTTGGGGAGCCCCCTCCTGTCCCGTGCCATGGCCCCTGCCCCAGCCCAGGTCTCGGTATCCTTCTCCAGCATGTAGCCTCCTTGTTGGGCTCCAGACCTCCAGCCTCACCTTCGCTAGTCGACTTGGCCTGGAGCTCCACACATGGTCCCCGAAGACGGCCCTGGTGTGTCTGCCTTGGCAAGGCCACACTTGAGGCCTGGCTTTTGGGCCTGGGCTGCAGCTAAGCCAGCCTCGGGCACCATTCCTTAGCACCAATCGTGTGTGGTGGACATGCTGCATGGCTGGGGCTCACGGACAGGTTTTTCGAGTTAGGGATTTGGAAGGGACTCCAGCGCTGCTTGCAGTTCAGAGCCACAAGATGCAGGAGAGCCCTGTGTGAGCTCATCTTTCCTGGGGCGGCGGGCTCGGGGCTGAGCATGCTGGGGCGGCAAGTTGGAAAATTTCACACTCAGGCTCACCACTTGGCCAGCCTCTGGGTGTTTGGCAACTCAGGTGACTTGTGTTGGGACCTCGGTCAACCCTTCCCTCCAGCAAGTACTGCCGGGGCTAGGGACACCTCCAGGTGGGTCACAAACAGGGGGCTCAGTGGGCAACCCCGAGAGGCAGACCCTACTAGGGACTTGGGCTCCTGTTGTGGAAAGGAGATTCACCAGGAAATGAGACAAGGTCGGCTGGACTTTTTTGGGGTTGGGGGAGATGGTATTGATTGTTGGAGTTGGGAACGCTAATTTACTTTTGTTAAAATGTGTCCACAACCCTCTGGAAGGAACACAGTGACACATCCCAGACAGGCAGCACCTTATCATGGTTAAGAGCACAGCTCTGGAGCCAGACTGCCTGAAGCCAATATCTAGCTCCGACACTTGCGAGCTGTGTGTCCTTGGGCAAGTTGCATGATCTCTCTGTGCCTCTATCACCTCATCTATAAAATGTAGATAATAATAACAGCACCCACCTAGCTATCTCATCAGATGTCTGTGGTTATTAAACACATTAACACAAGTGAAGCATTCAGGGTAGTACCTGGCACCGGTAGATGCTGAACAAACATTGGCATCATTACTGTCCTACTTCCCTCTTATTCTGCTTACCTTCCGCGCTATTGCTACTCCGGCCCCACAGTGGTACTTTCTGCCCTCTCTGTCTACCTGGGGAACTCTTGTTCCTCCTCAGACCCAGCCCAAAAATCACCCCTTTGGGAAGCCTTCCCCAAACCCAGGTCCCTTCTCTTTGCTGCATCAACACTTGCTTTTTAAAATTTTAAACGTCTGCTTACCTGTCTGGCGTCCCCACCAGCCGGTGAGTACCTTGAGGGCAAGCCTGTGTGTAAATCATTTCCTTGTTCCTCGCACCCCCGTGCTCCTGGGGCTAGCCCCCAATAACCACTTAATAACCGTGTGTTGAATAAATAATTGAAAGAATTAATGATGCATGATAAAAATACAATCAGAGAAGACTGATAAAAAGTTCTAAAATGTGGCAGATGCACTGTAGGGTCTGACCAAGCATGAATTGGTGATGATGTTGCCCGGAGCCCGGGCCACGTGGAGGCAGTGCTGTGAGACGCTGTGGGCATGGGGGTCAGGGCAGGCTTCCTGGAGGAGGGGGAGTGGGAACGACCAGCCCAGGCTGGCTCCAGCTGGCTCCAAAGGTGTCAAGTGCTGTGGGATTGGCAGCTGTTGCCCCCTGGTCTGCCCTGGGCCATTCTGCTGCCACTTTGGGGCCAGGGGAGCTTGGCAGGGTATAAGCCCCCTCTCTGGTCCAGGAAAGGGGCCCGGATGTGAGACGATGGTTGTGAGGACCAGCCCCATCCCAGAGACACACGGAACCTCTTAGAGTGGATTTCACGCCTCTGCCCTAACGGGGACCGTCTAGGCTTTGGTCTGGAAAAACAGACGTCTGGCTCCAATCGCCCGAAACCAATTGGAAACAAACCTTCCCTCCCTGCCCTTCCCCCGACAAAACCAAAGAACAAGGCAGAACAAAGCAGAACAGAAAGGTGAAGGGGTGCAGGACCCCACTCCCTGCAGCGAGTGGAGAGGCCCCTTCCTCTTGGGTGGGTGGGAGCTGGGTGGCCCAGGCCTTTGCCCAACACACCTGCCGGTCTCTCCGAAGCCCCACTCCCTGTCCATTTGCCCGTCCTCTCTGTTGATCAAGGAGGCTACAGACGGGGCCCACCAAAGTCACACTCGCAGTTGGCATTGCCGGCAGCCTGCAGGCCGCCCCGCATCTAGAAAGCCCGTGCTCCGCAGCCTGGCGTGGGAGGCCCCACCTTCTGCCCTGGCCCCGTCCCCACTCCTCCTGCTCGGGCCCCTCCCCTCCCCAATGGTCTCCCGGCGGTCACCCTGTGGGGTTGAGAAGGCCCAGTTTCCCCAGGCACACTCAGTTCACTCCACTGCCTGGGTGACCCCGGCCAAGTCCTTACATCTCTGAGCCTCAGTTTCCTGATCGGTAAAATGGGGAGTGTGAGAGTTGACTCCCTGTGTGAGGCGGGAGGAGGCCCAGACGAGAGGGAATGCGGGAAGGTACACATTTGAGTTGTCTCTGCTCCTCTGGGCCACCCCCACAGGAAACTCCCTGGACCCCATGACCCCCGTGGATGTCTGTTGCTGTTGGACTCTGTACCATTCAGCACTTCCCACACACACCTGGTTATAGTTATGTGTCTGTCTGTTTCAGAAAAAGTGCAGCATTGGAGGCCAAAGGTCTGGGTTCAAGCCCCTGCTCCGCCGCCGCAGTCTCGCTGAGATGGGCAAGGCGTCCTGCACGCTGGCACCAGCCCCAGGTCCCTCATTCATGAGCGGGATGGTTACAATCACACCCACCCCCCAGACTTCTTATGGGGCGCAAATGGGATCCGTGCGTATGAAAGCACTTTGGAAACTATAAAAAGCCCTTGGTCTTGTTGCTGCTTTCTGTTTCTGGTTTGCTGTAGGTTTCCTGTGGGAAAGTCCTGCTTCTTGCCGGACCACGGGAGGTTGAGCCGGGAGGGCATGGTTGCAGGCAGGTGCCCAGCGGGTTAGGGTTAGGGGTGTCAAGGTGGAAGCAGGCCCAGGAGCGCTGCCCCCGGGGCGCAGATGGCCCGCAGGAACTCAGGCGGGGGAGGTGGCGGCGCTGACCCTGTGGAGTGATTCTCCGCCCGCTCCCAGTCTAAAGACATCCAGATGGTCTCTTGAAGTTACCCAGGAAGCTGGTTGCCAGACATGAGGGCTCTGAAAGGAGGTCCAAGGAGACACAACCAGAGGACACAAGAGGACACATCTGATCGCTCAAGTGAGAAAACAATCGAAACGTTGTATTGCCCAAAGCCCAGCTAGAAACCGTCAAAATATAAACACCCACTGGTAGACAGAGCACAGTGATCAGATTGTAAAACAGAATGCCAGAAAAATTCTAAATAATTGAATTATGAAAATTCATTTTTGAAAATGAAGGAAAAAGGGCAGCCTGGTGCGGCAGGCAGCAGGGAGGGGACTGGGCTTGGGAAGGATGTTTCCTGAGTGGCACGCCCAGGCAGGGCTGGGTCTGTGTCACCCCCGTGCCCTGTGCCAGCCAGAAGCTGGGCCCCGAACAGGCATCGGTCAGGTCCTGAGGAATTTGTTATCTTAAAGGCAATGGGGAGCTGTGGAGAGCGGTTAAGTAGGGGAATTCTGCAGTCAGCAGTTTGGCTATGGGGTGCTCCTTAAAGCAAGCAGCTAGGTAGGGAGAAAGAACACTGTGAGATTTTAAAGAGATGGAATCTCCGGGAGTTGGCGGCTGCTTGGACGCTGTATATGGAGGGTCGTGGGAGGGTGGTTGAGGACGACCCCCACGTTTTAAGATCAGGAGAGGGGGTGGGTAGGGAACAAGGAAAAGCAGGCTTGGGACAGAAAAGGCTGACCTCAATTTGGGGCTTACAGAGTCTGAGGTGGGCCAGCCAGGGGATGTGTCTAGAGGAAGCTGGATGTACACAGGTGGGGTTCAAAGCAGAGTTTAGGCTGGAGATTCAGTCTTGGGAGTCATCTGAGGTCGGGTTTCTCAGAAGTAGACCCTGAGATGCCAATTTTTATGCAAACGACTTATTAAGGAAGTGTTTCCAGGGGAGACTAAACAGGGAGTCGGGGACACAGGACAGGAAAGGGGAGGAAGTTAAATCCAAGTGTGATCTCGGCAACATCCTGGGGAGCCTGACCCCAGGAGGCATTCGGGAGTGTGTGTGACATCCTGACCTGGGGTGAGCGAGTCTTTCCTGTGCCATCGGATAGTCAGGCGCCAGCAGATGGTCAGGGAAAAGTACCCCGGCTCTCGGTAGGTGCAGGGAAGCTTGGGCCAGTAGCCCAAGGGCAGTCCTTCAAAAAAGGGCCACTATGCTGATTGTTGGAAGGGAGAGCGTATCAAACACAGGGACACGGAAGTGATCACAAGGCTTGCGACGTGTAGGAGATGCCTCAGCATTGTCAGCAGTGTGGTGAAGGCCACTGAAGCGGGCAGATGGGCTGGCTGGGGAGACAGAAGAGCAGGAAGAGGAGGGGGATGGAGGTGGGGTCCATGGGGGACCCTGGCTGGAAGGGGCCTTGAAGTCCACTTAACCCAATTTCCCATCTGATGTCAGAATCCTTTCCCCTGTGCTGCCCAGAGGGAGTTGGTTGCAAGTGACTGACCTTCAACTCCATCTTACTTAAGGAAAAAAGAGAATTTACTGGCCTGGGCAGTGGGAAGTTCAAGGGCGGCCAGGTGTAGGGGCAGGAATATGTCACCGGGTTTCTCTCTCTCCAGCTTTCTGCTCTGCCCCTCCACGTGTGTTGGTGTCTCAGATGCGCACTCCCCGTGAGTCAGGTAGTCTGGCTCGTGGCCACCCTGGGCGTTATCCTTAAAATTATCAACACAGAAGGAAGACTCCCTTCCTTCCAGCTGTCATATATCAAACCTCAGAGAAGACTGATTGACCCTGCCGGGGTCACATGCCCGTCCCTGAACCAATCACTGCGGTGTTTTTTATCCCAAAGGTACCATTCTTTGGCGCAGTATCTTCTACTTCCTTGGTCTCTCTCTCTCTGTCTCTCCCTCCCCATCTCTCTGCATCTCTCCCAGGCCTGAGTCACATGCCTACCTCTGTGAGGGGGACAGGGAAGGGCTGGCCCTCCAAACCAGGTGAAAGGGATTCTTCACAGGAGGGGTTCTGCTACTAAAAGACAGGGAGGAGATTCGGGGCTGATGGCAGCGACATCCTCCCCCGCCCCCCCCCCCCCCCCCCCCCGCTGCTGGGCACCTGTGCTTCTGAGATGGGAGCCCCCCCAGGGCCTCTGGGAGAGCCTCTGGGTCTGGGTGGATCCTGGGGTTGCAGGGGGCATGGGAAGATGGAGGCTGCTGAGTCCTGCCCTCGAGAGAGGGAGAGAGGAATCGCAGGCTTTGTCTGGGTGGCTGAAGTGTTTCTGGGACCTGGCCCTGGGACGGGGTGGGCAGAAGCAGACCCTAAGTGGAGACCTGAGAGGTCTGGCCCTGGAGCTTGGGGAAGCTGCTCCTGAGAACCGGCGGCCTGCAGCAGGTGGAGGAACAGACGCTGTCCGTTTGGAACTGAACAGGAGGGGCTGGGCCATCCGGGCAGGAGGAGCTGCTGGCCACGGAGGCTGTGCCAGAAGTGGAGCAGGAGGACAAAGCTGGTGTCCCAGGGCAGGGCGGGCTTAAGGTGGCCCTGGGGGCCCTAACACTGCTGGTGGTGTAATAGGTCAGCCAGTACCTGGGGCTGGGACAGGAGACAGCCCTGTCACAGGGAGGCAGAGTGTGCCATTCTCCAGAGATGGGAGCATCCTAGTGGCTGCTCAGGGATGGTGGGGGGTTGGGAGGGGGGAAGGGGGGGGCAGGGCCAAAGGCTTGGGCTTTCCTTTTGAGGTGATGAAAATGGTCTAAAAGGACAGTGCACATACCTGTGAGTACATTAAAAACCATTGAATTAGACACATTAATTAGGGTGAGTTTTATGGTATGTGAATTGTATCTTAATAACGTACTTTTTAAAATAATGTGCCACTGGGGACAGGTCATAGAACAGGAGTGCTTGGCAGGGAGACTGAGGCATAAGCCCCCTCCTGTGGGCTGGGTCCCCATAGAGGGCTAGAGGCAGCTACGGCTCAGATGGTCCCCGGGGCCTCAGGTAGTGGGACCACCCTCCCCTGTTGCACCCCTCTGCTCTAGTCAGGGCAGCTTTGCCAATGCAGAGATGCCCATGACATCTCAGTGCTTAAACCCTTCAGTGCTTCCTAGGAGGAAGCTAATCCTCGTCTCGGCCTGGGAGGCTCTGCACACTGGCCCCTGCTGACCAGCCACACGGATTTCTTTCCCTTCTTTGAAACTGATGTGGCCTCAGGGCTTTTGCACTTCCTGTTCCCATTGGCTAAAACTCCTCTCTCCTCTCCTTTGGCCTAGGAAAAGCTAGTGTCCCCTACTTCTTCTCCTGCAGGCCTTCTCCCCGGGCACAATGATTCATTCCCATCTGCTTGGACTGTAAGCTCTGTGCGTCTGCGTGTGCTCACCCTGACTCAGAACTCTCAATCAGACGGTGCTAAATGAATGAGGGAATGTTCTCCCTGCCCTGGAGAGGCTGGAGGCCACAGAGGAAGACTCCATGACTCCAGTGTAGACAGTTGGGTGTGGGCAGATGAGGCCAGCAGGTGAGACCTGTCTGCCCAAGTCATAGTCCAGGACGCATTGGGTCCTGAGGTCACACCCCTCTCTGTGGACACCACCCTGGAGGTCTGGGCAGAATAGATCCTGGTGCTGCTGCTGCTGCTGCACATTTGCAGGCTGGGGATAGAGTTTGTCTCAGACTGTGGCAGGGAAGAGTGGGAACCGGAGGCTCCAAGAGTAAGGAGATGCCTCAGGCTGGAAAATCACATCACGAGCTTGAGACTGGCTGCGGGACAAGGCAGGCAGAGTGCTGAGAGGCTGACGGTCCAAGAGGCGGCCAGTGCAGGCGGAGAGATTAATTCTTGGAAAGTGGAAACCCCTGGGGGGCTGCAGCAGGTCTTTGAGCTGCTGGCGAGCCCCATCCTGGCTTTGGGACCATCCGGAGTGGTGAAAACAGAGTGGCTGGAGATCTTGGCCACCTCATGGTGTGGACAGGACGGTGAGGGCCAGAGTACCGGGGGGCTGTCCTCCATAGGCTGCGGCAAAGCTGGAATGTGGGCCCAGGTATCCTGGCTCCTGGCCTGGCCTCTTTTCTTTCTGCCAGGCCACTGCTGCCTCTTCCAAATGGGAAAATCCACGTGGCATTCCTTCTTGATTCTGGATAGGATAACAGAGCGTGTATGTGTGTGCACTCACATGCTTGTGTGTGTAAAGTGGGTTTCCGTTGCCAAGCATCCTTTGGTGGGTGACTCCCCAAAACATCTCTGTATCCCCGTAAGCTGGCTTTGCCAATTCACTTTTTTTTTTAAATTTTGTTTCTTGAAACATTTTATTTAGAAATAATTTTAAACCTACAGAAAAGTTGCAAGAATAGTACAATGAATTCCCTTGTAGTTTTTTTAAACCTAGATTCACCACTTGTTTCAATTTTGCCCCACATCATATTCTCTACTTCTACACACACACACACACACACACACACCCCATGCCCATGAGTTAGTATTGGGACATCCAATTCCAGTCCAGTAATCTCACAATGGAAAACCTGGCTCCCATGTTTTAAATTTTTATTTTTTAGAGACAGGGTCTTGCTGTGTCACCCAAGCTGGAGTGCAGTGGTGTGATCTTAGCTCACTGCAGCCTGGAACTCCTGGGCTCAAGTATCTTCCTGCCTCAGCCTCCCGAGTAACAGGGACTACAGGCATGTGCACCACCACACCCAGCTAATTATTTTTATTATTATTTTTTTAGAGATGGGGGTCTTGCTACATTGCCTAGGCTGGTCTTGAACTCCTGGCCTCAAGTGATCCTCCCTCCTTGGCCTCCCAAAGTGCTGGGGTTACAGGTGTGAGCCACCATACCCGGCCTCCTTTTCTTATTCATTTGCTCAAACCCAGAATACGAGAGAATAGTTTTAGAATTGGTAACCCATACTGCTGCAACAAGCAAATGTACAACTAGAGTTCAATATTTCTTTACAGTGCCTTAAGACAGAATTTAATTAAGATGCACAAATTTCAAGTGTATAACTTGATGAGTTTTGACAAATGCGTATACTTCTGTTACCCACAGCCTGATTGCCTTAGTCTGCTCGGGTTGCCATAATAAAATACCATAGGCTAGGTGGCTTTAACACAGACTTATTTCCCACAGTTCTGGGGGTTAGGAAGTCCAAGATCAAGGTACTGGCAGATTTGGTTCCTGGCAAGAGTCCCCTCCCTGGCTTACAGATGGCTGCCATCTCGCTATGTCCTTACATGGTAGAGAGAGAGTGAGCTCTGGTCTCCTTTCCTCTTCTTAGAAGGACACTAACCCCATCATGGGGCCCCACTCTCATGACCTCATCTAAACCTAATCACTTCCCAAAGGTCCCACCTCTAGAAATACCATCACATTGGGGGTTAGGGCTTCAAAATATGAATTTGGGCGAAACACAACCATTCAGTCCATAACACCATTCAAGGTGGAGATACTTTCATCATTCCAGGATGTTCTCTAGGGTCCGGTCCCCAACCCCTGTACCAGTCCGTGGCCCTTTAGGGACTGGGTGGCAGAGCTCTGCCACCAACCCTTGCCCCGCCCAGCCATCCGTGGAAAAATTGTCTTCCATGAAACTTAGGAAACCTTAGGAAACAGGGGTGGGGTGGGGATGCACAGGCGGGCAAGCGCAAGCGAGGGAAGCTTCATAGCTTCGTCTATATTTACAGCCGCTCCCCATTGTTCGCATCACCGCCTGAGCTCTGCCTACCCCTGCCCCCCCACCCCCCATGGAAAAATTGTCTTCCATGAAACTGGTCCCTGGTGTCAAAAAAGTTGGGAACTGCTGCTCTAGGGTAACTAACAAGGAGTGGAAGAGCTGGGTGATAAGGGAAGTGTATGTCTAATCAAACAAGAAACAGCCAAAACCTATCTCGCAGTGTTTGTGTTATTTTACATTTCCACCAACAAGGGATGAGATTGTGGCTCTACATTCTCACCAAAATTTTATGTTGTTAGTCTTTTAAATTTCAGCCTTTAGAGTACAATTATTCAGTATATACCCTTTTCTAGTCTGACCATTCTAATAGATATATAGTGGTATCTCATTGTGATTTTAATTTGCATTTTCCTGTTAATGATGTTGAGCTTTTTACCATTTATAAAACTCCATTTGAGAAGTTCTAATGTTTAGATGTTTTGCCTGTGTTTTTAAATTGGGTTTTTAAAATTATTGATTTGCAGAAGTTATTGATATATTCTGGATACCAGTCCTTTATCAGATATATGTTTTGTGAGTATTTTCTTATAAATCTGTGGCCTATTTATTTTCTTATTGATGACTTTTTAAAATGGTAGTTAAATATACATAACATAAAATTGGCCATTTAAACCATTTTAAAGTGCAATATTCAGTGGCATTTAGTACATCCACAATATTGTACAACCACCACCACTATCATCACTCCAAAAGGAAATCCAATACCCCTTAAGCAGTCAACTTTACTGAGCTGGTTTTTCTGTTATCTTTTGATATAACATCATGTCATCTGCAAATAGCTATAGCTTTACTTCTTCTTTCCCAATCAGAATGCCTTTATATCTTTTTCTTGTTTAATGGTCCTCCCTAGAACCTCCAATATAGTGTTGAATAGAAGTGAGAGCAGATGTTCTTCTCTTGTTCCTGATCTTAGGGGGGAAAATTTTCAGTCTTTTACAATTAAATATGAAAACCCTGTGGGTTTTTCATAGATGACCTTCATCAGGTTGAGAAAGTTCCCTTCTGTTCCTAGTTTGCTGAGTGTTTTTGTTAGGAATGGGTGTTGGATTTCATTAAATTCTTTTTCTCTGTCAATTAAGATTATCATTTGTTTTTTCCCCTTTATTCTGTTACTATGTTAATATGTTAATATGGTGTATTACATTGATTGATGTTCATATGTTGAACCAAGCTTGCATTCCTGGGGTAAATCCTAAATCCCACTTGGTCATGGTGTGTATCATTTTTATATGCTGCTGGATTAGGTTTTCTACCATTTTATGGAGGATTTTGCACCTATATTCATAAGAAATATAGTTCTGTATTTTTCTTTCCTTGTGATGTTTGTGTCTGGTTTTGGTAGCAAGGTAATACTGGCTTCATAGAATGACTTAAGAAGTGTCCTCTCTTCTTCTTTTTCTTGGGGGGAGTTTGAAAAAAACTGGTGTTACTTCTTTAAATGTTTGGTAGAATCCACCAGTGTCGCTGCCGTCTTCTCTTGGGCTTTTCTTTTTTGGAATTTTTTTGATTCCTAACTCAATCTCTTTACTTACGATAGGCTTTTTCAGATTTTCTTTTTCTTTTACAGTCACTTTTGGTAGTTTGTGCATTTCTAGGAATTTTTCCATTTCATCTGGGTTATTTTGTTTGTTGGCATGCCATAGTATTCCATCATAACTCTTTATATTTCTGTAAAGTCTGTAGTAATGCCCCGTGTTTCATACCTGATTACAGTAATTTCAGTTTTCTCTCTCTTTGTTCTTTAATTGGTCTAGCTAAAGGTTTGTCAGTTTTGTTGATTTTTTTGAAAGAACCAACTTTTGGTTTTATCAATGTTCTTACTTTAATCTTTATTGTTTCCTTCTTTCTGCTTACTTTGAGCTTATTTTGCTCTTTTTTCTAGTTTCTTAGGGTGGAATATTAGGTTACTGATTTTAAATCTAAATATTTATAGCTATAAATTTCACTCTGGGCCCTGCTTTCACTCTAGCCCCTAAATTTGGGTATGTCATCTTTTTGTTTTTGTTAATATCAAAATATTTTCTAATTTGCCTTGTGATTTCTTCGATGACCTGGTGGTTATTTAGAAGTGTGTTGTTTAATTTCCACACATTTGTGAATTTTCCAAATATCCTTCTGTTATTAATTTCTAATTTCATTCCATTGTGGTCAGAAAACTTACTTTGTACGATTTCAGTTTTTAAAATTTTATTGACTTATGTTATGGCCTAGTGTATAATTTATCCCGGAGAACGTTTCCTGTGCACTTGAGAAGAATGTGTATCCTACTG
Source organism: Daubentonia madagascariensis (assembly GCA_023783475.1). Classification (NCBI taxonomy): domain Eukaryota; kingdom Metazoa; phylum Chordata; class Mammalia; order Primates; family Daubentoniidae; genus Daubentonia; species Daubentonia madagascariensis. The sequence goes on from JAKFHU010000086.1 coordinate 10,323,538, forward strand.
TTGTTGGGTAGAATGTTCTATAATTGTTTGTTAGGTCTTGTTGGTATGTATTCTATTTCCTTGCAGATCTTATGTCTTGTTGTTCTCTTCTTTATTAAAAATGGTGTATTGTTTAAGACCATCTGGGGCAAAAGTGAGACCCCATCTCTATAAAAAATAAAAAAAATTAGCCAGGTGTAGTGGCACATGTCTTTAGGCCCAGCTACTCAGGAGGCTGAGGCAGGAGGATCACTTGAGCCCAGGAGTTAGAGACTGCACTGAGCTACGATGATACCACTGCACTCTAGCTGGGGCAACAGAGTAAGCCTTTGTCTCAAAAAAAAAAAAGGGATGTGGAAATGACTAAATATTGTTGTTGGATTGTTTATTTTTCCCGCCAGTTACTTCAGTTTTTGTTTCATGTACTTTGGGGCTCTGTTTTCAGGTGCATATATGTTTATAATTATTATGTCTTCTTGAACAATTGATACTTTTATCATTCTATAATGTCCTTCTTTGTCTCTAGTAACAATTTTTTTTCCTTAAGGTCTATTTTGTCTGATATTAGTATAGCCACTCCAGCTCTCTTTTGGTTACTGTTTGCATGGGATATTTTTCCATCCTTTTAACCTATTTGTGTTTTTTAATCCATTCTGCCAATCTATGCCTTTTAATTGGTGAGTTTAACCCATTTAATTTAATGTAATTACTACTAAGGAAGGACTTGCTTCTGCCAGTCTATATGTCATTTGTCTTTTTGTTCCTCATTTCTTCCATTACAGCCTTTTTTTTTTGCATTTTATAGATATTTTCTAATGTATCACTTTAATTCCTGATTGTTGCTTTTACTACATATATATTTTTAGTTATTTGTGTCTGCCCTTGAGATTACAATTAAAGTCATAGCTTATAAGAATCTAGTTTGGATTAATACCAACTTAATTTCAATGGAATATAAAACTTTGCTCCTATATAGCTTCATTAGTCTCCTGTGCTGTTCTTGTTCAAATTACATCTTTATACATTGTGTGCCCAGCAACATAGATTTATAATTATTGCTTTGTACCATTGTCTTTGGAATCATATAGAAAAAAGGAGTTACAAACAAAAAATACATTAATACTGTCTTTTAAATTTAATTATGTAATTGTCATCCCAAATGTTGTTTATTTTTTTGTATGTGTTTTATTTCAGCCCAAAGGACTCCCTTTAACATTTGTTGTAGGGCAGGTCTACTAGCAACAAACTCTCTCAGTTTTTATTTATCTGGTAATGTCTTAATGTCTCCTTCATTTTTGAAGGATAGTTTTGTCAGATATAGCATTCTTGGTTGATTTTTTTCCCTTTCAGCTCTATGAGTATATCATTCCACTCTCTCTGGCCTCCATGGTTTCTGGTGGGAAATCAGCCATTAATTGTGTTAAGTATGCATTGTATGTGATGAGTTGCTGTTCTGTCCTTGCCTTTTACAATCTGATTATGATGTCTCTAGGTGTGGGTCTCTTTGAATTTACCCTAGTTGGAGTTTGTTGAACTTCTTGGATATATAGATTATATTTTCATCAAATTTGGGAATGTTTGGCCATCATTTCTTCAAATGTTTTCTCTTTCCCTTACTCTCTTCTCCTTCTGAGACTGCCATTATGCATATGTTGGCGTATGTATACAACTGCAGAACCATCAACCCAATCAAGATAATGAACATCATACCCAAAAGCTTCCTTGTAATCCACCTGTCCTGTCCCTCCCTCATCTCCCCTCTTCAGGGAACAATTGATCTGCCTTCTGTCACTATGAATCAGTTTGCATTTTCTAAAGTACTGCTAGCCAATATAAATATAATGAGAGTCACATACGTAATTTTAAATTTTCAGTAGGCACATTAAGAAGTAAAATAAAATTGACTTTAATAATATATTTAACCTATTAATCAAAATACTATTTCAACATATAATCAACATAAAGAATTATAAGTGAGATATTTTGCTTTCCTTTTCATATACCAACTCTTCAAAATTCAGTGTACAGTTTATGCTTAAAGCACATTTCAATTCAAAAACTACATTGTCATCAGGGATATTTTATCTCCATTTAGATTTTATGAAATTTATAGTTTAAACAGTAGATTTACATTCACAAATTGTTCTAAACGTACTTAAAGGTTTTTCAATAACTGAATTGAGTACCAAGCAATCATTTTTGCTTAATATTCTCATCCAAATCAGTAAGACTGGTTCATCTTTTATAGAAGAATTGATTTGGCTTTGAAGCAGAACCAATTAGTTTCAAACTACTTCTGTCAAGTTAAATAAATTCACTAATTCTCATGTCAACTCAGTATTATTAATATGAAATTCAAAGAGCTATTGCCTAAATTGAAAAGCAATCTTAAACTTATCAATACCAACAAAGAATTCTTCAAAATTTTCTTGTAAGCTTTGTAGCCAATTTATATAACTCTTTATATAACGATTTATAACTCTGCTGAATATAATTAAAATCTGCTCTATGTTGATTTATATTAGAAAAATGTATATGATGATTATTATTTATTATATTATGAAAAGTTTCAATTTCAATATAAATTTTCAAACCTGAATAGCCAGGAAATAAATAAGCTTTTCCTTTCCTTGTGGCTTCAAATTTAGCATGTTTATATGCTGTGTGATACCAGTGAGAAAACCTAAATCACACTGTCATTTTTTGTCTTTGATCTTGAATATTTGGCAAACATCTCTTTCATTGTAGGAAAATCTTGAATGGGAGTTAACAGCACAGTAAGTCTTTGTAAAGCTCTTCTATGATTCAACCAACAAGCTTTGGCAAAGAACACAAGATCATTAAATTCATTGTCTTCTATTTCTCTTGTGATATAAACTAGTTTTTTTCAGATCAGGCTGAAAATTTTCTTTTTCAGATGTGAAAGATTCAAAAATACATACATAATGAGGGAATATTTTAGGCTACAAGTTGACATTTTTGGGGTAAATTTGGAAGTCCTTTGAGACAAAATTTAGCAAAAGTATTAATTAATTGCTCATCTAAAGCTAAACAGAAGTATACTTGTAATAGTTCAAATTGTGAATTAATTGATCTTTGATATTGTTAGGTCTTGTATTCTATGGGAAAGTTTTTAGTGGCTTAACTGAAGATCTTTACTTTTATTAAAATGATTATTTTTAAATTTTTTTCTTATAATTTTCTAAAAAAATTTCCATAACTAAAATAATAATTTTTTCATTATCTCTCTACCTAAAAATGATGTTCTTTTTGTATAAGAATTTAAGTTATTTTATGGCTGGCCAAAGTTACAAGCTCAGATCCTGGTACAAATTGTTTAAAGAATTTTTAAAAGTTCTGATTTCAGTTCACTAATTTTGCCATTTCTTTTTTGACTGTGGAGAGGAAACTTTTTTTCTTTTTTTTTTGAGACAGAGTCTCACTCTGTTGCCTGGGCTGGAGTGCCGTAGCGTCATCGTAGCTCACTGCAACCTCACTCTCCTGGGCTCAAGCGGTCCTCCTGCCTCAGCCTCCAAAGTGCTAAGATTACAGGGGTGAGCCACTGCACCTGGACTACACTGTATTCTTTTGCATTGATCTATTATACTGTATTCTTTTACATTAATCTATGTGTCTATCACATTGCTGATACTATACTTCCTTGATTACTGTAGCCTTATAGTAAGTCTTAAATTTTGGTAGCAAGAGTCCCCCAACTTTATTCTTCTTTTTCAAATTTCTTTTGGCCATTCTAGTTCTTTTGCATTTACATGTAAATTTTAGAGTCAGCTTGTATATATCTACAAAATCTTGCAAGACTTTTGATCAGTGTTGTTAAATCTATAGATCAATTTGGGGAGTGTTGACATCTTACCTATACTGAGTCTTCTAATCTGTGAACATGGTATGCCTCATCATTTATTTAGGTCTGCCTAGATTTCTTTTAAAAGTATTTTGCCATTTCTAGCTTAAATATCCTGAACATATTTTGCTATTTTTATATCTAAGTATTTCATTGCTTTGGTGCTATTGTAAATGGTATTTTTAAAATTTCAGTTTCCAATCATTTGCTGCTAGTTCATAAATATATGATTGTATGTTGCAACCTTTATAAATTTATTTATAGTTCTAGTAGCTTTCTTTTTCTGTAGATTTCTTAGGATTTTCTACATCATGTGTTCTGTGAGTAGGGACAGTTTTAATTCTTCCTTTCTAATCTGTAAGCCCTTTATTTCTTTTCTTGCCTTATTGCCCAGGCTTGGCCTTCCAGCACAATGTTGAATAGAAGTAGTGAGAGTGAAGGAACATCCTTACCTTGCTCCTGAACTTACGGTGAAAGCATTCAGTCCTTTCCCAGTAAGTATGATGTTAGCTCTGGGTTTTTTGGAGATGCCCTTTATCAGGTTGAGGAAGTGCCCTTTTATTCCACTTTGATGAGATTTTTTAATCCAGAATGACTGTTGAATCTTTCCAACTGCTTTTTCTGCATACGTTGATATGATCATGTCAGTATATTGAGCAAAATATATGATCGTATGCTTTTTATCCTGTTAATAAGCTGTTAATAAGATAGATTGCATTGGTTAATTTTCACACATTGAACCAGCCTCATATTGCTGGGATAAAACTCACTTGGTTATGATTTATTACTGTTTTATATATTGATGCATTTAATTTGCTATTTTTTGGAGGATTTTGTGTCTATGTTCATAAAGACTGTTGGTCTGTGTTGACTTCTGTTTTTGTACTATCACAGTATGGTTTTGGTGTAAAGGCAATGCTGGTCTCATACAACAATTTTGGAAGTATTTAGTCTTCCATTTTCTGGAAGAGATTGTGTGGAATTGGTGTTTTCTCTTCTTTAAATTTGTGGTAAAATTCTCTGGAGAAATTATCTGGGCCTGGAGATTTCTTCTTGGAAAGTTTTTAATGGCATATTCAATTTCTTTAATAGTTTGGGACTATTCGAGTTATCTATTTTACCTTGGGTGAGTTTTGGTAGTTTGTCGTTTTTGAGAAACTGGTCCATTTCATCTAAGTTGTCAAATTTATGGGTGTAGAGTTGTTCATAGTATTCCCTTACTATCCTTTTGTGAGGTTTGTAGTGATACCATGTATTTCTCCTTCCTTCCTTTCTTTTTCTTCCTTTGTTTGTTTCTTTCTTTTTGTTATTTGGCTAGAGGTTTAAGAATTTTATATATCTTTTTAAAGAACCAGGTTTTGGTTTAATTGATCTCTCTATTGTTTTCCGTTTCATTATTTCTGCTCTTACCTTTGTCATTTCCTTTCTTGGGCTTGCTTTGAGTTTATTTCCCTCTTCTTTTTGTAGTTTCTTAAAATGGAATCTTAGGTTATTGATTTGAGAATTTTCTTCTTTTCTAATACAATCATTTAATGCTATAAATTCCTCTTTCATAGTACTTTGGCTGCATCCCATAAATTTTGATATGTTGTATTTTCATTTTCATTCAAATTAAAATATTTTCTAATTTCCCTTGAGACTTCCTTTTTCACCTAGGATTATTTAGAAGTATGTAGTCAATTTCCAGGTACTTGAATATTTTCTAGTTTTCATTCTATTATTGACTTCTAGTTAAATATGTAAATCTATGTACCTATGTAAATCTAGCTTTACATAGATTTAATTTTTAAACATTTATTAGGTTTATTTTATGACTGAGGATATGGTTTATCTTGGTGAATGTTCTATGTGCATTTGAAATTCCAATTAATTTTTGTATATGATATAAAGTGAGGATTGATTTTTTTTGAACATGAATATTCAACTGTCTTAGCACCATTTGTTAAATAGATTATCCACTCCCAAGTGAATTGCCTTGGCACCTTTGTTGGAAATTAACTGACCATAGATACGTGGGTCTATCTCTAGGCTCTCTATTCTGTTCCATTGATCTATATGTCTGTCTTTTTGCCAGTACCACACTGTCTTAGTAACTTAGTTAATGTCGCTTTATAATACATCTTGAAACCAGATAGTTCAGGTCCTCTGACTTTATTCTTTTTTGAATTGTTTTGACTATTTTAGCTATTTGGATTTGCATGTCTATATAAATTTTAGAATCAGCTTATCAATTGTTACAAGAAGAAAAAAGCTTGCTGTGACTTTGATTGGTATTGCTTTAAATCTATGGATCTAGTTGGGGAGAAATGACATCTTAACAATAGTCAGTCTTTCTATCCATGAACATGGTATATCTCTTCATTTATTTAAATCATTGTTTCTCAACTTTTTTTTTGCCTCTACTATGATGCCATTTTAGACAACATTTTCCAATCATCCCCTCATAAAATTTTAATATGGCAGATATATTTATATCTGTATGTTGTATGTTTATGTACTCTGTGTGTATGTATGTGTGTGTGTGTGTGTATATATATATATATATCTATATATATCTGTGCTTTATATATAAAAGAGTAAGATTTTTCACATACCCCCTCCCACAAGAAACAACTATTTTTCTCTTGGAGGTGATATCAATCCTGTTGATAATGCGTGATTTAAGTCTTCTTGAATTCCTAGCAATATTTTGTAGTTTTCACAATACTGGTCTTAAAAAATCTTTTGTCAAATTTATTGCTCACTTTCATATTTTTTAGTACTATAGTAAATATGTTTAAAATTTTCTACTTTTGTTTACTTGTTGCTACCACATAGAAATATAATTGATTTAAATTTTTTAAATTTATTTTTATTGAGGTAAAGTATGCAAATATAATTTATCATCTTTACCATTTTAAAGCATACAGTTCAATGGTTATAAATACATTTATATAAACTGATTTTTGTATCATGATCTTGTGTGCTGCAATCTGTTTTGAGACAGGGTCTCTCTCTGTTGCCCAGGCTAGAGTGCCGTGGTCTGATCATAGCTCACTGCAACCCCAAACTTCTGTGCTCAAACATTCCTCCCACCTCAGCCTCCTGAGTATCTGGGACTACAGGTGCATGCCTCCATGTCCAGCTAATTTTTTCTTTTCTTTTTTATGGAGATGGGGTCTCACAGTCTCACTATGTTGCTCAGGCTGATCTTGAACTCTGGGCCTCAAGTGATCCTCCCACTTCAGCCTCCCAAAGTGCTAGGAATACAGGCCTGAGCCACTGCACCTGGCCTATAATCTTAATAAGCACACTTATTCTTTTAGTTTTAGTAGTCCTAAAATGCTTTAAATTCCAGTAGTTTTTTGGTAGGTTCTGTAGGATTTTCTACATGGATGATTAAGTTTTCTGCTAGTAAAGACAATTTTAACTCTTTCTTTTTGATCTAAATGCTTTTTATTTCTCTTTAATGCTCTATTGCACTGGCTAGACATTCCATCCCTACTTTGAAAAGCAGTGCTGAGAGTGGACATTGTTGCCTCGTTCCTGATCTTAGGAGAAAAACATTAAGTCTTTTTAAATTTATGAAGTTTCCTTTATGTTTAGTGTTTTCAGAAATGGATGTTAAAATTTTTCAAAAGCTTTTTCTGTGTCTACTGAGATGATCCCCTATTTTATGTTTATTTGTTTTTGTTTCACTTTTATTTTAGTCTGTTAGTATACTGAATTACATTGATTTTTAAACGTTAAACTAAACTTTCATTCCTGGGGTAAATCCCATTTGGTCATAATATGCTATCATTTTTATATATTGTTAGATTTTATTTACTACAATGTTAAGAAGTTTTGCATTTTGTTCATGAGGAATATTGGTCTGTATTTTTCTTTTCATGTAATATCTTTGTCTGGTTTTGGTATCAGGGTCATGCTGGCCTCATAGAATGAGTTAGGAAATATTCTCTCCTCTTCAATTTTCTGGAAGACTTTATATAAATTTGGTGATATTTCTTTCTTAATTAAAATATTTGCTCTTTTAAAATTTTGTTTTCCAATGTGTAAGTTTAAATCATTGGTGTGAGACCTTTCCTCCCTTCTAATATAAGCAATTAATACTTTAAGTTTCCCTCTAAATACTGCTTTAGCCACATCCCACAAATTGTGATCTGTTGTGTTTCCATTTTCATTCACTTCAAATACATTCTAATTTGCCATGTAGTTTCTTCTTTGGCCCATGGGTTATTTGTAAGTGTGTTACCTAGATTCCAAATATTTGGGGGGATTTTTCAGATATATTTTTCTTATTGACTTCTAATTTAATTCCATTGTGGCCAGAGAATATACTTTGTAAGTTAAAGTCTCTTAAATGTGTTGAGACTTGTTTTATGGTCCAGAATGGTCTATGTTCCTATGGTGACTGTTCCACCTGCACGTTAAAAAAAAAAAAAAGATTTTCTGCTATTGTTGAGTGGAAGGTTCTATAAATGTCGTTTAGGTTGGCTGATAGTATGCCTTAAGTCTTCCATACCTTACTGATTATCTGTCTTCTGTTCTACTAATTGTTTAATAAGTGGTGTTGATATTTCTGACTACAGTTGTTAGCACATCTGTTTCTATTTGGAGTTTTTGATTCATGTATTTTGAATCTCTGTTATTAGGGACATAAACATTTAGGATTGCTAGATCCTTTTCCTGAATTGACCTCTTTGTTGTTATGAAATGACCTTTTTGTCTCTGGTAATATTCTTTGTCTTGAAATCTATTAATACTTTGTCTGTTGTTAATACAGTCACTCTAGCTTTACTTTGATTAGTGTTAATGGGGTACATATGTATTTCATTCTTTTACTTTTAACTTATTTGTGTCTTCATACAAAGAGTTGGTTTCTTGTAGGCAGCAGAGTTGGGTCTTGTTCTTTTATAAAATCTGACAATCTCTGCCTTTTAATTGAGGCATTTAGGCGAGCAGTTGAAGAACTTTTTCTGTGAGGTGGCAAATAGTAAATATTTTAGCCTTTGTGAGCTACATCTAATCTTTGTTTGGTCTCCATCTCTTCTTCTTCTTCTTTTTTGAGACAGGTTCTTGTTCTGTCACCCCTGCAACCTCAAACTCGGGCTCAAGGGATCCTTCTGCCTCAGCCTCCCAAGTAGCTGGGACTACAGGCACATGCTAATTTTGCTTTTACCATTTGCTAAATACCACGCCCGGCTAATTTTTTTTTTTTTTCCGGCAGAGGCAGGATCTCTCTATGTTGGTTAGGCTGGTCTGAAACTTCTGGCCTTCGAATGACCCTCCCACCCCAGCCTCCCAAAGTGCTGGGATTACAGCCGCGAGCCACCTCACCCAGCCCTTTCTCCTTTTTAAACATCACTTTATTGATGTACAAATCATTCTTAGATCAAGGACCATGTAAAAACATGCTACAGACCATAATTTTTTAATCGCTCCTATAAGCTATTTACATTTTATGTAATTATTGATATGGTGGAATTTAAATTTATCATCTTGATATTTGTTTTCTATCTGACCCACCTATTCTTTGGTTTTTTTGTTTGGCCTTCTTTTGAATTAATTAAATTTTTTATGATTCCATTTTATCTGATTTATTAGTTTATTAGGTATAACTCTTAGTTTTTAATTTTTTAGTGATTGTTTTATGGTTTATAGTATGCATTTTTAACTAATTAGTCTACCTTTAAGTATGGTAGACTTAAAGGTACTCTCTACTTAACCATACTCTCTACTAAAATCTTACAACAATGTACTTCAATTTTTCCCCTCCCAGGCCTTTGTGTTTTTGTTTTCATATGTTTTGCTTCTACAAATTATGAACCCCACAATACATTGTCATTATTTTTGCTTTCAGTAGTCAACTATCTTTTGTAAAGATTCTAAAAATTAAAAAAAAGTCTTTTATGTTTACCCACATTCTTAACCATTTCTGATTTTCTTTGATCCTTTATGTACATCCATATTTCCATATGGTATCATTTTTCTTCTGCCTGAGGACTTCTTGGAATATTTTTTGTAGTGAAGATCTGCTTGGGATGAGTTCTGTCAGCTTTCGTATGTCTAAGGGAATCTTCAGGTTCTAGTTCTGGGTAAAATGGAGTGAATGCCCTCTACTTGGTCTCGCCAACTGAATGTAGCTATAAAACCTGGACAGAATACATGGAACTGCTGAGGACTCTGAATAATCAATATTAGTAGGAATATTGGAAAATGCAGCCAGAATTTGGAGTACCACTGAACTGGTGGTGATGCTACCCAATTTTTTTCTACAATAGCCTGCAGCCTGAACCCCAAAAGTAGGCATTGGCATGAACAATGAGAACTCTCAGAGAAGCCTTCTTGTTCTGGCCCAGCGAGCAGGGGAGGGACCTTCTCATGCTCAGAGAGAGAAGAGGAAAGTACATCTTTTTTCTTCTCTCCAATCCCTCGTGCCCTAGGTCCCAAGCAATTCTGTGGTAGCAGTGTGCAACGTCCCAAGGGAGCACACAGAACCAATTCCTCAATAACCACAAACTACCAAGACTCACTCAAGATGAAATAGATAACCTGAATAGTCCCATATCTATTGAAGAAATTGAAATAATAGTTTGAAATCTTCCAAAAAAGAAATTTCTAGTTCCCAATAATTTCACTGGAGAATGATGCCAACCATTTAAAGAAAAAAAATCCCAATTCCTCAAAATCCCTTTCAGAAAAATAGGAGAAGCAGCCGGGCGCAGTGGCTCACGCCTGTAATCCTAGCACTCTGGGAGGCCAAGGTGGGAGGATCGCTTGAGGCCAGGAGTTCGAGGTTGCAGTAAGCTATGATGACACCATTGCACTCTAGCCCAGGCAACAGAGCGAGACCCTGAGCAATAGCGAGACCCCACTTCTACAAAAAATAGAAAAATTAGCCAGTCACGGTGGCGTGTGCCTGTAGTCGCAGCTACTCGGGAGGCTGAGGCAGGAGGATCGCTTGAGCTCAGGAGTTCCAGGCTGCAGTGAGCTATGATGACGCCACTGCACTCTAGCCTGGGTGACAGAGTGAGACCCTGTCTCAAAAAAAAAAAAAAAAAAAAAGAAAGCTAGAAGAAGAGAGAGTACTTCCAAAATCATTTTATGAGGCCAGTGTTACTGTGATACCAAAACCAGGCAATGAGAGTACAAAAAAGGAGGCTGCGTGAACCGATAGCCCTCAAACACAGACACAAAACTCAACAATTTCACCAATCTCTTCTTTTCTGCAGAGCCTAATCTTCTATTAATCCCATCCTGTGTGTTTTTCACCTCAGATTTTGTAGTTTTCACCTCTAGAATGGGTCCTTTTAATATCTTCAAACATTGCATTTTTCATGTCTAGAATTTAGTCTTTTCTATATCTTCCATGTCTCTGTTTAACATGCTCGACCTTTTCTTCTGCCTTCTCGAATATAGGGAGTATACTGTTTTAATGTCCTTGTGTAACGGCCTCCCAACGATGTCCATGTCTTAATCCCCAGGATTTGTGAATATGTTGCCTTACGTAGCAAATGGGACTTTGCAGATGTGACTAAATTAAGGATCTTAAAATGGGGAGATTATCCTGGATTATCTGGGTGAGTCCAATGTTATCACAAGGTTTCTCATAAGAGGGATCCAGGAGGGTAGAGTCAGAGAAGGAGACATGATAACAAAAGCAGGGGGGTTAGGGGGTGGGAGGCTACTATCTTTGAAGTTGGAGGAAGGGACCCTGAGTCAAAGAATTCAGGCGGCCTCTAGAAACTTAAAAAGGCACAATTCTCCCCCTAGAGCCTCCAGAAGGAACTCAAACCTGTGACACCTTGGTTTTAGCCAGACTGGTTTAGGACTTATGACTTCCAGAACTATAAGGCAACAAATTTGTATGGTCACTAAGTATGTGGTAATTTGTTACAGTAGCAATAAAAGACTAATATATATGTCTATTATTAAATTTATTCCTAAGTATTTCCATTTTAAACACTACCATACATGGTTTTTAAAAAAATTTCATTTGCAATTGCTTGATGCTAGTGTATAGATATTCAATTGACACTTCGCTCTGCTGACTTATTAGTTCTAGTAGCTTTATCACACATTCCCTAGGATTTTCAACATACGTGATCATGTTGTCTGCAATAAGAACAGTTGTACATCTTCCTTTCCCATCAGTGTGTCTTTTACTTTTTCTTCCCTTACTCTAGTCTAAGCTAGACCCACCAGTACCATGCTGAACATAAGCAGGGAGAGGAGACACCCTTGCTTTGTTTTGATCATAGGGAGAAAGCTCTCAGTCTTTAACCATTAAGTATGACATTAGCTGGAAGTTTTTGTAGCTGTACTTATCATGTTGAGATAGTTCCTTTCTAAATTTTTCGTTTGCCGAAAAGATTTCTTTTTTATTCTGAATGGATGTTGAATTTTGTCAGATAATTCTTTACTGCAACTATTGAGATGACCATGTCATTTTAAACCTTATATTCTGTTAAGATACTGTATTACATTGACTGATTCTTTTGTTTGTTTGTTAAGCCAACATTGTATTTCTGGGACAAATTCCACTTGATCTTGATGTTTTATCTGTTTTATTTGTTGAGCTTGATTTGCTAGTCTTTCTAAAGGATTTTTGCATCTTTCTTCGTGAGGACTATTGGTCTATATCAGGGGTCACCAAATTTTTTCCATAGAGAGTCAGATAGTAAATATCTGAGGCTTTGTAGGCCATATAATTTTGCTACAACTGCTTGGCTCTGCCTCTGTAACACAAAAGCAGACAATATATGATTTAATGAGTGTGGCTATGTTTTAATAAAACTTTGTTTAGAGAAACAGATTGGAGGCTGGTTTGGGCTCACAGATCATGGTTTACTGACCCCTGGTATATATTTGTTGGGGTTTTTTTCCTCCTTGTAATGTCTTTGTCTGGTTTTGGTATCGGAGTGACACTGGCCTCATAAAATTAGTTGATAAGTATTCTTCTTTTATGTTTTCTAACAGTTGTGAGATTGGTATGACTTAATTAATAATTAATCCTTAATTATTTGATAGAATTTACCAGTCAAGCCATCTGAGCCCGGAATTTTTCTTTGTGAGAAAGCTCTGATATATAAAATATATATAATATATATATTTTTTATATTTTATATTTTTATATTTTATAAAATATAAAATATTTTATATTTCTGAATATAAAATAAAAATTTGAGTAGCAATAGGCTCATTCAGATTTTCTATTTTTTTCTTTTTTATGTATTTTTATTGATTCACATACCCTAAAACTCACCTTTTTAAAATGTACAATTCAATAATTTTTAGTATATTCACAGAGTTGTGCAGCCATCACCATGATCTAATTCCATAATTTTTTCAACTCTCCAGAAGAAACCCCATATGCGTTAGCAGTCACTCCCCTCTCTTGTCAGCCCTTGGCAACCACTTCCTGTCTCTACGGATTTGCCTATTCCGAAATTTCATATAAGTGGAATCATACACTATGATGTGGCTGGCTTCTTTTGTAATACTTGGCATAATGTTTTCAATGTCATTCATATTGTAGCATCTGTCAGTACTTTGTTCCTTCTAGCTGAATGTTATTCCATTGTATGGATTGTATATTTATCCATTCATCAGTTGATGAACATGAAGACATGATGCCAAACTTAGTGCGGACACCCAATATCCGGGTATAGCGCACTACAGCCCAGACCTCCTGGGCTCAGCGATCCTCCTGCCTCAGCCTCCTGAGTAGCTGGGAGTAGCTGGGACTACAGGTGTGTGCCACCATGCCCGGCCAGCCAATTATCTTTTAAAGAAATAAAAAAGAGAGGAAATATCTTTTATATTAGTCTACATATTTGCCATTTCTAGTGCATTCATTTCTCGTATATCATGTTTATATGTGATATCTTTTCCCTTTAGCTTGAAAAGTTTTCTTTAAAATTTTTTGTAGTGAAAGATCTACTGGCAATAAATTTTCTCACCTTTTGTTTGTCAGAAAATACCTTTATTTCATCTTCATTTTGGGGAAGCCATTTTAATTGAATAAAGAATTCTAGGTCGACAGCTTTTTCTCCCCTCCCCCGTAAAGATGTCATTGTATTGTCCTCTACCTTTCATTGTTTCTGGCAAGAAGCCAGCACTCATCCTTATCTTTGTTTCCTTACATAATGTGTCATTTTCTCCTCTGGCTGCTTTTACAGGTTTTCTCTTTTTGTTGGTTTTCAGCAACTTAATTGTGATGTGCTTTGGTATGATTTTCTTTGTGTTTATTCTTTTTGGGTGTTCTTTGAGCTTCTTGGATCTTTGGTTTATGGTTTTCATCAAATTTAAAATTTGAAAAAATTTCAACAATTACTTCTTCTGTAGAAGAAGGAAGTACCCTCTGGTACTCCAATTATATGAGTATTAGTGGGATTAATATTGTTCTACTTGGTGTCTACACCAAGACACTGTTAAAATTGTTTTTGGCTTTTTCTTCCCCCTTGGTACTTTAGTTTGGATAGATTCTATTGCTCTGTCTTCAGGTTCATTGATCTTTTCTTTGTAATGTCTAATCTGCTGTTAAGTTCATCCAATACATTTTTAATTTCAGACATTGTATTTCCAGCTCCAGAAGTTCCACTGGCTGTCTTTTACATCTTCTGTTTCTCTCCTCACTATGTTTTCCTTTTAAAATCTTGAACATATTTATAATAGCCGATTTAAAGTCTTGTCAACTAACTTGATCATCTTTGTCATTTCTGGATCTGTTTCATTGAGTTTTATTGTTAGAGGTCGTATTTTCCTGCTTCTTTGCATGTCTATAAGTGTTTTTTTCTTTTTACAGCTTTATTGAGATATAATTCACATAGCATACAAGTCAGCAATTTAAAGTGTATATTCTAATGACTTTTAGTATATTCACAGAGTTGTACATCCATCACCACAATCAATTTTACAATATTTTCATTACCCGTAAAAGAAGCCCCCCTCCCCTTAGCCCTCATCCCCAAGTCCCTCCGTTCCTCCTCCCCCGGCCCTAGGTAACCGCTAATCCACTTTGTCTTTGTAGATTTGCCTGTTCTAGACATTGTATATAAATGGAATCATATGTGATCCTTTGTGACTCAGCGTAACGTTTCCCAGGTCTGTCCACATTGTAGCATGGATCAGTTCTTTGTTTCTTTTTTGCCAAATAACATTCCATAGTATGGAAATAGTAAGTTTTGATTGGCTATTGAATGCTGCGATGTTGTGCTGTTCTCTTTCCATCCATGGCAACTTTATGAGGCCGATAGGACTCCCCCTACTTTACAGATGAGGAAGGCGAGGCTCAGATAGAAGGCCACACAGTGGGTGGAACTCCCAGGAAGCTGATATGAGGGAGGAAGCATGGCCTTGCCCCGAGGAGAGACACAGCCATGCTGTGGGAAAGGTCTGAGTGGAGAGACATGGACCTCCCTGAAAAGTAAGTTACTCTGACGAGAGAGGTCCAACCATGCTTTGAAAAATGTAGTCTGATGGGGGCAAGGGCCCTGACCTGAGAAGCCCCAGTCAGAGGAGGAAGCTGTGACCCTTCCTTGGGAGCTGTGACCTGAGGGGATGTGGTCCCACTCAGAAAAGTCCCTGTTCATCAGGCCTTCCCCGACCAGTGAAGGTCAGAGGCAGGGGCCTGGGTCCTGAGGTACCTTCAGCTCTGGGGAGGGCCTGCCAGCACAGGGCACAAGCCTGCATCTGCCTGCAGGAAGCCCAGGCAGTGCCTGAAGGGATGCCAGACACAGGGCCAGGACCCTAAAGACCTGGCACTGCTTTGCCCACAGCTGGTACTCAGAGCTGTCCAATGGCTATGAGAGCTCTAGCCAGCAGGTGTTTGATCATATCAAGGGTAGAGCTAGGCCACTGCCCCGTGCACTGCATCCCTCCCTCCCTGTAGTTGGGGCCTCATCTTCCTCTGGGGGCTTAGCTGTACTCCAGGCTCAAGAACCAGTGAGGCCCAGGCAGAGATGAGGGGGAGTTTAAGCAGTTCCAGACCCTGCATCTGGAGCTCAGCCTCAAGTCCCCCAGCTCTGGGTCTGACTGCATTTTTGATGTCTGAATACTGGCCTCGTTCCCACAGGGCAGGTCTCACCCCCATACCCTGATTCTGGGACCTGGGTCTTATATGACAGACCTGAATCCCTGTCTCACCCCTGCCCACCCACCTAATCACCCCTCCCTGGCCTTGCATCTGGCCCTGAGCTCCCTGGGCCACCCACCCACATTTGCTAGGCTCTGAGTGTCCTGTGCGAACACCCTGCCATCTCTCACGGGCCACCCTCCAGGCTGACACTTGCCCACGGGACCCTCTGCTCTCCCTCTCAACTATGCCCTTCCAGCCTCAGCCACTCAGCCACCCTCAGCCAGACCCTATTCAGGGCTGCTGGCCCCCAAGCTGCCCCCTAACTCCAGTTCACAGGCTCGCATGCAGCTAAGTGGTCCTTGTGGGGTCTGTGGTCCAGACCACAGCAAGACAATCGCGGCATGGACGCGCGACGTCTCTCTAAGGCCGCCTTTCATTCTCAGCTGTAGTCAAGTACTCTATTTGGCTGGAGCTTGGGAGGATGAAATGGGACACAGGGCTGCAGGGGTGTTGGGCCTCTGTGGTTGGGGCTTTGAATCTAGTGTAGCAGGCCCCTCAGGTTCCCACCACCGCTCCACGGACAGCCTGATGCACGCCAGCAGTCCTGCCTCACACACACACGCGCACACACACACACACACTCGGGCGTGGCTTAGTTTGGGCTCCCCGGAAGCAGAGCCTGAGTCAGGGGTTAGGTACACGTGATTTCCTCAGGTGGGACGGGGTGGGAAGAGTCTGCGGCCCGAAGTCCTGGCAGCAGGCGGGTCCATCTGCCCAGGGCCTTTCCTCTCTAAAGAAGCAATGATCCAGTGAACCGTCCAGAATGGGCACATCGACACAGACAGAGAGGAGCTTGGTAGCTGCCTTGGGCTGCTGGTGGTGCTGGGGGAGAGATTGGAGTTTGGGGCGGAGGGTGATAGCTAAAGGGTACAGGGTCTCTTTTTGGGGTGATGAAAATGTTCTAAAATTGACCATGGAGATGATGGCACAACTCTGTGAATACACTAAAAACCACTGAATTGTACACTTTAAATGGAGGAATTGTGTGGTGTGTGGATTATATCACAACAAAGCTGTTCTTTCAATAAAGGCAGTGAGAGTGGGGTTGTGCAAGGGACATGGGGTTGGCCGTGGGAGGGAGCTTTGCTGACTCATGGAAGGTGGGATGGACCTCAAAAGTCCCATTACTCAACCACCTATTTACCAGCAGAGCCGGCCCTGGTTCTTGCCCACAGGACAGGGTGAGTCAGGGGCTTGATTGAACACTGGTCTCTGGACTCCCAGCTGGGCACTCCGTCCACCACCTCCCGCTGCCCTGCCCGTGGTTGCCCCCTTCCCGGCCACCTCACCCGCAGCATTGCCTTCCCTTTGGCCCATGGCGTGCTGAGGGTGACAAGTTGGATCCCAGATCTTCTGCATTCCACCCCCACCCTGCCCTGCCTGGTGAGTCTGCCTGGCCCCCCGGGGGTCTTCCAGCTGCCAAGGCAGGGACCTGGGTGGACCCAGCTTGGGTGGAGAGACAAGACGTTTGGTTCTTTGAGCTGGAAGGGTCAGGAAATTGAGGCTGACACCTGGCACGGCCCACAGCCTGGGCAGCAAGTTGGGGAGGCTGAGCCAGCCCCTTGTGGGGGTCCTGGCAGTGGCCAGAGGTGGGCACGCCCGGAGGACTGTGGGTGGCAGGTCGCCCGTGGGTAATGGAAAAGCTCAAGCATTGATCATGGTGGGCCTGACAGTATTGTGTGTGTTGATGTTAACAATAGGGAAAGAATTTGTGAGCTTTTGCCAGAGACGCTGGGATTCCCAGTGGCTGCCTCAGAACACACGCTGGGCCACTTCTGGAGCCTTCTTGCCACCACAACCACACCCTTGCTGCCAGCAAGCCCCCCAATCCCCTCTGCTTCGGATGCCTCCACCAACCTCGTCTTGCCCACTCCTGACAGCTCTGTCTAGGCCAACGCCAGTCCTGGTGCTGGTGCCCAATGTGCCCTTCCACCGCTCTGGCATCATTCCCTGCAGACCCTCTGCCCGGCCTGCCTCCCCTCCTTGGCGCCCCCAGCAGCTTGGGGCTGCTCTGCGTCTGCCCAGGAAGGCCTTTGCTGTCCACCAGGCTGTGGCCAAGGCCTTGCTTCCTTCCTGGAGTGGAAAGGCCTGTCCCCAGGCACTGGGCCTGCCCCTGGCTTGGAAACCCCCCGCCTGTCCGCTGCCTGGGTCCTGCCTGGTGCTTCCCTCACATGAGCTAACGCCTGGGGGCACCTGGGCCCCTCCTGCCCATTGTCTTGTCTGGGGCCAGAAGCTCGGGCAGTGACCCTGGCTGGTCAGAGGAGGCTGCTGAGGCTGAAACAAAGGGGCCCACGTGCAGGAGAGCGTCCGTGTTCACGGAAGGCCCTGGGCCAAGAGCTGCTCTCAGCATCGTTGCTGCTCTCACCATGCTCACGGCCTCTAGTTTCATCCACAGCAGCGTCACCATCCCCACCACCACCACCACTACCAGTGTCTCCACCATCCCTGTCGTCTCCTCCCTCCTCCATCCTTAGCTCCACCACCTCCGCCATGTCTGCCATCCTCACCACCACCATCACCCACCCAGTTCCCTGGCGTCACTAAACGTTTCTTAACAACCAGGCATGGGTCCGGGTGGAGAGGTGACCCTGGGTGGCAGGTGTGGCCAGGCTGCAGATCCTGGCTGTGCTGAGGCTTGTGTCTGCCCACCTGCTGCGACGCTTACCTTGCATGGCGATGGTGGCCAATGGTGGCTGATGGTGGACATCTGTGCTGACCAGCTTGGCGCCCACAGCCAATGCCTGGGAATCTGCGGGCAGCTCAAAGTCAGGACCACCTGGATCATGGGCTCTGGGGCCCAGGAGGCTTGTCCTCCTCACATCCGACCTCAAAGAAACCAGGAGATCCTGGGGTGGGGGGAACTGGAAGTGGGAGCCAATGCTCTAGCTGTGCTTGGACTCAGTGTGGCCTCCAAAACTCACTGCCTCTCTCTGGGCCTCTGTTCTCGTCTCTAAGATGGCAAGAGCAGCACTTCTTCCCTCCCAAGGAGAGTGGGACAGGTGCAGAGTGTGTCCACAGGCTCCGCTCCTCTGAGGGAGGACCGCACAGCGGGGCCCATCTCAGACCACCTGGGCGCGTCTCCGGCCTCCACCTCTCAGCAGGGCTGAGACTTTGAGGAAGTCACTCATTGTTTCTGCTAAGACTCAGTTTCCCCATCTATTAACAGGGGATAAATAATAGACTCCACCACTTAGAACCGCTATGAGGATCACCTGAGCTTGGCCTGTACAGCACTCAGTTTAAATTCTCACCTGTGGGCCAGGCATGCAGGGGTGGTGCAGCCCCACTTTACAGAGGGGGGCACAGGGTGGGGTGGGGTTGAGGGGAGAATTGCCTGAGGATTTTATCCCTTCAGAAATGACAGAGCAAGGATTTGGGGCCAGGCCACAAGCCTCCTGGGTCCTTTTCTGAGCTCCTGTTGACTTGGGACTATGTGCTCAGACTGCAAGAGGCACACAGGGACACTGAGGCCCAGTGCCTGCCTGGCAGCGGGACTCAGGGAGCTCACGGGCAAGGGACTGGGAAGGGTGGGCTCGGGTGGGTTATAGGGAACCAGGATGACTTGGAAAACAAGAGAAGAGGAAGAAGGGCATCCAGGAAGGGATCTGGGCAGGCATATGCTGGAGACCCTAGTGGGCACAGCATGGGGGCGTCAAACAGGGTGGACACCTGGCTGGCAGGTAAGAAGGACCCTGGATCCTGAAAATCAAGTGCTGAAAGGGTCCTTGGAGGCCACCAGCTCATCCACAACATCCAAAGGAGAACCAGAGCAGAGAAGGGCAGGGCAGGGGCAGAACCAAGCCAGCACCTGGCTCCCTATCCCCTGCCTCCCTGGGCTGGCGTTGTCATCCTTACTGTCAGGAAAATGTCCAGCGTTCATGGAGACTTGTCTGCCAGGACAGCCTAAGTCCCGGGCTTTGCTCCCTTCTTGTCCTTGTCCTTGTCCTGGGCACTAGGGTCTGGGAGCCCTTCTCCAGAGGAGGCCTTTAGGAGTCAATGGCCAAAAGGGTGATAAAATGATGTTAGGGTTCTTGGCAGTAGTCTGCCAGGAGAGCTGCCTTGCTGTGCCACGACCACTCTGGGGGTGCTGCCTGTGTCACTTACATCTAGAGCTGCCCTAGATCCCAGGCATTGGGCCAAGTTGTCATCTTCATGTCATAGTGGAGAAACTGAGGCTCAGAGAGGTTTGACAGCTTGCCCAAGGTACACAGAGCAGAGCTGGGGTTGGACTCAAGGCCTGTCTGACCCCTTGTGAGACACACACCGAAGTCCCCGTCCCCATCCACCTGACCGGGGTCATGGGGGAAGGCAGTGCTCTAGATGGGGATCTGGGGAGAAGATGGAAAACAAGATGGGCAGCTGTGCCTGTGGCCAGGGCTCCCTGCCACCCCCGGCCCAGCCTGCTTCTGCCAGGGCCCACAGCCCACTGCAGCACAGGCAGCCAAAATGCCCAGGTTCCTGGGGCTGCCACGCTCTCTCCCCATGGCCCTGGCATGGCCCCCACGCCAGTGGGCCTGGATGCTCAGAGCACCATCCACAAGCAGCCCCGAGCCTGCGCCAGACACAGCCATGGAGCTTGAGTGGGCAACTGACTTCTGGGGGCTCCTCCGTGGACACACAGCCCCATTGAGCAGGGGGCTCGAGGCCTCAGGACCTGCCTCTGGCTGAGGTTGGGCTCAGGGCTGGCATCTGGACTCACTTCCCTGCTGCCCACCACCCACCCAGGGCAGAGGGGAGCCAGGTGGGGTCTGAGCTGGGAGAGGGGGCCCAGCCTGGCAGTAACTTGGTATTTTAGGAGGGTCTTTCCAGGTGAAAGGAGGAAAGTTGAGGCCCACATACCAACCATCTCCCCCAAGTACCCCTGAGTCACACACCCTCTGCCCCATCCCCCCATCCTTCTAGGTGTCTCATCTTGGCAGCAGTGAACCTGCTAGCCTCCCCAGAGCCCTGCAGCCCCCCAGGTCCCTCCCTACCCCCTGCCTCTCAGACCCACTCCATGATGAAGCTTGGTCCACGATTTTCTGGACGGTGTGTGCTCACTTGCGCTCTCTCTGTGGCCACTCAGTGGTTGCTCGAGCATAGACCTCTCTGTGCCTTACTGGGATCACCTCACCAACCTCTGCCAGAGCCCCCTACCCCCAGGCTCACCCTGCAGTCCAGGCCCATCGGCAATCAGGGTGGGCTTGCAAAAGTGGCAAGTCTGACCGTGTCCCTGGAGGCTGACACCCTTGCTGGCTCCCTGTTGACTACAAAGAAAGTCCCAGCTCCTTAGCCAGGTGGTCAAGATCCCTGGTGTCCTGGTCCCTAAAGCATTTGTGCTCTCTGGGCCTCATGTCCTGTGTACCTCTCCCACCTTCCAGGTGAAACACTGGTGGCCCCTGGAAAGTCTGGGCTGTTCGGCAGCACGTCCTCGGCCCAGGCCTGGAATATCCTTCCTTCAAGACTTGCCTAAAACACCCCCTTCTCCATGAAGTGTCCCCACTAACTCCCCACCTCTGGCATGGGGGAGCTGCTCATCCCCTCCTGGCTGTCCCATTTGCCATTGTGCACCCATGTGGCACACTGTTATGCCTGGGGACACTGATTTGAGTCTGAGCTTGTCTTCCCCACCAACATGGAAGCTCCTAGAGGCAGGAATCAACCTGGTTTCCCTTTCTCTGTGGCCCCGGTGTCCAGCATGGGTCTGACCCAGAAAAGGGTCCCACAGGACACATTCATTCATCCATCGAGTGGGACAGCCATGCTCAAACCCACAAGGTTTGGGGGCAGCTGGCAGCACCCAGGAGGCAAGGAAAGCCTCGGGTAGTTGGTGTCTGGTGGGCCAACCTGGCCCCTACCCCCAGCAAGGCCTGTTCTGAGGCAGCCAGAGCATAGGATGGCCTGGGCTTGAATGTAAGCTCTACCACTTCCTAGCTGTGTATTGTGGGTAAGCCACTTACCCTCTCTGAGACCCTGTTTCTTGGTCTATAAAGCTGGATAATGCCATTTTCCTTGTGCTGTTGTAAGGGAGGCCTGGTGCTGGTAAAGCACTCAATGGGTTACTCTCTACCCATCCTTCTTCCAGAGTGTCTGGTTCAATGTGGGACGCTGAGGCCCATCCTCAAGGAAGCAGCAATTTGGAACCCTGCCCCAGCTTGTGGAAGCCACCCTGGTATGCCCCAGTGGGAATGTGAGGGCAGCAGGGTGGTCCTGAAAGTCCCTGCCCTGGGAGAAGAGCCTCTCTGGGTTGGGGCCACAGGGTGGCCTCTTGCCCACAAGCCTCCACGGGCTCCTGCCCTCTGCACTTCTCAGCAGGCTGGCAGGGCCAGGCACCAGGCACACCCAGCACTGGCTCCATGGCTGCTGGCAAGGCCAACCCTGTCATTGAGCCTGGCCCTATGCCTGGCATCCCGCTGGCACTGCCGGGGTGCAGGCTTCCTGCAGGCGGATGTGGACTTGTGCCTGTGCTGGCAGGCCCTCCCTGGGGCTGAGGGGGCCTAGGGGCCAGGCCCATGCTTGCTGACCCTCCCAGGGAGGCCTAGTGAATGGAAACACATTCACCAGGCCATGGCTCTTGTGACTGGGGCTTCTCAAGGCAGGGTCTTGTGCTGCACCCCCAAACTTTCCAGGCCAAACCTGTATCTCCCCTCTAAGACCTTCTTCAGAGCACGGTTGTCTCTTTCCCCCACAACTAACTTCCTTTCCAGGGCAGGTCCATGTCTCCTCCTCACACTAGGGGAGAGAGTGCAAGAACATTCTGGAAGGAAGTGGCCTGAGAAGCACCTGGTGTTGGGGGAAGCATGATGAATTCAAGGCCATACAAGGTGTTCCATGGGTGGGGCATTGAGTGGTGGAGGAGAGAAAACTCTCAGACGAGGAGCGAGAGGCCAGGTGGGCCTCAGTCTTAAAGGTTATGGGAGGCAGGGGAGGGAGCAGGAAAGTCAGATGGGCATTTCCCACCCATCCTTCTGGCTGTCATGCAGGGGGTGGCCCAGTGGGCAAGATGGCAGTTTGGGGGCCATTGGGGAGGCAGCCACTGCAGGGCCTGGACTGCCCAGTGGTGGCAACCACCAGGGCAGGCAGGGGAGCACCCAGGGGGGAAGAATTGACTGGGCATGGCAGAGGGACAAGGTTGGGGCTTGAGCCCAGCTACCTGGTTTCTGGCCCAGGCAACTGAGGTGGGGTCCACAGGAGAAGTTGGCAGGAGAGACGACAGCAGCTGTCTGGGGCCTGTACCCTTGAGGTGCCCCTGGGCCGTGCAGGTGAGATGTCCAGAATGCAGCTCTGAGGGCAGGTTTGCCCCAGAGGTGGATTTCAAGGGGTCGCCCAGGGAGGGGCAGATTCTGAGGCTGAGTTGGGGGCACAGGGAGCAGGCATGGAGGAGACAGTGCCCATGCTCAGAAGGTGTGCTCGGAAGCCCACTGATGCTCGGAAAGTTCTGTGGGCTCCCCAGGTCCCACCTGGCCCTCCTGCCCTTCACCTCAACACTGAGCCCTGACATGCCTCTGGAATTTTCCAGGTGGAAATTCTCCTCAAAGGCCCTCTCTGGTTCTGTCCTTGGGCCCACCACCGCCAACCCCCAGCAGGCCTGCATCGAGTGCCTGCAGCGCCAGGCCCTCCTCCCAGAGGGGGCAGCGGCCAAGGAAGGAGACGGGCCTCCAGTGACCCCCGCTCACCTCTCCCTACTCCCCACCAGTTCCAGACACACTCGAGATTTATCTTTCTCTGTTGTTTATTGTGCGCAGGCCAGGCCTCCTAGCCAACTCGGAGCTGGACGGGCCAGCCACGGCCCGAGACGTCCATCCCAGCCAAGCCCAAAGCGGCCCCCCGCCCGTGTCCCCTCGGCTGCCCTGAGCCAAGCAGGCCCTGAGCTCTGGCCTGGCCTCGCGCTCTTTATGGAGCCCCAGGGCCCTTCGCCCCTGTTGTCTGCCTGTGTTTACAGCCTCATGATTTTATTCTGGTGACGCCCCAGTCTGGACCAGGCCTGCATGCCACCCTGCTGAGGCCTCTCAGCGACGCCCTGGGCTCCTCATCTGGCATTCCACCCAGCCTCGCCCATGGCGGAGGGAGGGCTCCTTACCCAGGAGGAGCGAGGGAGGGCGCAGTGGGGGAGCTCAGGGGAGCCGGCGCTGTTTCTGCTGCATGCTGAGGGGGTGTGTGTGTGTGTATGTGTGCATACATGTGTGCACAAGTGTGCATGTATGTCTCTGTGTGCGCATGTATGTTTGCGAATGCATGTCTGCAGTGCACATATGTGTGTACATATGTTTGTGTGTGTGTGCATGTATGTGTGTGTGTATTAGGGTTTGGGGGAGGCTCACCTCCAACCCCCACCCCAGAGCCTGCTGATGAGACCCAGCTTGGACAGCTGAGACACGAGTGTCCAAAGCCCAGGCCAGGCTTCCGGACCCGCTCCTCCCTGCATAGACGTGTGACCTTAGCCAAGTCCTTCACCTCTCTGGGGACACCTCTCAGTTTCCCCTTGGGTAAAATCTGGCCTCACGCCACGCCTTTGGGCATGGAGGGCTGTGCTGGGCCCTGGCGGCACACCTGGGGCCTGTCTGTCCCTCAGTCCCTCCCTCCCTCAGCTGCAGTTGTTAATCTTTGAGGGCTCGTCCCTGAAAGACACCCCTGCAGACATACATTCAAGATCCAGTAAGTTCCCTGAAGTCCCTTCACCAATCTTCTGGTTAAAACCCTTCTTTATGGAGCTGGACGGAAGAATCCTCAGGAGGATTTGTGTAGCAAACGAGGTAGGGGTGGCACCCACCCAAGGTCCCTAGAGGCAATTGAGAGACCCAGGGCTGCCACTTGGGCCCATCTTCTCTGTCCTCCAGGAAACACAGTCACAGGCAGTTCTCAGGCAGCCTGAAGCCATGGACAACCCTAGCCATGGCAGGCAAGCTGAGGTCACACCTTGACCCCAGATGGTTGGATGAAAAAGGAGGATGTCCCTTCCCCCTTTTAGAAATTAGGGGCTGGAGTGCCCTGTTGCTGTGTGGTCCTGGGCTGACGTGTCCCCACCGGTCCCTGGCTGAGGACATCACAGTCTGAGGGGATATAAATCTCAGGGCCAAGGAGAGGGGACTCCGAGCAGGAAGACACCTCTCCCCCGGCAGGGGCTTTGTAGTTCTTCACAGTGTGCTGACAGCCAGGCAGTGCTGCAGGCACTTCCCCAGCACACCCCTGTCCCTCAGGACTGGAGTTCTAGAGGCTGGCTGTGGTAGTCAGGTGACTACTTTCTGGGGATCCCCAAAGGCAGGCCCAGAAAATTTGAAAATTCCTTGAAAACATCAATTCACGGGCCACCTGTGGCTGAATTCCCAGGGCCTCCCCAGCCCTGCTGAGAGCTGCCTGCTCTGTGCTCATGTGGCCCCTGGGCTTCCCTTACACCATGCCCAGGAATCTGGAGACTGAGGACCAGCCCGGGGCCCTCTGGGGCTGGCTGAGGACCTGATGGGTGGGGTGGCTGTGGCTGAGACAGGAGAACAGTTACCCCAAGGACGTGGAGCCCCCAAAGGGCAGCCATCTCCTGGGTCTCCTGGCCCTGGCTAAGCCATTTCCACTGACCTGAGTGGGCAGTGGGTGCCCCCCCAGGGACTTTCAGAGCCTGAGAAGCTTCTACCTGCTCCACACCAGCCGAGGACATCTGAGTTGCTGACACAGCATATCTCATGGATTGGGCTAGAAAGGAGACAGAGCAGGGAGACCCTGACCCCACAAATCAGCTGGTCCTCAGGAGACAGGCCAGAGGGAGGGATGGTTCTGGAGAACCAAGCTCCTCGTCCCTCCATCCACAAAATCTGGCACTCAGGAAGAGCAGGCGTGTGCAGGTGTGTGTGTGTATGCACGTGACTGAGCTGAGTGCCTTTCACTTTGAAGCCTGTGGGTCTCAGTTCAGAGTCTTAGATCTGTGCCTGTGACTCAGAGGTTGGCTTTGCTCAAGCCACTGAGTGCCGGGTTGGGGGAGGTCCAGGCCAGGCAACTACATTTGGGAGTCCAAGATCAGGTCCAAGAATGGGCGCCCACCCCGCCCACCCCCGTATGCACCCGGTGTCCAGCGTTGCTCTTGGATTGTCTGCCTTTCAGAGGAAAGAGGCCTGGGGCTTGCAGGTCTTGGGAGTGCACATAAAACACCGATGAATGCATGCATGTTCCTCAAAATAGCCCCGTAACAAAGCACACTGGAGAAAGAGACAGCATTTCACGCATCTTAAATCAAAGTCATGGGGACTGTGCAATTAATTTCCATTTATCATCCTTCCTGTGCGCTGGGAACGTCTGCTTCTCGACCAAACCCCCACCCCGCCCCACCCCACAACCTGGCTTCAACCAGACGCTCATAAATCTGTTTCGCTTGTTCCACACGAGCTGCCTGGGAAAAGGCCCCATTTGCTGCGTCTGCTCCTCCGTCCAAATGCTCAACGCCTTCAAGCTTTTATGATTTTGGGTTATTGAGTTGGCCTCCTGGGTCCCCTGTGGTAGGCGGCTTTTTGAGAGAGCGGGAGAGGCTTTGGGTGACCTCAGGTTCACCCCTCGCCTGGCCGGAGCAGGGAATATCATACGAAAGCCCTACAGCTGCCGAGGGGCCCTGTGGCCTTTCGTGGGAGCTCCTGGGGGGGACACAGTCCCTGACCTGGGTCTGCCCCCTGAGCCCCAACTCAGGCCCCACACCCCACCCATCCTGAGGTTCTGGGCTCATTTTTCCTCAACTTCCTGAATCTGCATTGCCAAAACCTCAGCTTCTGCTTCCCTCTCTGGCCCCAGCTCCTCCCTCCAAGGGTGCCCCGAGGGGAACAGCCAGGAGGTCAGCAGAGAGCAGAGGTGAATGCCCAAGGTCGGTCACCCAACGGCCAGGCCTGGGCCTCCTCTGTGCCATGCCTGGGCCTCCTCTGTGCCATGCCTCATGCTGCCACCAAATCCTGGATTTTCAGCTGGTGTGTCCTGGAAAAGTGGGACAGGTTGTTAAATATGTTGACTGACATCCAGAATGCAAGGACACCTGCCCTTGCCCAGAGGGAGCTCACAGTCTTGAGGGGGAAGCAGGCAGGTACCTGGAGAATTATAAGTCCAGTGTTCAGGGGTGCTCAGCATGACTTGGGGGCTCAGAGGAAGTTCCTGGAGTGGGATGGGAGAGACATATTCTAAATTAATCCCTGAAGGACCCATAAGAAGTGCCAAAAGGTTATGGTGACAGAGAAGACAGAGGACTGGTACTTCCAGGCAGGGGGAATGGCATGAGGAGAACCCAGAAGCAAGAGAGAGATGTTTGATATGTTTGGGAAACAAGCTGTGATGTCCAGAGAAGCAGGGAGATAAAAGCTGGAGACCAGTTGTTTTCTATAAATCTGGGCTTGGGGGAATGAGGTCTGCCTTGGGGACAACAGTTTAAGCAGGAAAGCGATATGATAAGATTCAAACTATAGCAAAACCAGGAGGAGCATCTGGAGCAAACAACCCTACCCCACACCATACACCAAAATTAATTCTAAATGAATCACAGACCTACTTGTAAGAGCTAAAACAATAAAATTTCTAGAAGAAACACAGGGGAAAAAAATCTTAGTTACCTTGGCAAATACTTCTGAAATATGAATACACAAAGCACAAAGAATAAAAGAAAAAAATCAATAAATTGGACTTCATCCAAATGAAAAAGTTTAGCTCTTCCAAGTCACTATTAAGAAAATGAGCTGGGTGTGGTGGTTCACACCTGTAAATCTCAGCACTTTGGGAAGCCAAGGCAGGAGGATTACTTGAGGCCAGCACAACATAGTGAGACCATGCCTTTAAAAAAAATTTTAAAATTATCCAGGCTTGGTGGTGCGTGCCTGTAGTCCCAGCTACTCAGGGTCGCTTGAGCCCAGGAGCTGGAGGTTACAGTGAGCTATGATCACACCATGGCACTCTGGCCCAGGCGGAGTGAGACCCTGTCTCTAAAAAAAAAAAAAGGAATGTTTACAACACAATGGTAAGGAGACAAATGACCCAATTTGAAAATGGGCAAAACCCAGAACTCTCATTCATGGCTAGTGGGATGAAAGGGGCCACAACCACTTTAGAACCTTTGAAAACAGTTTGGTAGTTTCTTAAAATGCTAAACATACACCTAACCACATATGACACAGCGGTTCCACTCCTAGGAATTTCCCAAGAGAAATGAAAACATCTATCCACACACTAAAATTATACATGAATACTCATAGCAGCTTTATTTGTAAGAGCTAAAAACTGGGAAAAAAACAAATATCCATCAATGGGTGAATGGACAAATTGAGATATAACCATATAATGGAATATGACTTGGCAATAAAAAAAGAATGAACTTTTGGGAAGTGCTACAACATGAATGCATCTCAATACATTCGGAATGAAAAAAGCCAGACGAAGACAATATGCAAAATTCTAGAAACTGCAAGCCAATCTATAGTGGCAGGAAGCGCGTCAGTGGTCCTTTGGGGGTAGGACTGACAGATTTGGGAGTTACCGGCACCTCTCCCCGTGGTTCTCAGTTTTGGCTGCATATGAGAATGAAAGCTGGAAAGTCTTAAAAACAATGATGCCTGGGCCCCAGCCCTAGACCAAGAGAATGTCTGAGGCTTCTGCCAGGCGCTGGAATTTTCCCAGCGCTCCCAGGGGACTCTGGCATGCGGCCCAGGTTGATAACCCTGACCGTGGCTGGTAATCGGGAGAAGTTGAGCCCCCCACAGTAGGGGGTGGGGAGTGGGAAGAGAAGACCTGGGACCCGGCCTTGAGAAGCCCCCAACTTTAAGAGGTAGAAAGGGGAGAGTAGCGAGAGGTGGGAGTAGCTGGAGAAGGAGTAGCTGGAGAAACAGGAGGAAAATCAAGAGCGTAGGTCACAGAGGAAAAGCGAAAATGGATTCATGAAGTGGAAAGTTAAACCAGCGTGAAACGCTGCGGCAATGTGGAGCAAAATGAGAGTGGGGAGGTACTCATTTTCACAGGATTCTCCAGCAGAAAGGTCATCAGTGAACTTGGAGGGAGCAGTTTGGGTGGAATAGGGGTGACAGAAGCCAGACTGGAGGGGATCGCGGAGGAAACTGGGAGGTGAGAAATGGCAACTGTGAACTTGGACAACTCTTAAAATAACTTCGAAGTAGAAGAGAGTGTGGGATTAGGGGAGGGTCGAGGGTTTTCAGGAAAGGCGAGACTTGGGCATATTTGATCGCGGACAGAAAGCAGCCCAAATGGAACAGAATAGAGAGTCTAGAAGCAGACCTCGGCTGTAAGGTCATAGGTTTATGACAAAGCCATTCTATGGTAAAAGGAAGGTCCTTTCCATAAATGTGCCGGAGCACCTGGATTATGTACAGGGGAAAAAAAATGAACCTAATTCCCACCTCACACTACACAAAAAATTCATTCAAGATGGATCATAGGCCTAAATGTGAAATCTAAAACCGCAAAGTTTGTAGAAGAAACTGTAGGAGATTATCGTTATGACTCTGGGGCAGGCAAAGTTGTATTTGTAAACAGGACATAAAAAGCACCGAACAAGAGAGAAGAAATGATAAACTGGACTTCGTAAAAATTTAAAGCTTCCCCTCATCAAAAGATACCACTAAAGGCAACACTGATCTATGGTGATACAAATCAGATCAGGGTGCTGACTGACTGGAAAGGGGCAAGAAGGAACATTCTGGAGTGGTGGATGTGTCTTGACAGGGGTGGGAGTTACATTAGTGGATATGTTTTTCAAAAAAAGATTAAACTGTATACTTAAGATCTGTATACTTTATATAAAGTAGATAAATTATATCTTAATATAAAAAGATAGAAGGAAAACACACCATTAGAGAGGTGAAAAGCCATATGTCACAAGACATTTGCAATGCATGTATCCAATAAAGAACTTACATCCAGAATATATAAAGAACTCCCACAAATCAAAAAGGAAAAAAAATACCCTATTTTTAAAATGCGTAAAGGTTTAAGCATGCACTTCACAAAGATATCCAGAAAGATATTCCAATGGTTAATGAGCACATACAAAGGTGCTCAACATCATAACTCAACAGGGAAATGCAAATTCAAACCACAATGAGACAACCTTCACATGCCCACGAGAATGGCTAAAACGAAACAGAGACAATTCCAAGTGTTGACAGGATGAAGAGCATTTTATACTCCACACACTGTTAGAGGAAGTATTAATATAAAGTGGAACAACTTTATATTAAAGTTGGAAAACTATTTAATAGTTTCTAATAAAGTTAAGCACACTGCTACCCTCTGACACAATAATTTCACTCCTAGGTATATATCCAAGAGAAATGAGTTTATAATTCTACCAGAAGACTCGTATAAGAGTATTCATAGCAGCTTAATTCATAAAGCCCCAAACTGGAAACAACCCACATCCATCAGGAGAGAAAAGATAAGTGAACTGTGGCACATCCACACAATGAACCCTACACAGCTGTAAAAAAGAACCAACTAGTGATTCACATAAAACATGAACAAATCTCAGAAACACATTATTGAGGAGAATAAACCAGGCACAAAGAAATATATACTGTATGACTCCATTTTTTATGATGTTCCAAAATGGTGATTAAAATGGAAAAGGATGTACCTTCTTTTCCCCTGCCTCCTTCCAGAGCAGGGGGTGGGGACTCTGGGTTTTCAGGAGTAGGGTGTGTCCAGCTTTCCCACATCCGGAAGGGAGGGGTGAGGTTGACAAGTAGTCACTGTACTCATGACTGTGCTGCTGGGCCTGGGTGCCCTGGGGCAGGACCGAGTCCTTATCAAGGGGCCAGCAGTGCAGCCAGCTCGAGCCCTTGCACCCAGAGAGGGCAGCAGGGACTCAGCCCCACTTGGATGGCAGGCATGAGCTGCTCTCTGCAGCCAGGGTCCCCTCTCCACCAGCCCCGTCTCCTCTCCTGTTCAGCACCAGCCTCCCAGCCTCCTGTCCCACCCCTTACCCCTCTGTCAGCCACGAGCTGTCTCCCAGCCCCTGCTGGAACCCTGCAGTGGACCCACTGCCCTCAGGATAAAAACCCAAGCCCCTTGACTTGGCATTCAAGACCTTTGTGGCCCACCTTTTTCTGCTGCTCCATCCCCTGCTAGACCAGATGTGAGCACCCAGGACTGTGGAGACACAGAGGGGAAGGGGGCTGAGCCTTACTCAGTCATCCTTTAAGGGCTAGAGTGCACACTCATGGGACTCTGGGGCACCTAAAGGCCCACAGAGCTGTCAAGGGGGTGGGAGAGACCAGGCAAGGCTTGGGCACAGTGGGAAGTGCAGGTGGGGTGGCTGCAGGGGACAGTCCATCTGGTCCTCCCAGGGATGTGCACAGCCAGGCAGTGGTGATCTGGGGGGCAGAGGTGGGTCAGGCCACTCATTGATAGATACATCTGACTTCCCAGGGGAGGAGATACCAACCAGAGCTGGGCCAGGGCCAAGGATGTGGAAGTCCAGAGTGGACTTTTTTTTTTTTTGAGACAGGGTCTTGCTCTGTTGCCTGGCTAGAGTGCAGTGGCATCAGCCTAGCTCAAAGAAACCTCAAACTCCTGGGCTCAAGTGATCCTCCTGACTCAGCCTCCTGAGTAGCTGGGACTACAGGCACGTGCCACCACACCTGGCTAATTTTTTCTATTTTTAGTAGAGATGGGGTCTCGCTCTTGCTCAGGCTGGTCTCAAACTCCTGACCTCAAGCGATTCTCCTGCCTCGGCCTCCCAGAGTGCTAAGATTACAGGCATGAGCCACCATACCCGGCCCTGAGTGGACTTTTGTCCTGGGCCTGCAGGACCAGGCTGTGCAGTGGTTGAAGGGAGAGGGCAAAGCCTGTGACCCTGGGACAAGCCAGCAGAGTGGGGGTCTCAGGGCTTCCAAGCTTTGTGGGAAAGGGGAAGGTAGGACAACATCATCTGTTGTCCTAGGCAGCTCCAGGGCACCAGGTCCTGTGCCAGGTTCCATGTCAGGGGGGGTCCCAGGGGATCGATGATACTCCCAAAGCATTAACAGGAGTGACTCTAAGGAAGGGAGTGTATCCCGAAGGAGGCAGGCTCCAGGGAACCAGGAAGGAGTGCTAAAGCCCAACCTAGCAACCGTGGGGTGCTGTTATCCACCCACCCCAAGGCCTGAAGGGGCGCAGGAAGGAAAGATGTCCCCAGGGTCCAGCAAGTGCTGGGACCATGCAAGAGGACCTCCCCCACTCTCTGAGCTGGGACCCTAGAGGGACATAGCTACTGACAGAGCTATGACCAGGTGTGAAGGGAGGCCAGGAAGAAACATCCCGACTTCTCTCTCCTCCTGCCCTCTGGGTCCCACTGCCTTGGGAGCCACGGGCCAGGGAACCCTGGGGAGGGAGGCAGTCCCGAGGGGCCCCTGCTGGGCTCAGTGGGGCGGACAAGGGTGGAGAGTGTACAAGGGCAGGGCACCGGGAAGTCTGCAGAGCACCTCATGTGCACACTCAGTCCTCCTTCAAGGTGGCCGTTTTTAGCCCATTTTATGGATCAGGAAATGAAGCTCAGAAGGGAGGGCATGTGCTCAAGTCCCCTCACAGGTCCTAAGTGGCCAAGGCACAGGCCCGGGCCCTTGGATCGTGGTACTCAGGTCAGGCCCCGAGGCCCTCGTCTGCTCCTGGCCACCCCAGGAGGAAGACGGCAGACCATGCTTGGCGCTGGCTTCAAGGACCCTGAGCTGGCCGTGAAAGGGTGGCTCCCTCGGGACAGCGACCGTGGCCCCGTCCTGCCTCTGAGCCAGGGCCCTGAGCCCGTCCAGCTCCCCTCTGGTGGCGCCCCTCTCGGCCACGGCTGGACGCCAGCCCGTCACGCGGCCGTGCTGACAGATTGGGTGTCTCCGGTGCACCAGCGGCTGCCGCTAAGTGGCTTCCTGGCAGGGAGTCAGGGGTCACCTCATCCCCACTCTGCTCAAAACAGCGCTGGCCTCTTCAGAGGGCGCCTCCCACGCCTGTCTGCCGCACGCGGGTGTGTTTAGCGTCAGCTCTGAGATCCAGCCCCAGCCCGGGGACTCCAGGGGAGTGGGGCAGATGGCTCCCTGGCCAGAGGGGC
The DNA here is from genome assembly GCA_023783475.1 of Daubentonia madagascariensis. Classification (NCBI taxonomy): domain Eukaryota; kingdom Metazoa; phylum Chordata; class Mammalia; order Primates; family Daubentoniidae; genus Daubentonia; species Daubentonia madagascariensis. The sequence continues at coordinate 10,356,517 of JAKFHU010000086.1, forward strand.
CTGGGCCCTGGGCCCGTGAGCTGGCGAGTCTCACCACACGTGTTCACTGTGTGCCACACATACAGGGCTCCCTGTGTCCCTGCAGAGCTCCGGCTTCTGCCCCACCCTCTAGAGTCAGGCCTGGGGTGTCCAGGCCCCTGGCTCTGGGCCTCGGCTCTGGCAACTCTTTGATCTCAGAATTCTTCTTCTTCTTGTGTTCTAGAATGATGTTCATTGAATCTAAATACAGTATTTGATAAAGTCACACACAAGCTGTGATGGGAGAGTATCACCAAGGGGAAGACAGGCCTTTTTTTAGTGAAAGGTGATTTTTTTTCATTTTTAAATTTTATTTTTTTTAATTGACACATAATAATTGTACGTACTTATGGGATACATAGTGATGTTTTGACACATGCACTGTATAGTGATCAGATCAATGTAATTGGCATATCCATCATCTCAAACATTATCATTTCTTTGTGTTGTGAACAGTCAATATTCTCCTTCTAGTTATTTGAAACTATATATGATTATTACTTATAGTCATCCTACAGTGGCATAGGAGACTAGAGGGAATTCTTCTTAACTTCACGCAGTGTGTCCTGCCGGGGCCCAGCAGCTGCTGGGAGACTGGGGGAGCCGGAGCCTGTGGCCCATGTGGTCAGTGAGGTTTGGGGTTCTGGGGTTAACTCCACCACCTATGAGCTGAGTGGCTCTGGGCAAGTCAGTTCCCTTCCCTGGGACTCAGTCTTCTTTGAAAAATGGGGTAGAGAGAGCTGAGGACTTAATAGGACTTCAGCAAATGTCAGCCCCCTGCCCCCATGCTCCACACGTGACATCCTCTAAGATGTGAGTCTGGGCTTGTGTGCCGTTGTAGCACAGGGGGTGGCCTGGCCCTGCAGCCCAACCTGCTCAGCTAGCAGCTCTTGGCTGGCACTCTGCTGGGGGTTCAGACACAGCCCCCGTTCTTGCCAAGCTCCCAGCCAGGAAAGGAGGCAATTTTAGTCCAGTGTGATCAGCGTTAGTAGAAGGTATGTCAGGACAAAGGGACAGCACAGATGAGATCAAGGAAGGCTTCTCGGAGGCAACATAGGAGCTGGTCTGTGAGGCCCAGCAGGGATATTTCAGGCAGAAAGGAGACTGATAAACAAGCATTTCTGATAGAGGGACCAGCACGTGGAGAGGGAAGATCATTGTGTGTTGGGGAAACAGATGTGGTTCTCCATGGTCAGAGCAGAGGATGCCGGGGCGGGGGTGTCTGGAAGAGTGGGGGACCTCTGGAGCTGGGAGGGGAGGGGTAAATGGGGAAGGGACCAAAGCAGAGTCTCTCCAGGTGTGGTTGGGAACTACCTGCCTTAAAGTTACCTGAGTTACAAAATGCAGATTCCAGGGGGCCTGTGGCTCCATCACTCTGGCTGGGTTGGTTGCAGAGACACCTGAGGAAGGGGAGAGAACTGGTCGAGGCCTGGGGCAGTTTGGGGGCTGTTTGCTGAGGGACTGAGGCTGGGGTGAGCCAGGCAGGCTGGCCTGGGGTGCCCCCACCCCATCTGTGCCAGGCTGTCAGTTCAGGGTGCTGGTGGGCACGCTGGGTGATGTTTCCCGGCAGGCAGAGGACCCGTTTGCCTCTGCCTCTTCCTTCTGAGGCAAGAAGGGGCAAGGTCTGAGCCTCTGGGGTCCCTGGCCTGGGGCTACAGGCCCTGGCCCCCCACAGTGGGAAGCCTGCCCCACACTGGTGGGTGGAGCCCCATCCAGCCAACACTCTCGCTCTCTGCCTGCGTCTCAGCAGGGGAAGATGCCTGGGGTGGCATCCAGCTGGGTTGGAGTCCAGGCTGAGTCAGCAGTGCCAGCCTGCCATCCAGCCCCGCAGACGCCCCGCTGAGTTCCGGGGCCCCTCGGAGAGGTCAGCGTGGGCTACGATGGGCATAGGGCTGCAGGGACAGGGAGCCGGCTCTGGGGATGGGAGGGCCTTGGGAATAAACAGCGTCTCCACCACAACAGGGAGTTGGGCACAGGCAGAGAGGCACAGTGGGTGCCAGAGAGACGCGGATAGGCTGGGCTGGGCTGAGCCCCGGTCCCAGCTGAGCAGGGTGGCAAACCAATGCCTGCTCCAGACAGCCCCAGGGCTCTGTGAGTTTGCACATGGGAGCGTGCAAAGATCCTCCAAGGCTCCGGTGGAGGGGATTTGAAATAATCCCAGCTCAGCGAGGGATAGGGCTGAGCAGGGCAGAGGGAGGGTGGGGCTCAGGGACAGGGCCCGGGGAGGGCACAGGGGCTCTGCGAGGGGTTTGTATCCTGAGCTGGGACTGGGCACGCCTTGGCCTGGGCTAAGCCCCCACGGTGCCTGGCACAGGCCAAGGCTGGGGGCAGCCGGGCCTCTTCCAAAGCCCTCCTTGTCAGCGGGCAGGCGGGCGGGGCGGGCTGGGGGCCGGGCGCGGCCGCTCATATCTTCCCCGTTACTTCATGCATTTTGCTCCTACTGATCCCTTGTTTATCTCACTGGGAATGCAGCCTCGGTGGAAGCCAGGGCCCGGGGAAAGGCCAGAGCCTGGGCCGCCTCCAGGAGGCCTCGGCCCAGTCGCCCTCCTCCCTCACCTGGGCTGTGGGCTGAGCATGTCAGGGGACGGCCATCGAGGCACCAGCCACGACATGACACCCAGAGCCCGGTCTGGACCGTGCCCTGCCGCTGACAGGCTGTGACCAGGGCGGAGAACTGACCATCATCTATGAATTGGGGGTTGTTTTAAATGACCTTTGAGAAGGATTATTGTCATTAATAATAAGCCTGCCATCTCATAAGCACCTACTCTGCGCCCAGCCCTGAGCCATGCTCCACGTCCCATGAGTCACCATCGTCCCACTTTAGAGATGGGACTGAGAGCCGCTGGGAGCCCCTCCAGCCGGCATCTTGCATCTTGAATTGCTGAGGTTGCGGGGTGCAGGGGGTGTCCCTAGGTGGGTGTAAGGGTGGAGACCAGGCTGGGAGAAGACTGACTGGGCTGGGTGGGGGGTAGCATCCCAGGAAGTGGGGGCTGCCGTGGGCACTGTGAGAGCCCAGCAGGGCCAGTGCCACAGAAAGTCGCTTAGGAAGTGGCTGGAGGGATATGCCAGACCCCTACCAAGCCCTGCCACTGCAGAACCTCTAGGAGGAGGGGGACGCCTGTGGACCCCGGAGGCTTGGGTCAAATTGGCCCTAATCCTCACCTCCAAGCAAACCTATCTGCCCCCAGATCACCCTTTCAGGGGTGGGGCTCAGGTTCTTTGGCTTTAAGCAGCCCTGTCTGAGCCTTTGTCCTTAGCAATGATCTCCAAGGACACCCTGCAAGGAAGGGGCTTTCAGGGCCCCATCAGATGCAGAAACCAGGGCCCAGAGAAGGTGAGTAAGCTGCTGAGGGTCACATAGCTGCGTGAGCTGGGATCCAAGCACAGCCTGTCTGACCCAGGAGCTTGCCAGCTATCTGGACCTTCGCTGCCTAGAAGACCCTCTGTGGGTCCCCTCCCTGGGTTCAGCGACCTAGGAGAGCATGAATTCTGGCTGCGCACCAGGGCCAGAGCCTTAGGGTCCTCTTGTCTTCTTTCCCCCTGCGACTTGGTTTTCCGTTCTGTGAAATGGGGTGGGTGGGTCCAACTCCAGGCCTGCCTCTGCCCTCGGTATTGGAGCCTCAAGGAGGGATGAGGTCATATTTGTCTAGGGGCTAGAGCATCTTGGAAGGAGAAAGCTCGGCAAAGACAAGGGCCCATTGTCTCCCCTTCCCCGGCCCCCCTGCCAGCTCCCGCCCATCACCAGACAAGGCCAGCCCTGCCCACAGCCCCCAGAGGCCACCACATGCCAACATGGGGTGACTCAGTCCCCTTCCTTCCCATCGAAGCTTTGTTGGGGGGCTGCGGGGGAAGGCAGGAGAGAAGAGGGGACACTGGGGGGTCCTGGCTTAGGGATTTCACACCCGGGCCACTATGGTGGGCTTGGGCGAGAGGTCAGGCAAAAATAATGAGAATGGCAACTTTTAAACTTGCTTTTTAGCCGTGTTCTTTCTCAGTGAATGCTCATGGCAGCCCTAAAGGGGGCATTGCTGTCATCACCCCCATTTCACAGATGCAGAACACTTGCCCTGGGCCACTCAGCTCATGACTGGTGGATACGGATGGCAGAGGCGGGGTGTGCACTGGAGTCTGTATGGTTCTAACGGGTTCTGCAGAGAGGATTCGGTGGCTGGGGCTGGACTGGGGGACGGGGAAGGGGCAGGTGCAGTGTCTGGAGCTCACAGCAGGTGGGGGTTCCTAGCAGAGATGTGAGACCTTCTCACTGGGCCTGTGGACAAGGCCACAGGCATTCTTTGCTGCAGAACGGGGAGGTTGGGGCAAGTCAGTTCTTCTGTTGCTGGGGACCAGGAAGGCTCCTCTGCCGCTGGCACCTGGAAGCGGGGGCGGATAAAGGATGCTCCAGAGATTTCAGTGCTTTGAAACACCTAATGGGGCCACATGTGAGTGGGAGCTGCTTCTGTAGCTCTGAGGTCCTTGGAGCTCTGTCAGCCATTAGCCGGGCAGGACAAATAACAGCTCGAATGTGATGCGTCCAAAAGTAAACTCTTGGTTTCCTGCCCAGCCCGCCCCTCCCTATGTCTTCCCCGTCTCAGGAAATGGCACCATCGTCTGCCTAGCCGCTCAGGCCAGAAACCTGGGAGGCATCCTTGGATCCTCCGGCCCTCACCACCCACACCCAGCCACTGCCAAGACTTGTCAATTCTGCCTCCAAAATAAACCCCAACTCCACTTCTCTCTGTTCTCGCTGCCACCACTGTGTCCGAGCCACCACCCTGGAGGCCAGCACCACCTCCTCCCTGCCTGCCCTCTGCCCCCTCCAGCCCTCTCCCCCACGTGAGACAGAAGAATCTGCTTGAAATACAAATCGGGTCCCATCATTCTCCTGCTTAAACCGCCCCTCCCTGCAATGGCTTCCTGTTGCATTTGCACCAAAATTGATACCCTTCAACTGGCTCTGAGGTTCATCGTGACCTGGTGCTGCCTCACCTCCTCCCACCGTCCCCCAACTGTCTTCACTCGAATCTGTGCCTTTGCACATGCTGTTCCTTCTGCCTGGAAGCTCTTCCCTGCAGTTCCTCACCCAGCTGGTCTCTTCTTACCCCTCAGGTCTTGGCTTGTAGCTCACTTTTTCTGCCAGCCCAAACTCCGACTCCCCAAGTCTTTTTGCTCAGAGCCATGTGCATCTCCTTCATCAGAATTTACCTTAATTTATAATTATGTGTTTACCTTTTGCCTCCGCCACCAAACTGTAAGATCCAGGAGGGCAAGAGCCTCACTTGCCTTGTTCACTGCTGTGCTCCTGGTAGGCGCGCAATCTGTTGAATGAATTGGCAACTAAAATAACAGCAGCAGCTATAATTTACTGAGCACTTTTAATTCTTTCTCACATTGGGCATAATGATCATCGAAAACCACCCTGTGAGGGAGGTGGTATTGGAGCTTCCCATTTCTCAGATGTGGAAACCGAGGCTCAGAAGCTAGGATTGATCACCCAGCATCACACGGCCAGAGTGCGGCAGAGCCAGGCTCAGAACCCAGGTTTGTCAAATCTGAGGTCTGGGCTTCTAACCACTGTGGCATCTCCGGAATTTATTAAAATCAACGCCGTTACTATATTTCATCAAGTCTTGGAAGTCACCAGTTGTAAGGTTTTATGGGTCGTGAAGAAAGGGAAAGACCCTGATAATTGAACGATAGTGTGCCATCCTGGTTTCAAAGACCTGAAAATGTGAAAACAGTGCTTCTTGGGAACTGATGAAATACAGTATTTGGGGAGCAAAAACCATTCAATCCTCAGGACCCAAGGGGCAAAACAATGGATGGGTTTCTCCACAGTGATGAGGACACCCGCCCCTGGCCCTGGAGAGTTCAAGATCCCTGGGGGAAGCTGGGCACGGACAACCCAGCGTCAGGAAGGTTATGGACATCATGAATGCTGAGGCCAAAGGACCCCAACTCTGCCTGGGGAGGTGGTGAGGGGCAGGGGCAGAACGGGCTTCCCAAAGGAGGGGGTAGCTAAGGTGGACCCCAAAAGGTGAGCAGATAGAGGTCAAGCAGGCCAAGAGCCCTTACCAAGGCCAGAGCACACCTTCCCTCGCTGGGAAACAGCGTGTGGCTCACTGTGGCTGGGCCAGAGAGCAGGAGATAGTCGGGCTGTCACAGGGCAGGAGGTAATGGTCCTTCCAGGGCTGACAAAGTTGCTGAGGCTTCATTCTACAGGGCAGGGGACTACAAGATGACAGTGTGGCCCGGGCAGCAGACAGGGTGAGGGCCGCCTCCCCAGCCCAGGCCTGGGAATGTCCGGGCTGGCGGAGAGCCCGCCGGAGGCTGGTGAAAGGCCCACTTACCATGACGGATGGGGGCCCCGTCAGGCCACGCCAGTTAGGCAAGATGGAGTGCCAGGGTGGTGCTATAAATACCTTGGCCGCTGACAGGCCCAGGAATGTAAATGGTGGTGTTCAGCAAGCAGGAGAAAGTGTTCCGTTCAGACAGGAGAGGTTTTTTGTGTTTTAAAAACATGTTCTGCCCTCCACAAAGACTTCGAGGTGGGCAGCCACAAGGCTGGTGCCCGAGGGCTGGCTTTTTGTCCAGTCAGGGGATGGAGAAAAGATCTGTGAAGCCAAAGCCTCAGGGGTGGGAGGGGGCGGGGCGGTGGGGAAGTCCCTGGAAAGGCCAGTGCACTTGAACCCCAGAAAAAGCCTGAACCCAGCTTATGGCTCTGTCCATGGTCAGAGGGGCGCCTGGGTGAGGAAGGGGCCGACCATCCAGTTGGGGGACACACAGATCAGCCCCATGTTGGGGGCATCACCTGCCCCTGAGGGAGTGATGCCTCCTCTGCAGAGGGATGTGGCACAGCCCAGAAACCCTCAATGGAGCTGAGGGGAGATACGCACGCTCAGAGGGGCACAAGGACACCTCCCACAGGAAGGTCCAGGTGGGAGGCCTGGGCTGGCAAGTGACACAGAGCAGCTACAGCCCAGGGTGAGCCAGGCCTGCAGAAAAGCCCAGGACAACAGCGAGGGTGACATCCAGGTTGCCTTGCAGCGCTGGGGCAACCTATAGAGAAGGGCACAACCCTACGGGGATGCTGCTCTGTGTGCTGAGGGGAAGGGCCTCTGAATTGGAGAAGACACCCCCTCCCTGGGGAAGGGAGAGGCAAAGGGGGTTCATGTGTTGGGAGGGAACAGGGGGTGGGGGGGGCACAGGGCATGACCTCAGAGTTGCATCAAGCAAGCTCTCGTCTCCTGGCCCAAAGCCGCCCACCTCTGGGGATGAGGCCGAGGGAATGAACGAGATCACTGGGCTATCTGAGGGACTGTGGAGGAATTGACTCATTTCACAAATATCTACTGAGGGCCTACTACGTGCCAGGCGCTGTGCTCAGCTCCAGCTGGAGGCCCGGGCATGGAGGCAGGGCAGGGGTCTGGCCTACTAGAAAAGGGGCTTGCAGGGGCCTGGACAGGGGACGAGGGCTCAGCCGAGCTCCAGACAGAGCATGGGGCAGAATTCAGGTTCTAAGGGAAGCCCTGGGGCTGGGAGCAAACTCCTGTGGGCAAGAGCAGATCCAGGAAGTGCTATGTTGAGGTCAAAACTGCTCCCGGAAAAGGAGTCTGGTGTATCCTTCCAGCCTGGGCAGGGTACGCTTGGGGAACAGAGCTGAAGTGCAGGTGACAGCGATGGCAGGACCCTGAGTCACTCTCTGGAACACGCCTCCCAACCCATCATGCCGATGCATGGGACTGCTTGGGCTGGAGTGGGGTCCAGGGTGCGGGTGGGGGTCTGCGGGCAGCAGGAGCCAGTGCAGAGCAGTGGAGTAAGCTGGGTCCCAGGCTCCTGCTGGGCCAGGCTGGGTCTGCCTCAAGCTCGCTGCTTAGTGGGGTCTGGCAGGGCCCTCAGGTGCCATAGGCTTCTAGGGTGCGGTGGCCACCCAGAGAAGCCTGGGCTGTGTAGACAAATGGGCCCCTGGCCTGTGCCCAGGTGCCAGCTGCCTCTTCCCAGTGGGCTTGCACATGTACCTCAAAGCGACTCCCTAAGGGAGCACTTTTGTGGGAGACCAACAGGGCACATGAAGCTGTGGGAAGGTGCATTTGTGGAACTCCAAGGGTGTGTGATCTTGTGTACAACCAACGGTGCGAGGGTGCCCGGAGAATGTGGCTTGTGTGGCCAGGGAATCCCGGGCACCGCACACAATGTGGCAGTGTGTTGGTGTCTATTTTTTGGTCTTCAAAAATTACGCACATGCTGCTGGTCTCTGTGGCTTCCTCCTGCACACGTCCATGGTAGTGGCACTCCTAGGGGCCCCCTGCCTCCCCCCACGCTGCCCACACATGGCTAGCTAGCTTCATCCCTTTCCGCATTGTTTCTTCTATTGCTTGAACATTTATAAAACTCCTCAGGAAGTTTAAGGGAAGTTAAGGAACTTAAGGAAAATTTATAAATGCTTTTCCAGAGGGTAAAAAAGAATTCAATGTATTTCCTACTAGCTAGTCTAGAATTTTATTACTTATTTATACAAGTTGTAACTTTATAATCTGTCTGGAGATCATTTTAGTGTTAGATATAAAGTGTTAGCTAATTTCCTCCCCCCACCGCATTGCTGCCCCTTCGTTTCCCACTGTCGTGTCAAGCTTGCATTATCTTGTGTTGCATTTTTACATATAATTGCTGCTCTGTATTCTATTCCAGCAGTGCATATTCCTGATCTTACTCCAGCATCATGCTAATAAATTATTGTTCCTTTAAACTATGTTTTATTGAAGGCTTTATAGCATAGTAGTTAAGATTAGGGGCTTGAAGACAAACTGGCGGGATTTACATAAGAACCTTGTCGCTTAATAAATGTGTGACCTTGGGCAAGTTACCTCCCAGTTCCTTATCTGTATTTGGAGTTTGGGGAGGCCTGTAAAAGATACCTCCCTTGCAAGTTCAGAAAAAACTGAGAGCTAGGTATAAGAATCAGTCAGACAGAGATAAAACACCAGCCTTATTACTGAGTGGAGGGATTGCTGTCCACTGTCACCACTGTGTTCCGTACTGCACTAGCAGTCCTAAAATGAAACGGTTGATGATTGGAGAACAAGCCAAGAAACGAAGCATCAGTGGGCGTCCTAACATTCAGCCCTGACTAGACAGACTTGGCCCCAGTCACAGGTAGTGCCAGATGCCCCAGGTCTTCCCTCTCTCTTGCCAGGCAGAGCCTACCCCCAAAAAGTTATTGTGGAGCACAAGAGAAAATACAAGTGCCCTGCAGGAGGAGGAACAAAGATGGAGGGCGAGGACAGGAATGTTCCTTTAGCTAAAGTCCTTTCACATAGAAATATGAGGTGGGGGGGCGGTAGAGACTCCCCCAGTGACAACCCCATACAAGGCCGTAGTGAGCATGAGTCAATAACCCCTGTGAAGCACTCAGCTTGGTGCCCGATACACAGTAGCGCACAGCAAACGCTGCTCTTATTATCCATCAATCTGTGCAAGGTCTTGTTCCATCCAGTTCATTCTCTTCCTGTCGTAAAATTCTTTAAAAAAATGGTCACCAACGTATTCCTGCAAATGAAATTTAGTACCCTTTGGTGGTGTTCTAAGAAAGATACTTCCCTCCAACCTCTGCCCACCCGACTCCCCACCATTTCAATGCGTGCTGCAACAGCATGTCAATGACCCTGGCGGGTAGAGTGGCCATCGATCCCCCTGCAGGGCTGGGGCAGCAGGGACTAGAGGGATAGGCTGCAAGACCCGGCGGGGCCTGCTGGGGCAGGTAGGGAGTGGTTAGTGGGTTCCAGAGAATGTGAGGCCTGTGGCGGAGGTGGCTCAGGAGGGCTGAAGTGTGGGGATTGTAAGCAGGTTGTGGAGGAGGAAAGAAGGTGTGGAGAGCCAAGGGGGCTCACCAGGCGTGATGATGTGGGCACAGAAAGTGAAGGCCACAGCCAAGGGTCACATAGTCCTCTGGGGGCCTCAAGGTCGGAGTCCTGGTTCCAGTATCCAGCTCCACCACCAGCTACTGTGTGAGCCCAGGCAAGCTGCCAACACTCTCTGGGCCTCAGACCCTTTGGTCAAAGGAGGAGCACCTCTGTGTGCCACGCAGTTGTGAACCTCTTCCCTGACCAAGGGGTATCCGCTGGTCCCCCCAACCCACTCTTCCTCTTCCCAGACAGGCCCGGATGGTTTCTCCTCCCGGCCTTCCCACTTGGGCCCCAATATCCTCCCCATCTCTGAAAAGGAGAAACACTCAGGTCTCCTGGACCCCACGCTCCCTGCTCTCTCCCCATGTTCATGAGGCCCCACTCCCAGGGGAGCAGCCCCTCTTCCTCTCTGCTCACTGCCTTATTTTCATTAATTCATTGGTCCAGCCAACGCTCTCTGTCCCTTCTGCGTACCTGGCCCTGCCTAGTCCCCGGGAAAACAGAGGCAAGTAAGCCAGGGGCCCACCCACCTGGAGCTCACGGTCAGGTGGGAGACCTGTCATAGACAGGCCCTTTCCTTATGCTCATTCATCCCAGAAATGTGTTTAGGTGGCTGCCATGTGCGGAACAGGAAGATGCAGTGGCGGGCACACAGACACAGCCTCTGCTCTGGGGAGGGGGGCCTCCAAACTTGAGGTCGGAGAACCAGAAAATCATGACTTGCATGATTTGTGCTCCTCTGGCCCCCTGGAAGCCAGTGGGGGCCCCCAGAACAAACTTGGAAATGAGAGAAGACTTCCTGGAGGAAGCAACATCTGCAGAAGACAAGCAGACGGGCAGACGTCAGCCAGTCAGGCTAACACGAGAAGGGAGACAAAGGAGGGGTGCTCCAGGGAGAGGGGCGGGGAGCAGGGTGCCTTCGGGGCTGGGTGGGGGGCAGGATGGCTGGAGGGAGAGAATGAGAGCCCAGGGCCAGATCGGTACAGTAGGCCGGAGCCAGGTGACACAGGGCCTTGTGGGCACGGAAAGGGTTTTCCGTGTTATCCTACAGCAGTGGGAAGGTGTTGGTGGGTTTTAGGCAAGTGACAGGATTTGCATTTCTGAAAGATCCAGCCGGATCAGAGGGGGCGGGAGTGGATGAGAGTGGCCAGCTGGAAAGCTATCCCAGGATCCCAGGGAGGCAGGGAAAAATGATGGCAGCTTGGACTGGGAGGTGGGGGTGATGGTGGGAGTGGGCAGGTAGGATGGGTGGTGGGTGGTGATGGGGCAGAGGGGGGTCGATGGTGACGATGGTGAGGCATGTTGTGAGGGGTGCCGGGGTCAGGGAGGGTAACAAGACAGTGGGGTGGTGAAGGGGGCAGTGGGACGGGACAAGACACATGGACAAATAGGAAAGACACCCACCAGGTCAGATCTCCAGGACTCAGTGGTGTGATGGGTTGGTGCTGGGACAGGGAGGAGGACTGAGGTGATGGGATGATCCTCAGGTCTAGTAACAGGACTGTGCAATCACTGAGACAAGAACGCTGCAGGAGGTGCAGCTGGGGAGGATGGAGAGTCTAGGTTTGGGCCTGCCGAGGTCGAGGAGCCCAAGGCACAGCCAGGCAGAGGTGACACCGCCCGTCTGGACTGAGGAGGGCAGAGTAGGGTCACAGGAGCCCAGGGAGAGGGTTTCAGGGAGCAGGTGGGCCACAGTGTGGACCACTCCTGAGATGGCAATCGAATTGCAAACCACAGCCATGCCCATCCGGGTGGGCTGCGTAGAGGTCACTGCTGACCTGGGTGAGCTGTCTGGGTGGCCGATGGGGCCCCCAAGAGTGAGCAGGAGGGGAGGAGAGGAAATGACTTGTGCAGACAGCTTTTTGGAGAGCGGGGCTGTGACAGGGAGGTGAGAGATGGGAGTGGGGCTCACGGGGCTTTCTATTCGCTTTGTTCATGGAATGCTTAATGCCAACCAGAGGGCCCCATAAAAAGAGGTGTGGCTAGAACCCTAAAGGTGGGGCATGGACTGAGATGTCTGAGCAGGGAGAGGGGAGGGGAGCCAGGGACAGTTATGATCCACCTTGGTAGATGTGGCCTTTCATGTCCACAGGGACAGGAGGAGACAAGGGGTGAGCAGGAGATGGCCAGAGGCTTGGACATTTGGAGATGCAAGGGTGGGGATAGTCCCATAGAGCTGGCCCAAGGCTGAGAATGAAGGGTCAGAAGTTTGCAGACAGTGTGGGAGGTATGAAAGATATCTGTGCGAAGGCTCGGTGAGGGAGGAAAGCCGGAGTCAGCCTGGGGCTCAGGTCAGAAGTCATCTTGGGCTGAGGTCAGAGGTCATGGTAGACCTGGAGCCAGGTCTCAGTCTAGAGTTAGGGTTAAGATTAAATCTGGAGTGACAGAGGGCTCTGTCCAGAGTGGGAAGCAGATGGTTAGGATAAGGCCAGACCCCCCAACCTCTTGGGTCCACCTGAGCTCAGGGTGTGGCCTCTGGAGCCCCTGAGGTCAAAGGTGAGTTTTCTTAGGCTGCCCACCCTCCAGGTGTTTGACCTGACCCAGCTTCCATTCAAGAACCCTCCTCCCCAAGAGGAAATGCCAGCCCAGACCCCACTCTTCCTTCAGGCCAGAAGGACCCCCCAACCCAGGCCTACCCTCCCCAGCGGCTGAGCCTCGAGCTGAGTCCCGCCCTGCCCAGTGCAGGGTGAGAATTCCAGCCACACGTCCCTGTGATGTGGTCACGTTGGAAGAATGTTAATCAAATATTCTCCTCCATGTTTCTTTTCTTTCCCAGGCTGGATTCCTAGAAGACAGGAATTTATGGTGTGAGAGCTCCAGCCCCCGCAGACCCGCAGCCAAGGTCAACAGCACGAGGCGGGCAGTGCTGCCAAGCTGGGAGGGGAGCAGCGACTTTAGGAGCTGGTTGCACAGAAAACCAAAGTGCACGCATTTTTAAAAATCCCTTCTCTCCCTCGAGTTCCCAAACTCGGGGCTCAAACAAGCTTCCGCAGACTGGCCCAGGCAGGCCCCTTGTGTGGGAATGGTGCTCCTCTTGGGGACAGGGCCTGCGGAGCTGCCAGGTGGGTGGGTGTCCCTCAGGCCCTTGGAGGGTCTGGAGGTTGTCCCGTCTCTGAGACCCAAGCTCTGGCCCCAGGGAGTGGCGGGCAGGACACCCGGGGTGACCCCTCCTCTCTGGCCAGCCAAGGGCAGTTGAGATGAAGGCAGCCCCCCGGGCCCTCCACGAAGCCCCTAAGGTGGGAGCTGCTTCACCTCATCCCCCCTCTGCCCCTGGGGGTGTGGGGTCTTGACTGACCACACAGTGCCCACTCCCGGCCCCAGGCTGTGGGTCTCCCGCGGCTTGGGGACAGGGGATGCTGCCTGCGGTGACCGAGGGGAGGTGAGGAGGGGCCTGGAGACCACCTGGATTCCAACCCGGCTAACCTGACGCTGGGAAGACACCCCAGCCGCAGCCCTGAGACCCGCAGGCGTAGCTAAACAGCCACGAGTCGCCCATTCACCGGGCTCCGTGGCGGGCACCCGGGGAAGAAGGGGCAGAGGGGCCTCCACCTCCACATGAGGAGTGAAGGGAACACTGACCTGGACATGGGGGGCGACCGTCGCTTGAGGCGGGGGGTGAGTGGCGGGATGGGTTGTGGGTCCCTCAAGGAAAGGGTGGCCATCCTGGGGTGGGGGGAGGACATTGGCCAGAGACGCTTGCTGAAAGAGGTACACCCTGAGAGGTGGCCAGAGTTCACCAGACGGACACGCGGAGGGAGGGGGCTTGGAGGGAACATTCCAGCTAAGTCCGAAGCATGTGCAAAGGCCCAGAATATTTATACCTTGGTAAGACTTTTCATATAAATAAATTCTCAAATCCGAAGGGAAAGAAAAGCCCTCTGGCAAACCACATGTCTGGGTTTCATGGTTGGAAAATGAGGCCCTGCCCTGCCCTGAGACAGGGGACCAGCAGAGAGTGTGGCCTGACGCATCCCAGTTCCCCACCCCTTCCACTGGCCACCCTGACAGCACCACCCCGTGCACCCCAACGGGGTCCTCCACCTCTGCTCTGTCCACCCCTCCTCCAACAGCTTCCCCACCACCTCGCTCCACCTGGCACCTGCCTGGGCCCAGGCCTGAGTACCGACTCCAGCCTGTTCTCTGCACGGTGCCAGGAGTCTGGGAAGGGTGGGGGGAGCAGCCTCCTTCGGGCCCAGGGTCCTCCCAGGGTCTCTGCCCCCTAGATGTTTGGAGTGGAGGTAATCTGAACCTCCAGCTTCTGTTTTATTTTTTAAATCTCTTTTCAGCCCTCAAGTGCAGAGTTTTGTTTATCCGGTCCCTTTTATTCCCCCTGCCCCACCTCAGGTAAGCTTTCTAACACCTTGGATGTGTGTCCTTTGATTTGTGCATGTTCTTCTAAAACAAGGATCACTAGTGACTACTGATGGGTACAGGGATTCCTTCTGGGGTGATGATCACGTGTCAGAATGAGATGCAGGTGTCGGCCACACAACATCGTGAGTGTGCGCAATGCCACCGAACTGTACACTTTAAAATGGTTCACGGTTAGTTTTATGTTGTGTGGGTTTTACCTCCATTTTTTAAAATGTATATCACTGTTCTGGGGAGATTTACCTGAGTGCGACTGCATTTCTTTCTTACTTTTTCCCATTCAGCTCTCTGTTTTTAAAAGCTAACGACATAGTCAGTTCTCCCCTGGGCTAGTTGCTTCGACCTATTGCTTGTGCTTCATGGTGGGCACAGCCACATTTTACACCCACACCCCAGGGATGGGCACCCAGGGGGCCTCTCCCCACCATCTCAATCAATACTGCCAAGAACTTCCCCTTGGGGACCTGGTGGGGTGTCGAGGATATAGCCAGGAGGATTGCAGAATCTTAAGGTATATGTGTACTTAACTTAACCAAGTACTGCTGGGTGGCGCTCCGGAGGGCCACTCCTCTGCCCCACATCCCTGCTACCACTAGAGGTTGCCCAGCTTTTGAATGCCCAGAAGCCTGAAGGGTGTTAAGCAGTATCTCATGACTGTTTTAATTTCCATTTCTCTGCTTTCTGCTGATAGGTGACTTTGCGTCTCTCTTCTTATGCTCTTGAGTTGTTTGTGTTTCCTCTTCTGCAAATTGCCAGTTCATACCCCTCGTCCATTTTTATACCACTGCTGCTGTCTTTTTCTCTTTGCTTTGCAGACGTTCTTTGTATATTCCAGATAGCAGCGTTTAAAAATCACAAATATCATCTCCAGTCTGTCATTTTGTCCATGGGGTCCTTCACTGAACAGAAAGCCCTAATTCCAGCTGGATATTTTTGAGGAACTTGATAAACTTACTCTAAAATTTGTATAGATGGATACAGAGTCGTGAATGGCTCGGCAAGATTGCAAAAGAAAGCCAAGAGTGGGAGACTTGTCCTACCCCATGTCAGCACAGAGCACAAAGCCACAGAGAAGGAAAACGATATGGTATTGCAGCAAGAAGGGACCTGCGGGCCAGGGAACAGATCAACAAGCTCGAAGACAGAGTTTAACACATCGCAGATCCTTAGGGAGAAGACAGACGGGTTAATAGATTGTTGAATAAATGGGCTCACTGTGTGGAGAAAAATTACAGCTGGATCCCTACGGATACCTCATAAAAAGGCAACTCCAGATAGATTAAAGACAGACCCAAACATGAATAGTAAGACTCTGAAGTTGCTAGAATAAATGGTTGGAAAATATCTTTTAATACAGGGGTGGAAAAGGACCCCTGAAACAAAACCCTAAATGCAGAAACCAGAAGGCATCAACGGGTGGCCTCCAGCCTTATCCAGAGGAAGTGGCATTTCCTCCCGGACGCCGGCCTGGGCCCTGCCCACCTGGTGAGTCATGGGCCGCCCTCTGCCGAGCCTGGCAGCCTGGCCCGCCCTTCCCGTCGGTACCCAGGAGGGAGAGTGGCAGCCTTATCTCACCCTCACCCACGGCCCTGCAGACATGAGGTCAGGGCCGAGGATGTGATGAGGGTGGGAAGCCGGAGACAGCAGGGGGTCAGAGAGAGGTCAGAGGTCGCTGGCAAAGCTGTCACTGCACTTTTGAGGTGGGGGTGGGAGGCAGGCCCTTGAGGGACCCTGGCCAACCTCCAGGGCTGGGGGTGGTGAAAGGTTCATGTCATCAGGGGGTGGCAGGGTGAGGGGACCAGGGACAGGTGTGCCAGCCCAGGGCCCCAGATTAGCATCTCTAATCTGAGACAGTCTACGCCCCCACCCCTCCCAGAATCCTCTCCCGTTTCCCCCACGGCCCTTTGGAGCCAGCCCCTTCCAGCCAAGACATGGGCCAGATAGAGAAGCCACTGAGAGAGCAGACGAGGGTGTGTCTGTGCTCTACCAGGGTGTCTCCATGGAGCTCTCTGGGTATCTGTGTCTTGCCCATTTAGTCATCTGACAAAGGGTCACCAGACACCAGCACCAGCCCTGCACCTGAGGCACTCAGAGTCCAGGGTGGGACGAGTCTCTCTGGGATGCGTCTGGGTCCCAGGACCTGCTGGTTCCACTGGTGCCTGACGCCTGGGTCCAGGGCTGTGGTGGGGGGCACAGTGTGTGTGTGTGTGTGTGTGTGTGTGTGTGTGTCTCTGCATGTGAAGGGCAAGTGTCCAACCGTCTGTCCCCCTTGCTTTGTCCCTGAACCTATGCTGACCATGCCAACTGCTTTTTTTCCAGAAGGTCCCTAATAACTGGGGTAACATGGTACGTCCTCCAGCCAGGGATCCCGACCAGTTCTGGGCAGCAGTTTATGAGTGGACTGTCAATTAGTCAACAAATATTCATTCAGGGGTGTACAGGTGGTCCTGAGGCACTTGCAGCCTGGTCTGCTTCCGTCTGCCAGCCTGCAGGTACTGAAGCCGTTGTTTGCCCATAGTTGTCCCCTCTGGCCAGCATTGTTGCTTGTCTCTGCAGTTGGAGGTGCACCCTGGAGCCCTTCCCTGGGTGCCAGATCTGTAGGTCTGTCCAGGGCGAGCAGGAAGCAGGGGGACCCACTCCATAGGCAATACCTCCCTCCACCCCTCTCCCCAGCAGAGAGAGAGCCCAACCGGGTGTAAAGAAAAAGCATTAGCCTGGTTCTCCCAAATATACAGACACCAATGAGAGATACAGGTATATATACATACGTACATACATATATATTGTATTAAATATAATAAAACACTGTGAATTCTAATGTCCAAACTTTTAAATCAGGTATTATTTATACAGAGAAGTACACACATCATATGTGAACTTTCGTCAAATTAAATGCGAATTTTCACAAACTGAACACATTTGTGCTGATGGCACCAGATCAACACGTAGACCTTTGCCAGCTGCCCCTCCCCCACCATCTCCCTTACTCCCTCACCCACCCCCACTGCTCTCCCACCCCAGGTAACCACCATAGATTGTTTTTGCCTGTTTTTAAACTTGATGTAAATAGAATCCTAGAGTATCTACTCTTATGTCTGAAATTCATCAAAGCTGTTGATTTTATTTTATTTTATTTTATTTGATGCAGGCTACAGCCTGTGCATTCCCTCCACTCTAACCCCACCCCCTGCCAAGTTTTTGGGAGCCCACCACTGGGAAGAAAATTCCAGGGGGAGTCCTCACAAAAGAACAGACACCTTGAGCCCCCTGAAGCCGTTGTTTGCCCAGATAGGGGAGGTGGCCCCTGGGGATTCTGTCAAGTTCCCAGATCTGTGCCCTGACACTGGGTGGTGGGAATGGGAGACAAGAGGGACAAACCCTGAGCCTTCCCTGGGCCCTTGCAGGACAAGCAAACCGAGAGCAGGTTCTGGGCGCAGACAGTTGCCTTCCAGGCAGGAAGAGGAGTCCGCTGCCCCATGGGGAGGACCTTAAGCGGGTAGAGCTGGGCGGGTGTGGATCGAGATGCCGCCTCGCAGACCCAAAGCGTCCACACCTCTCTCCAAGAAAGGACATGTTTTCGGGCCAACATCAACCAACACGCTCCCTCCCCAAGCCCTGGGTCTGTCCCAGGCCGGGGAACACAGATGTGGGCCACACACCATGTCCAGACGTCCTTCCCCTCCTTCTCCTTTGAGGCCCAGGCTGAGCAACACCTCCTCTGTGAAGCCACCTCAACCCTCTGTCCTGGCCCCTCCTGGACCTCTGCAGCCCCTTCCTTGGGACCACTGGAGCCTGTGCCCGGTTCTGTGCTCCTCGCACTGGAGGCAATGCTCCCAGGGCCCTTCGAATAGGTGAATCTGATGGTGTCACCCTCTGCTGCAAACCTCCCATGGCTCCCAGCGACCTCCACAAAAGCATTCAAGCCCCTCTGCCCTGCAGTATGCAGCCCCACAGACCTCCCCACCTCGTTTCCCCCCCCCGCCCCGAATCCCCTCACCCAAAGCCCAGCCTGCTGGAACTGTGGCTACCTGACTGCAATGCCCTCCGCCCCCCTTTAAACAAACTTCTCCTTGTCCTCCAAGGCTCCACTGAAAGCTCCTTTCCTCCAGGAAGCCTTCCGTGTCTGCCCAGGCAGGGCCAGTGCCTCCTCTGGCCTCCCATAGCCCCATGCAGCAGCCCACGTGCTCTGGGCTGGCGCAGGGCCTGGGATGCATCCGTCCATGGGAAAATGTCGGGGGGCCCTGGCCAGATGGCCCAAATGAGGAATATCTTCCAGGGATGTGCCAGCCTTTCCCTCAAACTGGCCCAGCAGGTGTCAAAGTGGTTGTGACCCTTAGGGTCAGAAGCCACCCTTGGCAACACCTCCGATTTGGGCCTCCTCTGACTCCTCCACTACCTCCTAATGGTTCTCCCCGCTTGCCTTGGCCTGTTCTCCACACGGGGCCAGAGGGTACCTGCTCACATGCAGATCTGACTGTGATGCTCCCTGCCTCAAATTCTCCACGGCTCCCCAGTACCACAGGGCAAAGTCTTGGCCTCATTCCCATGGTCTGCTGACCTCTCCAGCCCCATGTCTCAACACCCAGCACTTCACTTTATCAGAATAAACCAGGAGCAAGTCCCCAAACTGTCCCCCCCGAGCCTTTGCCCCCCACACAACCTCTGCCTGGAGCACTCATTCTGCCCTCCCACCAGAACACTGGCGCTCTATAAACAGTTCCCACCCTCTCCAGAGAGACTGACTGCTCCACCTCAGTTCCCCTGTGGTTCCCCTGCCACCTGTCCTGGACCATGAGACACTTTGGGGCACGCCTCTGTATTGTCCATCATTCCCTCTCAACCTCGGGCTCAGGGCCGAGACTCTGCCTGGCTCATCACCATGCCTGACCCTGGCACCCAGTAAATGTTTGTTGAATGAGTGAGTGAATGCACCCATTTCATAGACAAGGGATGTGAAGCCCTGCAGAGCAGTGACAGGGGCTCTGGGCCACTGTGGAGGGCAGGCACCAGCCTTCTAAGAGAGTTTCTAAGAGAGTATGACCTGGTTTCGGGGCCTCCTGAGAAGTGGGACTGGGATCTGTCCCCTCCCACCCCACCCGGGGTCAGGCCCCTGCAGGGAGCAACAGGCTCAACCACCCCACCCGAAGCCGGAGTGGGGTGGCCGCTGGAGCCATCTTGGGAGACCACTGGGGGCGCTTCCTGAGGACCAGGTCACCCAGGACACCCACTCTGCAGAGCCAGGAGCTCCTGGGCAGGCCCCAGGCTGGCAGGCCCCCTCTCTGCCTCCGGGCCAGGTTGGCCCCAGGTGGGGCAGGCAGTAGCAGGAGGGTGAGGCAGGAGCAGGTGTCGGGGTGAGGCCGGGCTGATTTATGAGGCAAGCGGGGATGGGGCCACTTGGCAAGGTGGGCACGCACAACAGACCCTCAGAGATAAGAGCCCAGAGGTATGCGAGTGATGTAAACAGCAGGGGGCGGGCACCCCGGCTGCCCCGTACCAGCCAGAGACACCAAGACTAGGTAGGAGGAGGTAGCCACCCCAGATGGAAGGAAGCCCCACGGCCTCCTAGTGCCAGCCCCGCTCTCCCTGCCAGCCCGCCCGGGCCCCTCGCTCCGCCGACACTGCTACCTCCACACCACGGAGGCCCATCCCTCCCACCAGGACCCCACTCCATCATCTGAACCTCTCTCAAGGCAGACTGGCCCCAGAATTTTCCCTGGCACCTTCAGGCCCTTTCACTGCCCCACGCCAGGCCCCCTCACCTCTTACCTGGACAACCGCTTCCATCTTTCAGATCTGACTGTGTCACTCCTGTCTCTGGCTCCCTGCGGCATTCAGGATGACATACAAGCCCTTTAGCTTGAACTCGAGGCCCTCGTGGTGCAACTCGGCCAGTCTCTCCCCCTTTGCATTTCATCACGGCCCTCCTCAAGCTCAGCCTCCTTGACCTCTGCACTTTCCCAAATGTGCCCAACACTTCTTGCCACCTCTGGGCCTTTGCACACGTGATGCCTTGGCTCTAATGTTCTTCTCTGCTCTGGTCTGCTGGCAAACTCCTAGTCAACCTTCAAAACCCATCTCATGGGTGCCCTCCTCCAGAGTCTCTAGCTTCATGTGCACCCTCTCTAGGTCCCTGACCTCTACCTTGAGCTATTGAGGACTCAGAATCTCCAAGTTCAAGGCTTCAGGCTCCCTCCTTTTGTGAAGAGGCCCTGTGCTGAGGGGAAAAGGATCAGACCTCAAGCATAATCCTCCCAACACACACACTCTCTCTGCAGTCCCCCTAACTCAGCCCTGGGCCCACAGACAAAAGGTGTTGTGGCCAGCATAGCAGTCATGCAAGGGGAATGGCCAGGCCCATTTAAAGAGGAGGAAACTGAGGCTGGGATGGGTGACATGTCTACCCAAGCCACATAGCAAGCAGTGGTAGAGCCCAAGCTGTCTGACTCCTTTCAGTGGCCCTGTGTCCAAAGTTGAGGACACGCCTGCTCTGGGGACACACCTGCTGGTGCCCAGGCAGGACATGCCCAGGCAGGGGAAGGTGCAAGGGCAGGGATGCACCACTCACTGCCTGCTCAGGGATGAGGACACATGTGGGCAGGGTCACACCAGCCATCCCCGTGGGGCAGGGACATGTACCAGCTGGGTGCCCCAGGCAGAAAAGAGAACCAGGGCATTGGCTGTGGACACCAGCTGGGTTGCCCCTGGCCGCCTGCATAGGCAGGAACACAGCCACAGGCCCATGGCACAGCCACATGGTGGTGTACCCAACACAGGCTCCAGTGGCCTAGACTCCACAAGGCAGGACTGTGCATGCACAGCAGAGCCCCTGCCCCTGCAGATGGTTGAGACCCCTCTTCACTGCCCTCCACAGGAATGCATGACTTTGGATGGAGGCTGTGTCATCCAAGAAACATTCCATGTTTTCCTTGGTGTGTGCTCTGGGAACACAGCGAAAACAGCCGTCCACACTGCCGTCCACATACTTGGGTGGCTGCCAGGCTGCCAGCTGCCTGTGCCAACCATGTCTTCAGACCAGTGAGGCCCAGCCCCTGTGAAGCCACCCCCTCCACCACCTGCCTGGGAGACCTGGGGGGAATATCTCTGGGACTAGTATCAAAAGGGGGAGAGTTTGTAGGGAATAGAGGTCACCCCCCCATCACCCAGCCCCAGGCCCTGCTGACTAAGCACTGTCTTCCAGAGGGAGACACTGGGAGACAGAGATGGGATGCCACAAGCACATCCCTCTCTGAGCCTCAGTCTTACCCTCGATACAATGGGCTCCCTCAAGGCTCTAAAGCATCTCTGGGGTGGGTGGGCTTCCCTGGGGATCCAAGGTGGCAAGGGAGAGAGAGTGTCAGTGGCAAAGCAGCTGCCAGTCTTTCCTACATCCCACCCTCCCTCAGAAAGGGCTCCCACCCAGGCAGCGGGTCTGGGTGTCACTGGGCCCCTCGTGTGAGGTGGCTGACACCGTGTACTCACCTGCCAGCCAGCCCTGAATGTGCCAGAGATGGAGCCCACAGAGGGGGCAGTAGGTCTATGCAAACAGGACAGCCTCAGAAAGGCTGGGCGCTCGCAGGGGCAGAGGTGGGCAAATGGTACCCAGGGCCCAGACCCCAGCCCCGACCAGCTGCCTGCTCTACAGGGATTAACTGCACACTTCTGTTTTCAATTTGGACGTGGTGGACAGAGCTTAAGGATTTGCATGTTTCCTTAAAAATTTCTGGGCTGGGGCCTGAGGACAGATGTCCTCTGGGGAGACTCAGGGGCTGGAGGGTGAAGCCCTGTCCCCAGTCCCAGCTGCGCCCCCTGCCCCCTGCCCCCTGCCTCCTGCCCCCTGCCTGTGCAGCCACATCGGAACAGCAGGTCTGGGCCTGTCCTGACCCACAGGCTCCCAGGGGAGCCCGAACAGTTGCTTTCATAGGTGAGGAAGCTGAGGCCCACTGAGGGGAAGGACTTGCCAGAGCCCACATGGGAGCCCAGGACATTTGCCCCCCATCTTCAGCTGAGCAGCTTCTTTAGTGGCAGCTTTGAAGAGGGGGCATCTTCTGGAGGTCAGAGACCCAGGCTGGCATGGGCCTGTCCCTCCCTCTCTGGGCCTCAGGCACCCCACCATAGGGTACAGGTGTCTGTCTGTGGTAACAAGGCGATGCCCTCAGACACCTGGCATACTCTGACTGGCATTCTAATGCAGGGGTTCTGGGATTCTAAATCCTGCAGAAAATGACCCCTCAGTGCCTAGCACAGCAGCCCCCAAGCTCAGGGCCCTAGCTGGGAGTCCTGGAGCTGAGAACCGGTATGAGGTGGGCAGGGCCTCTGGGCAGCCTGAGTCTGGGAGGGAGGTTGGGCTGCCCTGGGATCTCTGGACCTGCCAGGCCTGCCCATCCTGCCTGCCCCCTGCCCAGGGCGTTTTGCCTTGGCCTGCCTCTCACCCAGCCCGTGAAGGCCCGAGGGCCTGGAATCGGTCACATCCGGCCCAGCCGTCTAAACAGGCCTGAGGCCCCAAAGCCTGCCGGGCCCAAGGGGAGCCCAAAATAACATCTGAGTCAGCGTCCCTGGAGACACCCCATCCGCCTGGGCCCAGAGGGAGGGGCTTAGAGGCGGCCCAGACAAGGGACCAGGCCAGGTCAGGCAGCCACCTGCTCTGGTGGGGCCCAGCCAGTGGCCAGCACGGCCCAGGGAGCAACAGAGAGGGATGCTGGGGGAGGAGGCAGCCCTGCCTGGGAGGCTCCAGTCTGAGGCGACAGGGCTACCTGCAAACAGTGGCAGTCCAGTGTGGCCAATGTCACCCAGAGGAAGAAGTAGGGGGCGGAGGGAGCAGGGAGGAGTCCTCGGCCCAGCCGGGGGTCAGCAAAGGCCTCCCAGAGGCAAGCAAGTCCTGAGCACAGGTTGGGTTTGGACAGGACAGGAATGGGGGAAACACACTGTACACGGCGGGAGGTCCAGGAAGCTCAGGGACTTCTTCCAGAGCAAAGCTGGGGTCTCTCTGCCCAGGAGCTGGGCAGACACAGACAGCTCCTGCCCGGCCCTCCAACCCAAACTGCCCCTGCCACTGTGACCCAGCAGCTACCACCAGGCCTGTCCATCCCACACTCACCCAACCAAGCACAAAAGTGGCCCCAGCAAAGGGATTATCTGTACAGAGCCATCTGCATCCTCCTACCCATCCCTCCAGTTGAGCCCCAGCCCTGGGGTGACCCAGAGGAGCTGAGATTCCAACACCAGGGCAGGGTTTGGCCTGAGATCAGGGCCAGGTCCTAGGCAGTGTCATTCAGTGTCCAGTCTAGGGTGGGCTCAGGACTCAGCCTGGGCTGGGGACAGGGTGCTCCAAGCTGTGAGACCTGGGCCTATTTGGGGCCAGGGGCCGGAGGCATGTGGCCTCGACTCCTCCCCAAAGGTGGCCCCAGGAGCAAGCTGGCCCAGGCCAGGTTTTGCCCTCTCGTCCCCGGGTGGGTGTCTCATGTCAGTCCCATTTCACAGCCCTTCGCAGCTGTGAGGTCGCCCTGCCCCTCATCTCCAGGCTGGGGCAGAAGGCAGATACCTGAGTCCCCACCGTCCTGCCGGCTTAATCCCCCAGCTTTCCTGAGAATGGCTCTGCTGTTCTTGGCCAAGGGCCTCCGCTGAGCCTGGCACGGCTGCGGCTTGGCCCTCACCAGCGAGCGAGGGCTTGGCCGGGGCCCAGCCAGGGCGGTGGACATGATTAAAGCCCAGAACATGGGGCCTGGCAGGCAGCGGGGGCCCAGCTGGGCTCTGGTCTGCGGCTCTGCAGCAGGGTTGGGGCTCCCCCCGGGGCCCCTCTCATCCAATGGAGGCTGCAGGGCCTTCTCTCAGCATCCCTGGTCCAGAAAACAGACAGACCCCGGCCCTTCGCTCCTCTGAAACAAATCAGGGTTTTCCCAGAGGGAAAGAACCAGAAGACGGGGAGCAAAACCCTGGTCCTCCCTCCCCCAGCAGGCCTTGACTGAGTTCCTACCATGTCCCCAGCTCAGCACCAAGCTCCGGGTAGGGGGCGCAGAAACGAATGTCCTGCGGAGCCCCGAGGACATGGCCACACCCATTCTCACAGCCCCAGCTTCTTGGAATGGCTCAGAGCCAGTGACCTGATCTAGCTAACTCTATGCCAGGCATGTGCAACATACCCTAGCGCCTTGACCCACAGCCACACCATCTTTAACAGATGGGAAAACTGAGGCTGGGGGAGAGTATCTTGCCCGAGGTCAAAAAGCTCAAAGTGACACAGTGGGGACTTGGGCCTGGGCCACGTGGGCCCAGAGCCTTGGCTTTTAACCACAGGGGGAAGAGGGGTGGTATGTCTGGGGAAGGGCGGAGGGTCTTGAGGCTGGCTCGGAGCAAGGAAGTAGTGCAGTGGGGCAGAACCAGGGGACTGGCCACTGAATGGCACCTGAGCAGTCCCCAAGGACCATTTTAGAAACCCCAGAGACACCCCCCCCAGTCCATTTCATTACCAACTAGCACTTTCACATCCTTTACAGGCCTCACTTCTGGAGCCCTTTCTCAAAAGTTACCTGGAGGGAAACATTTCAACTGCCAGAACCCCAGATACCTACCAAGTTCCACTTTTTAAATATTGTACTATAATCCCACCCCAGGGACTGGGGTTGGAGGTTCGGGGGCAGGCAGTCTCACCAGGGGGTGAATGACCATCATATGAGACCACTGATTCATTAATTCTAGATGCTGAATGTTGGAATCAAGGAGATAATGCAGGACTGCGGATATATTCGACTAGATCTCATTCACCATTATGTCTTCAATGCCTAGCACAGGGCCAGAAATATAGGAGGTGTTTAATCCATATTTGCTGAGTAAATGAATAAGTGCCCCTGTTAAATGGAGAATATCTGAGCTTCTGAAGCATCTCTATTAATTAATAGTTGATTACCCTTGAATGAGTCATTTAAGCTCTACTTTGGATTAATCCTCATGAGGGACTCAGACTAGATCAGGGTCATTAAAGACACAAGGTACAGGACACAACTCCCACTTCTTGTTCCCAGGCAGACATTACCAATCGACTGTGTGATCCTCACCTGCTGAGCCTGGCTATCCTCAGAATCCTTCTTAACACCACTTCCAGCAGCTACTGCCCATCCAACATGGTCAGTGGTGGAACCTATTTGCCATCTTAGGAAGAGATGAGCTCCTCCAGCCCATAAATCTATGAACAAGTGGGGAAAGGCAACTGGAGAAGGTTCAGGATATGGGGTGGGTTTAGGGAGGAATAAGGAAGACCCAGGGAAGGAGGTTCCTTGAAGATTCCTCATTCCAGTCAGGGGACCCTCGGAGTTGTATGAACAGGTGAGCTTGTCCCATTCCAGGTGGGAAAACAAGCACACACAGAGAGGGAATGGTGGCCCCCAATGTGCTGCCTGAATCCTGACAGACATTGGAATGAGCTCTCAGCCTGAAAACCACAGGCAGCTCAGAGCTTTTATTAATTCCAGGGCTTGGAGGAAGGGCTGGGCCATCGAAAGAGGCCGTGCAGCTGGCAGCCCAGGAGGGGAGAGTTTTTTCCAAACACTGGGGCCACCAAGCTCGGGGAGGGCGTGGGTAGCAGGCTAAGTCATGGCTCTGCTGAGATTTAAAATGCTCTGTGTCAATGTAGATCACAGACCTAAATGTGAAAGGTAAAACTATAAAGCTTCTAAAATAAAGCATAAGAGAGTATCTTCATGATCTTTGGGTAGGCAAAGTTTTCTTAAACAGAACAGACAAAGCACTAACCACTAGAGAAAAGATTGATAAATTTTTGGCTTAGTTAAAATCAAGGACTTTTGTTCATCAAGACAACATTAAAAGAAAGGCAAGCCAAAGAGTGGGAGAAGATCTTTCTAACACATAGAGCTAACCACAGAATTGTATCAGCATATATAAAGAACTCCTATGAATCAATAAGAAAATATCAAACAACATTGTTTTAAAAAATGAGCATAAGACTTGGACAGGCATTTCACAAATAAGGATATTCAGATGCCCAAAAAGCACATGAGAAGGTGCTTACCACCTTTACTCATCAAGGAAATGAAAGCTAACACCACAATGGGATATACCCCTGCACACCCACCAGAATGCTAAAATTTAAAGGCTGACAATTTTAAGTGTTGCCAGATTGTGGAGCAACTGGAACTCTTGTACTTTGCTGATGGGAGTGTAAAACGTACAACAGCTTTAAAAAACCATCTGGCAGTTCCTCAAAAAGTTAAACATGTACTTATAAAACCCAGCAATTCCACTCCTAGCTCTATACCCATGAGAAATGAGTACATATGTCCACAAAAGACAGGAATATTCTCAGCAGCATTATTCATAATAGCAAAAAAATAGAAATAACCCAAATGAACATCAACATTAGAACAGGTAAGTAAATGTGGTGTATTTATAAGAGGGAATTCCACACTGAAACAAAAACGAATGAGCTCCTGCTACACACAACAACCTAGGTGGGTCTCACAGACACAACATGAGCGAAAAGTTGAGGCACAGAACAGTCCACTGTGAGATTCCACTTATGCGAAGTTCGTACGAGTTTATGGGGGCTGCCATAACAAATTAACCACAAATTTGGTGGCTTAAAACAACAAAAACTTACTCTGTCACAGTTTTTGGGGACAGAAGTCAAAATCAAAGTGTCAGCAGGGACATGCTCCCTATGAAGGCTCTAGAGAAGAATCCTTCGCTGCCTCTTCCTAAGTTCTGGTGGTTGCCGGCTCTCCTTGGCATCCCTTGGCTGGTATGAAATTCACCCCAACCTCTGCCTGTGCAGAGAACTTCTCCCTGTGTGTCTCCTCTGTGTCTCTGTGTCCAAATCTCCATCTCCTTTCTCTTAATAAGACCCCAGTCATGGGATTTAGGACCCACTCTAATCCAGTGTGACCTCATCTTAACTCGAGTATATGTGCAAAGACCCTTTTTCCAAATAAGGTCACATTCACAGGTAGCAGGGATTAGGGCTTGAACATATCTTTGGGAAGGACACAGTCTAACCCACCACAAAGTTCAAGAACAGGCAAAACTAATCTATGGTGAGAGATGTCCGGTGAGTGGTCACCTCCAGCAGGTACAGACCCCAAAGGGAGGCAAAGAAGCCCACTTGGCTGGAAGTGTTCTATCTGTCTGTGTGGGTGGTGGTTACATGGGTACGTAGACATGTAAAAATTCATGGACTGTACACATCTGAGCTTTGTGTGCTTGACTGCGTGTATGTCATTCTCTCTTTAAAATTCTCTTGTGGAGTTGAGTTAGCAGTTGGGTGAGCACATATCATCTTGCACGTCACATGCAGCGTCACACATCCACAGGTGCAGCGTCACACATCCACAGGCATACCGACACACAGACACACACAAACACACTTGCCCTCACAGCTCCTCCCTCCCCAACATACTTTGGTGTCCTCCTCTGTGAGGGGCAGGGGGCAGCAGGAAGGATATTCAGGCTGCCCTAGTGGTTTCGAGTGTGGAGCACAAGGCAGAGAGGGGCTGTATCTGCCCAGAGCTGGAAGCCAAAACCTGCTAGCGGGTGGGTGGAGCAGGGAGACCACCCTACTGGGCGAGCTTCCTCCTCTGGGGCCTGAAAGGAGAGTTGGGGCAGCTGAGTCTGCTTCAGATAAACAACTTAATGCAAGCCTGGGAAACTGAGAGCCTCGGGCCCTGCAGGAGTAGACCCTGAGATGCAGAGGAAGATGCAGGAACATGTAGAGATGGGCAGAGAAAGAGGCAGAGACAGAGAGCAACGGAGAGAGAGAAGCAGGGAGAGGGAGGGAGAGAAGGGGACGGAGAGCAAGAGACATCCATCCATGCTTGTGCTTTTTCCTGCCCCCCAAGGTGTGTGTTCTGGCCCAGGCTATGATGGGTGCTGGGGACACCGATGGGGCCCCAGTCCCTAAGGAGCTCCTGGCAGGGAAACAGAGACTGCAAATATCCAGAGAGAGGAGGGCCAGGCCTTGGAGCAGGTCTGCCTCCCCCTCTGGAGTTTGTGTCTCATCCCCTCCCACCGTCAGCATGGAGCTCAGACAGCAGAGGACGTGATGGGCCGGCAGACCCAGCAGGTGGAGGGCCCGGGGCCCGGAGGGCCAGCTCCACTCTGGAGCACCCCCTTCTTCCCCTCCTTTTCCCCCTCCTTTCCCCCCCAGGTCCTGCTCGTCTGCAGATGGGGGCGGGGGAAAACATGCTGGACTTGGACTTAGGTGCAGCTTCAAATTCCAACTCTCCCATTTCCTGGCTGTGGGAATTTGGGCAAGTCACTTAACCTCTCTGGGCTGCGTTTACTCACTTGAAAAATGGGAGGGGGAATGTTTTAAAACATAGATTTTATTATTGTTATTCAGGTATAGTGAGGCTAAGGGATCAGGAGACCACTGCCACTGAAAAGATAGTTTGTTACACTCCAAGATCCCAAGAGAAGGGGACACATCACGCCCCAGGGAGACCACATGGGGAAGCACAGGGCTTGTCAGGAGGCGGAGGGAGAGGAGGAAACTCTGGCAAGGGCCTTTACTGTGGGAAGGAACTGGTGAGGCGGGGTTAGCAAGCTTAGGATTGGCTAGTTTGGATTCCTTCAGTGGGCTTTTGGGGTGTAGTTGCTGTGCCTCGTTGTCTGCAGCCTGGCCCTGGGGTGATCAGGACAAGGAGACTGTGGCCCAGAGCATAAAGGGCTCCATACAGGGGGTTGTTTAGTGGGGTGGGCTCTGGATTGGCTGGTTTGCTTATGAAAGGCAAGTTGTTGCTAGCCCTGGGAGGACACTTGTCACAAGGCCCCAGGAGGTCAAAGCATCAAAAATACAGTATAAAAAGCTGTGATTAATAGAGGGGAATAATAGCCCCTCCCTGTTTGTTTGGAGATCAAACCAGTTATTGTCATGGAGAGTCCCAGCGTGGTGCCTGACGGGTGGCAGGTGCATAGTACAGGCTAGAGACTGAAGCCACATCTCACCTCCTCTGGGAAGCCTTCTTGGACTGACCCTACCTGGCACTGCTTCTACCTGACACCCCTCACCCACACCCCCGTTAGCACTGGTGGGGGGGGTGTTTCTATGTCAGTGAATGAATTCCCACACGCGTGGTTGTGGGGGGCAAGGATCTCACCAATCTGGGCTGATGAAGGAAAAGTACACAGCCCAGCATGAACCAAAGAAAGGGGCAGGAACAATCATACACCCACCTGGATACTCAGACCATCTGGTGACACAGTGTGACTGGGAAAGACTCCTTGGAGAAGTAAATGCACAAGGAGGGGTCTTCTCTTCCACACAGGACATTTTGAATATTGTTTCAGGAGGTGCCCACACCTCCTAAAACCCACCCCTCCAGCCTAAGCACAAACCTGAATCAGAGGGCTTGCTTTCAGGAGAGGGTGAGGGAAGGTTTGCAATGAGCATGTTGATGGTGGAGAAAGGAATTTAAGCGTCTGGAGGGCTGAGATCCAGAATGTTCCCTCACTGCACTTGAGGCTGGGAGGAAGGAGGAAGCTCTCTCCTAGGTTCCCGCATGCCCTCTGTTATGGGCTGGGCTGTGTCTCCCCAAAATTCGTATCTTGGAGCCCTGACCCCCAATACCTCAGAATGTGACTGTATTTGGAGATAGGGTCTTTAGAGAGGTTATTAGATTAAAATGAGGTCGTTAGGGTGGGCCCGAATCCAATATGACTGGTGTCCTTATAAGAGATTAGGACATAGACACACACAGAGGGAAGGCCACATGAGGACACAGGAAGAAAACGGCCATCCATAAGCCAAGGAGAGGGGTCTCCGAGGGAACCAACCCTGCCGACACCTTGACCTTGGACTGCCAGCCTCCAGACTGTGAGATGGTGAGTTTCTGTTGTTTAAGCCTCCCAGTCTGTGGTAGTTTGTTGCGGCAGCCCTGGCTACCTAACACACTATCTGGAAACCTCTGGCAGCTTGCTTTCTTCCTGGAGTCAGAGCTGTGGTTGGGAGACCCTCACCAGAGGGGTCTGAAGGTGACGGTCTAGGCCAGTGGTCCTCATGCTTCAACACGCATCAGCATCACCTGACACATGAGTCAAAGCACATATCATGAGTCCCACGCCCAGAGCTCCTGAGTCAGAAGGTCAGGGTCTGAGAATCTGTATTTCTAACTAGGTCATTCTCCAGTGGTGTTGGTGTTGCTGATCTGGGAGCCACACCATGAGAACTAATGATTATGATGCTTGTTAAACTCTGAGAACCACTAGCCTGAGTGCCAGTGTCATCTGCATGAGGGTCACTCACAGAGATGGGTCATCTAGCCCAGCACTTCTCAAACTGTTGCTCTGCCTCAGGAGCTCCTGGGAAGCCTTGAAAATACAAATTTCTGGGCCCTACACCAGAATGGTTTGGGGCACAGCTTGTGGGGGGAGTGGAATTTAAAAACTCCCCCAGGCCCTAATACACAGCCAGGACTGAGAACCACTGCTGTGGTCTACACTCCCATGGTTCGGCGGGTGCTGTTGGCCAGAGTGGGGAGCAAGAAGCCCAGGGTCTCACAGTGATAGGGGCAGATTTGGTGGTAGAATGCCTGAAGACCCTGTCTTCCCACCACAGTGGTGGTTTCATGATTTTTTTGTTGTTGTGTTTTTGTTTTTGTTTATTTTGAGACAGAGTCTCACTCTGTTCCCCAGGCTGGAGCACAGTGGTGTCATTATAGTTCACTGCAACCTCAAACGCCTGGGCTCAATCAATCCTCCTGCCTTGGCCTCCTGAGTAGCTGGGACTACAGGCGCATGCCCCCACGCCTGGCTAATGTTTTCTATTTTTGGTAGAGATGGGGGTCTCGCTATGTTGCTCAAACTGTGGTTTTGTTTTGTTTTTTTTAATTCACTACTATCCTAATGAGGATTGATGAATTTTAAAGCCCAGAAGCTCCTCCTAAATGTTACTCAGAACCCCAGTATATAAACCAAACAAAAACAGGTCTACCTTGGTACCAGCTGGGTGGCGCCTAGAGCCCTACCCACCCAGCAGCCCTGCCCCCCATCCTCAGGGTTCCAAGGAACACCCCCTGAAACCACTGATCTCCCCCAAGATGTCTTCTCAGCAGCCCCCAAGTGAGTCTAGAGGGCTTTGGGTAGGCACAGCCACCTGAGAACAGTGATCACCCAAGCTGGGGGACCAACACCCCAGCACCCAGCTCCTACCAGTTTGGCAGGAGCCTGACCTGTGGCCGCCAAGGGCATTGGGGAAGTGTGTGGCACTGGGGTCTCCCCCTGCTTCCACTCATACACTCACTCAGCTGCACTGCAGACGCCTACTAGAAGAAAGACAACAGCCCTCGGTGCAGAGGGCTTTCAGACCTTTTGAGGGTGCTGAACAGGAAAACAATTCATCACAATCCAGTACACAAGTGCATGAATTCAAACAAAAGGTGCAAGACACAGTGCTGAATCTGATCACGCACATCGTGTGCTATTTTATTCCATTCCATTCCATCTTAAAATGTTGTTCCTGACCCACTAAATTGATTTCACATCCCACCAATGAGTCACAACCTAAAATTTGAAATGTGCTGATAGAGTGAAAGGCCCTTTATGGGAGCCCTGAACGTGGTCTGGGCCGAGCAGGAAGGGCCAGAGTCCTCTGAGAGCCTGTTACTGGCAGGGATTTAAGCAGGGCGGGGACAGCTAAGATCTTTGCTCTCGAAGGGCAGCCATGTGGGTGGGCTAAAGGACAAAGGCCAGGGTGCCTTGGTCAGCCTTCCTGCTTTTGCATACACCACCCAGGAAGCATTTGGGAGAAGGAAACAGAATTCAGCTCCTGCATCAACTCCTCCAGGAAGCCTTCCTGATTGCCTCCCCTCACCCAGGGGGCTCTGACCCTTCATTCCCAGGACTGCAGATGCTGGTGTCCTCTCTGTCTCCCCTCCCAAGGCCCGATGCCCACCAGAGCAGGCCACTCAGGAATATGAAAAACAGGATGAACGAGGGAGTGGATCACCCCAGCCCAGCGGGAGCCCCTGGCCCAGCCTTGCTTGCCTCCCACCCTGCATCCTGGCAGCTGCCCTGCTCACCCTGTGGGACCTGCCTGGCGCCACAGGGATCAGGCCAGCTGAGGGTTCCGGGCATGGGTGGAGGGCTCTGCCCAGGGCAGGGAGCAGCCAAACGTGGTGTGGGGATGGAGACTGGCAAAACTCAGGAGGAAGAGAGCTCCCCACCCAGCAGTGTTCCCAGCTCAGGCTCTTGGAAGGGCTCCTGGGCACGGCGGGCTGGGGGATGCCAGCAGATAAGGGCGCGAGGGAGGACTCAGGGGTGGGGTGAAAGTCTCAGCAGCTCTGCCCACCAGCTCCTAGAGCCATCTCGGGGACCCCCAGGGGCAGGCAGCTCAGCCCCAGGCCCCACTATGTCCCCAGCCCAGGGAAGAGAGGGCTCTCCAGGTGCTGAGCGGACCCCGCAGCATAGCTGGGGCCATCCCTCCATCCCAGAGCGGTGTGGCTGGTGGATGAAATACCCCAGAGGCCTCGGTTCCAGGCCACAGTGCCTTTGGGCAACCTTGGGCCAGTCATGTGCTTTTACTAAGTCATGAATACCTGTGCTTGTCCACCCTGCATCTCTCTCTTCTGGCCCCTTTCCAAGCAGCTCCCCAGGTGGCAAACCAAAAGCAGTCTGAAGTCATCTGAGCTGAGAGTGAGTGTCCTAGAGGGAGAAAACTTCCTGCCAGCCTGAGGACGACAGCCTGTCCTCCGGGTACACTTCCTAGGAAGCGACTCCAGTGGTAGCCCAGCCCTGGGCTTCCCCACCTCAGCAAGACTCCAGCACAGACATGGGGTACACAGGAGCACGCAGACTCGAACGAGGGAGTCAGGGAGGTGGGCCCCTACTATTTCCCCCATAAGATGTGTGGGTTTGGGTGGAGGTGGGGGGAGAGAAACCCAGTAACTGATCTGAAGGAGGTAGCAAGAATGCTCTCCCTGGCGGCCGAGTCTATGGACAGGGCTCCTAAAACGTATGTTTATAAACTGGGATGACAACACCCTCAATTGAAAATGGAGATGTGCTTTGTAAATTATCAAGTGTCAAGCAAATGAGAGGCGTGTTACAGACTTCTGTCCTGGGTCCCATGGGGAGGGGGTGTGCAGAGCGACCCGGCTTGCGATGTTCCCTCCCAGACGATGTTCCCCTCCGCAGGCAGCCCATGAGTCAATGTGGGAACAGCACAGGGCAGAACAGCCTGTCCGGGACACCCCCCACCCCTGCACATACAGCCAAGGACCCAGACTGACAAATGACTCCGACACACAAACAGCCGGGGCTGGAGGAGGCACAGCCCTACCCGGGGGTTGCTGGATCAGAGACCAGGCAGCCAGTGGGGGCTTGTGCGGGGGGAGCTTCCCACTCCACCCAGCCTCAATCATCTGCTTCAGTTGCCTGAAATGGTGTCATGGACCCCACCCCATGTTTGAGCATTTACTGTATACCAGACTCTCACAGATAGGAGTTTTCAATCTTAAATGTCTGTGAAGAAGCCTATGTCTGTGGGAGGAAACCAGGGCTTCTGGGAGTTAATTATTGTTGCTATCACTATTATTAGGTATTATTAGGTAATCCACCCAAGGTCACACACTAATCAATATTAGTCTCCATCACAACCACAGCGACGGCCACTGACCCCACCGCCAGCCTGGAGATTGCAGCAGCACCTGTGCGGGAATTCCAGCCTCCTTTCCACAACTTCCAGACCCGCCTCAGAGCACAGCCTGTTATTCCCTTGGGCTAACCCCACGCAATGAAGCGACACCCAGCAATGGCCCAGACACACTGTGTCCGATCTATTTTCGGCTGCAGACACCACACCTCAAGTGAAGTCTGACACCTGTGCCCGCACCAGGCTCCTTCCTTTCCTGGGCTTTTCTGCCAGCAGAGGGGTCCCCGGCCGCCTCTGGGGAGGGACGAGCTGCAGAAGGACTTCCTCATTTTCCAGCCGAGGTGTTGACTCTGGTCCAGTGCTGCCTGGTACCCTGCAGTAGGTGGCCGCCCTCACTGGCTCGGTCACCAGCACAAGGGCAGGGCCTCTCCCGTGGGGTTGCCTGTTGTGGGTGCATCCTAGGCCTTTCCCTGCCGGCCCTCAAGGGCATCCCTCCTTCTCTGCCCCTCTCCCCAAGCCCTGTTCTCAAGCCCCATCCTACCTTGAACCTTTGCATAGCAGGGTTCACCCTCGGGTGTTTCCAGATTCCCTCCTCGCCCTTAATAACTGAGCTGGGGTCATCCTTGCCTCTCCTCTCACAGGCTAGACCTGTGCTGTTGTGGCTGCTGGCCACATGTGGCTCCTGAGCACTTGAAATGTGACTAGCCCAAATCGAGATGCACTTTCAGTGTAAATACACACCAGTTTTAAGACTTAGTACAAAAAAGAATGCAAAATAGCTCATTAATCATTTCATATTGATTACGTGTTGAAGTGATAATATTTGTTGATGTATTGAGTTAAATATATTATTAAAAGTGATTTTACTTATGTTTTATTTTTTATGGCTAGTACAAAGTCTGAAATCAGAGGAGGGAAAGGTTTTGGCCTCAATGTCTGCAGCTGGGTCTCCGGGATGGTGGGGGGAGGTGTGTGTGGGGTCCCCAGCTCTGCTCTGCTGCTGATTTTCTGCCTCATTGTCTACACAACCAGCGTTTGTTTCCTTCCCAAACCTCAGTGTGGTCCATATGAGAAGTGCATGCTTCCCTGTTCATGTAGTGTTGGCCCTATTTCTCTTGGGGCTGGCTGGAGGGACCCTCACTCGTACGTAGGATGAGTGACTGACAGTAGTACCTTCCATGGCCGGCTGGCACCAAGCTCTTCCCAGGCTAGCCCAGCAGCCTGTCTCTCTCTTGCTGGCCCAGGGTCCCAGGCAGTAGCACGTCCTGCACTCAACAGACGACAGGACCATGTGTAGACAAGGAAGAAAACAGAAGCCATGCCCCACAGATCCTGGGGGTCTGTCCACACCAGCAGCCTCTGTCCTCGTCTGCTGGAATGCACATCTGTGCTTATTATCCAACACTCACGGATGCCAAGGGAGACAAAAATGGGTTCACCCTCAACCCACCTTCCATCATGCCCAGGCCAGTGAGGCATAAGAGGAAGCACCCAAGCTCAGCCCAAAAGAACCCACACACTAAGCACCCTCAGAGGTTTCAGGGGACCAGGATTCTGGAGGGGGGCAGTGGGGGACAGGCCTGGAGTGATGGAGGCCGGGACGTGCTGTGATCAGGGGGCCTCGCCACCAAAGGTCCAGTGCCCAGACCTTCAGGACAAGTCTGGGGGCTGGGGGGCAGGTCCACCAGCAAGAAAGGAGGCCAGTCAGGAGGCAGGATGGCAGTAGAGCAGGTTGAGCTGGGTGGTACAGGGCTCTGAAAGCCAAACTCAGAAGTCTGGACTTTATCTGGATGGCAACTGAGAGTTTCTGAGCAAAGCAATGCCATTCTCAGAGCCATACAGAGGATGGAAATTCTGTCCTCCCTAAGTGGGTGCACCTGGAGGAGCTGGAGGACAGAGACGGCATGTGAGTGACTCACCTGGGTGCCCCTCGGCAGCACTGAGCCAGCCAGCGAGTGAGCGGGCTAGGCTTGTCAATGATACCAGTGAAGCCAACGCTTGCCAAGTG
Source organism: Daubentonia madagascariensis (assembly GCA_023783475.1). NCBI lineage: Eukaryota > Metazoa > Chordata > Mammalia > Primates > Daubentoniidae > Daubentonia > Daubentonia madagascariensis. The sequence continues at coordinate 10,392,407 of JAKFHU010000086.1, forward strand.
GTCAGGCGCACCAGGCAGCCCTCTGTGGGTGGTTCTGCATGTATGACCTTATTTAATCTGTACGGCTAGGCAGGGAGGTGGCATCAAGCAGTGGGGGACTGATGGGCTTCTTGAATGCACAAGGAAATGAATGAAGAAATGAACGTTGGCTGAGGACTGTAATCCCCAGTCCTGACGTTATATGTTGCACGCATTGGGCTAAATTGTACTGCATGATCAGGGCGGTGGATTTGATTCTGAATTGAGGCCCCCTTTTGAGGCGTACAGAAGCCTTGTGAAATGCGTGTTAATGGGGCCCCTGCAATGGCCAGAGGCTGCAAAGGAGAAGGGGGACACAGGCTGGGGGCAGGACACAGGGCCCTGGCCCTGGGGATAGAGGTCAGCCCAGCATTCTCAAACCTACCCCTACAAGTGCCCCTCCACACCTCTCCTGGGTCCCCTACAGCAAACTCCCTCCTGCTGGCTCCAGACTCCCTCCGCATCCTGGAATTAATAAAGACTCCAAGCAGACTGCGGTTTGTAAGTCTGAAATCTGGTTCCTGCCCACGTCACTGCCCTGAGAGGAGTGGGGCCCAGCTCCCCCCAGCACCCCCTTCCTTCCCCCTTCCCGGGAGGGAGCAGGCACACAGGCGTACCCCTCATCTCTCCTCTCTGCTGCAGGCACATCCCAGGCATCAAGCCTCAGCCCCTGCCCTGGAGTGCCCTACCCCCACCAACAAGGGGCTTGGAGGACTTTAGCCCCACAAAATCTCCATCCACTACCCGCAAATAAACACACACTGTAAGGAAGAGCTGTACACTTGCTGTGCAAGCACAACTTCAAGACAATTCTCCCAGCACACCCCCACCTGCCAAAATTCTGGAGCTGCCAACATCAGAGACCTTGGGAAAAAGAGGGATTGTCCAGGGTCTCAGGGTGGCCCAGTATAGAGCCATGCTTGATAGCTACACTAAAAACAGGAGTGGTGCTTGCAGAACTAGTGGCTGCAATGGTACTATTAATACCATCACCAGTACCAGATGAGTACAGAGCATTTTTGATCTGGTAGGCATGGTGCAGAAATATATGACCACATTTCATTTATCTTTGCAATAACCCTCTAAGCTTGGGAGGTTTATCACCCTTTGACAGACAAGGAAAATGAAGCTTTATGGAGAGGTTACACTCCGCCTGCGAAAGTGCTAGAGCCAGAATTTAGTCCTGGGTCCATCTAAGTCCAATGCCTGCCTTTGACCTGTCCACTCCTGGCCACCCCTGCTGCAGCTCCAGACTGCCACCATGCTCCTGGCTGGACGACGGGCATCCAACTCTTCCCTCAGAGCCATGTTGGTGCAGGGAAAAGCACCCAGGACACGAGGCCTCTATTTGTCCCGTGACTGGCTATGACCTAGGACAAGTAACCAGTTTCCCTCTCCTATCCTCTGACTCCCACATTTATTCCCCACTAGCAAGGCGGATATGAGCCCCCTTGCCCCACCCTACATCCCACCCCCCAAAAACCCCAGGGTCCCTGTCCTGCTCAGGCTGGCAGGCGGGAATGGGCTGAGTGCTCCTGCGATGCTCTTTCAGAGCACGCCGCCCCCTTCTGGCCACCAGAGGAATGTCGGTCCGGCCCTTCCCAGAGGGGCAGGGAGAACCTGCAGTCTGGGGGCTCCCAGGTTGGGTCTGGGCGCTAGGGGTGCTCAGCGTTGGGATGGGTGGTGGCCCAGTGATAACAAGGAGGCCAGGCTACCTCTCAGTCTGCACGGGGCTCCCGTCTCCCTCTTTCCCCTCGGGAACCTGGGGGTCTAGCCTGACCTTTGCCAGACATGGAGCTGGATGTGGACCTGGGACCTTGGCCCACGCAGCATGGAGCCTGTGTGTCAGGGTCCTCCACGTGCCCGAGACGCCCCGGGGGGGGAAACACCAACAGGCCTGAACTTCCAGGCCATCCCCTGCCTGCAGCCCCCTCTGCACACATCGAGCCCACACCTCCCCGACACCCTCCCCAGCTGCAGGCAGGGGGCTGCGACCTCCTCGGTCCCTGCAGAAGGGAGACCTGCAGTATGTCAGTGTCCCCCTCCCACCCCCTGGGTGCCCCACAGAGCAACACCAACCCGACCTTACCTTCCAGGCCATTCTGCCTGCCGCCCCTCAACCTCTGCAGACATTGGCCCCCCAGACCCTCCAGACCCAACACCCAACACCTCCCCTCCCCAGCTTTGGGCAGAACCCATCTCTAGCCAGGCCTGGGGGTGTTGGGGAGTCTGGAGGGCTGGGGTGGGGGCCGAGGCGCGGGACAGCTGGCCTGTGTCCCCACACTGGGCCCGGGGCCCAGCCGGAGGGGCGGGGGCCTGGCCGCTCAGGCCTTGGCTGGGGCCGGGATTTTTGGCCGGGCCGCCGGGCCCTCCCTCCCGCTTCCTCTCCCGAGGGCTGTCCTGGCAGAGGCCCCCCTCGCACTTTCTGGCGGGAACAGGGCCAGCAGCAGAGAACAGCCACAGAGGGAAAGCGGGAAGGAGTCGGGACGAGTGAGTGTGTGCGCGCGTGTGTGTGTGTGCGCGCGTGTGCAGGAAAAAGCCACAGCCCGTGCGACCCGGCGGGCAGGCTGCGGCCTTTCGTAACTGCCCCTCCCGCACCCCCGCCGCCCGCCCTCCCGCCCGCCCTCCTCCCTCCTTCCCTCCAGCCGACCAGGCAGCAATTACGCTTTGGGGATAAAACGAGGCGCGGAGAGCAGGGCTGGGGCATTTCTCCCCGAGATGGCGGGTCTGACGGCGGTGGCCCCGCGGCCCGGAGTCCTGCTGCTCCTGCTGTCCGTCCTCCACTCCTCTCGGCCCGGAGGTAAGGGCCCCTCGCCCCGTCCCCCTGCTGCCGCGCCCGACTCACCAGAGGGAGCCCTCGCCCGGCTCCTCCCGGAGTCCCAGCCACGACCTCCTTTGGCCACGGGGTCCTCGGAACTGTCCCCCCAGGAGCCAGCTCCGTGCCGAGGAGGAACCTGTCAAACGGTTACCCCTGACTCAGGAGGGTCCTGACCCAGTGTTGAGGCTTTGCTGTCCCGCCAGGGCTGAGGGGCCCTGCTCTGCCCCATGCCCTCCCCATGGGGGGCCCAGGGCACACCGGGGAAGGGCCTCTCGGGGCCCCGTTGGCCTGTGGGCACGGGTGGTTTGCACACCTGTGGACACAGCAGGCTATGCGTGCCAGCCCTGGGGGCAGGAGACCTGGGTTTGAGAGCAGCTCAGCCGCCAGAGCTGTGTGACCTCAGCAGGTTCCTTGACTCCTGGGACATCAGGATCCCTCTCTGAGGAAGGTCAGGGTGACATGGATTATGGGATTGCGGGTTGAAAAGATGCTGCCGTGGTCTGTCCCTGTGAGGAGAACTGGGATTCCCGAGTGTGCGCACATGTGCATGTGTGCATGTGTGTGCAGGAACAAATGTGTTGTGTGCTCTTGCACAGGTGCACATGTGTGCACATGCCCAAATATGTCATTGAATGAGGGAGGGGTTTCAGGGAGGGTATGAATGTCCACAGGTTCTTCCCTAGACAGTCATGTGTGTATGTATGGGAGGGGTACGTGAAGGTGACTGTCCGTGTGTGCAGACGTCTGCCACCCAACAGACATGCACCTGGGAGATCTGGTGTCCAAATGTGTCACTGAGTGTACATTGTCCCTGTGCGGGTGACTGTGTGTGTGTGTGTGTGTGTGTGTGTGTGCATGTGTGATGTGGAACACGAGCAAGCTGGGGAAGGTATCTGTCTCCTGTTGAGAGAGTGCAGCCAGTGGCGGAGGCTGGTGTGGACCTTAGGTCATTGCTGGACCATCTGGTTTGTGCTCCAACCCAGGTGCAGCTGGTGATTGGGTTCAGTGGGGCTGTTATGCAGCCGCCAACTGGGGAGCATGGAAGGTTTGTCTGGGCCACGGGAGGAGACAGGAGCAGCTCACGGGCCACTCAGTTGGGGGAGTGTGGGCGGGGTACAGTTGCCATGGGAGTCCTCCTTGCCATGAGAACCAGACCTCCAGTCAGGCGGAGGGGGCTGCGTGGTGGAGCAGGGAGTCGGAGGGCTGGGCAGAAGCAGCAGCTGCTTCCGTGAGATGGACCGGCTGGCTGCTGCTGGGAGCAGAAGCTTCCTGTGCAGGGTCCACTCCTGGACCTGGAGGAGGCCCTGCAGGGGCAGCAAGTCAGTGCTTGAGGGTAGCAGCTCCAGCCCGTGCACAACTCCTTCCCAGGGGGGGTCCTCACACCTGCCTACCCTCCTTCTAGACAGTGTTCCTGCCTAGAGCATGGCAGTTAATCCCCACAGGAACCTTGAGAGTCAGGAATTAGCATCACTTTACAAATGAGGAAACTGAGGCTCCGGCAGGCTGAAGCAGCCCCTGAGGGTTAGTACCGGACAGCTCTCTGCCCCGGGGTCAGAGGATGAGGGCTGGGAGTGAGGCACAAGACAGCATCTGGGGAGGGGCAGGGCCTGGGGCTGAGCCCTAAGGCGGGTATGCCCCAGACAGAGCAAACCCTCTCCTGGTGTCCTCAGTGACAACACTGGCTGCTCAGCTGGCCTTGTTCTTTGCAAAGCTCAGCTCTGGCCCAGGTGGCTGGACTAGAGGGTCCAAATAAAGGGCGTGTGGATGGGTGAGGTCTTCAGGGTGATCGCACAGCCTGCCAGAGTCTGGAGAGGTCAGGGGGGTAGAGGGGCCTCGGTCACACACTCACCATCACCCACCTGGCTGTCCTGGGGGAGCCCAGCTTCCCTCCCAAAGAGGAGGATGTCACTTACTCTGGTTCCCCAGCTCCAAGGAAGCGTGTTGCAGTGGGGAAAGGTGGGGGGCAACAAGAGAGCTTCCAGGGAAGAATAAGCTGCCCACCCCCACACCCCCCGTTTAAAAAGAAAGCCTGAAACATTAAACCAGGTACGATCCTCTCTCCTTGCCCCAGAAGTAGTATCAGCGTTCTTTTTCCTGATTTCAGAACTGAGGATGGTTTGGAACAGGGGTTTTCAACCTGGCTGTGTATTAGTTCCCACCCAAGAATTCCTGCTTGACTTGGTCTGGGGAGGGGCCAGGACATGAAGACTTTTAAAACTCCCCAGGTGACTGATGAACCGCCAGGACGGAGAAGGTCAGGTTTAGAGGTTGATCCGCTCTGTGCATCTGCTCGGGCCTTGGCAGGAGGGCCGACATGCCCCCATGTGGGAGGGGACAGAGTCACCCAGCAAAGGTCAGATTGTTTTTGAAAAACCCCTGGCAGCCTTCTCCCCATGCAAACAACAAACAGCTTCGTTCAGTCTTATCCGCTTTCCAAGCCGGCCCCCTGGACTTTGGCTTGGCAAAGCCCCCTGCCAAGGCCGACTGGCCTGCTGTCCCCAGCTCTTTGAACCTAGAGCCCAAGCCCTGGGCAGAAGGTCCTGCATGTGACCAGGGTCAGCTGCGGTGCACGGCCAGGTGCTTCATCCCACCGGCTCTCTGTTTCCCTGGCTGCAAAATGGGGAGAAACATCCCTGCCCCAGGTATCTCCTAAGGCCAGTGGGAGGTTCCAGCGATGCAGCATCTGCAAAAAATACATCATATAAGAGGACCATGGGAATGTTAATTTTTTAAATGGTATATTCTCTTATTCAGAATCTGCTAACTCGGGCTATAATTAGTGCACGTTTCTAATGTTTAATTCACCCTCTTGCTACTCATGCCATGTTTGGTCTAGTGGGGGGGAGCTGATGTGTAAATAGATGTGCAGTGATGTGGGGAGAGGACCGTACTGGGGGAGGGGGTGGCCTGGAGGAGCCCCAGGAAATCCAGGAAGGCTTCACAGTAGAAGCAACATTTAAGTTAGGCCTTAAAAGAAAGGTAAATGTTTGAGGGGCTATCAGTGGATAAGGGGTGAGCCTCGGTCTATGGGGCTCTGGAAGGCAGAATTGGAGGGGCAGAGGAGCAGATTCTATCTCAATAGGCAGAAGGCCTCTCTGCAGGCAGAGCTGACAGCATTGGGAGGTGGTGATTTTCCTGTCACGAGAGGTGTGCAAGCAGAGGCACGAGGGATGTTTGCAGAAGGCGTTCCAGCCCAGGCCAGAAGACTGTTATGATCCCTGAGAGTCTAGGATCATGGTTCTAAGATGCAAGAGACGAGTTCCACCCTGGGCTAGTCGGTGGAACAAGCCAAACCCACATAAAACAAGACAAGCGTTCTCCGGGCCAACTGCTTCGGGCCAGCTGAGCGGCACAGTCAGGGAGAGCCGCAGACTCGGGGAAGGCAGGAGGGAGAATCTGAGCTCAGCCTTGGTGGATGGGTAGGACTTGGATAGAGGCGAGGGCATTCCTGGCAGGTCATACTGCTGGTGCCAAGGAGCGGAGGTGGGACGAGGATGACCCACGGGGCGTGGGGAGGAGGCTGCCACCTTTCCAAAGGCCCTCGATCAACTCCTGCCTCATTTTATGCTCTCCTCTCCTGCACTTGAAGAGACACAGGCAAGGGTCCTTTGCAGACCCTAAGCCATCTCCGTTTCCTCAGTACAAAATGGGGATCAAAATCTCCAGCTCCCAGGCTGTCATGGTTCAGGCATGGAGTTTGGCGAACACTCTTGGGATCTGGATCTGGATGGTGGGGGTGGAGAGTGGGGAGAAGTGGAGAGTCATGGGGGGAGATGAGTCCTCCTCTGGAAAGGGCCTGGCCACAGGTGGGGTGTGGGAGAGCAGATCCCCAGGAGAGAGGAAGTTGGGGTCTGCCAGGCCAGCGGGCTCAACAAGCCCGAGGCGGGGAGGCCCCTAGGGCAGCTGGGGATGGAACAGGTTAGAACCAAATCCATAGGCAACCTCCCTGCCTCCCCTCCACCTAATTCACCCACCATTTATTGAGCATCTACTGTATACCTGGCCTTGGGCAGGTACTGTGTAGTAAAGCGGGAGAAAATGGAAAGTCAGGATCACTGTCTTTTTATTTTAAAGCAATTGCTGTGTGCCAGGTCCAGGACAGGACATGATCTCTTACTTGAACCCCTTGATAACTCGCAGCAACGTTGCAAGGCAGCAGCTATCAGCCTCATGTTGCATAAAAGGAAACTGAGGCTCAGAGAGGTTGAGTGACTTGCCCAAGTTCGCACAGGTGGTAAGAAGCAGCAAAGCCAGGATTAGAAGCCAGAGGGGCCTGTCCTGAGCCCCTCACTCTTCCCTCCCACCACACTGTTCCCTGCAGTTGGCTCTGGAGACTAGAGAGGAGGGAGAGAGGCCCATGAGGAAGGAGGGAGAGGGAGAGACAGGGGAGGAAGGAGAGAGGTTGAGGCGGAGGACGACATACAAGAGACAGTGCTGAGAGCTGGAGGCCGGAGCCAGGGAAGGCATCAAAGGCCCCAGGCAGGCCATGTGTGGGCTTGGCAGCCGATGACAGGGCCAAGCTCTTGTCCCCAGTAGGTCCAGCCCTCCCGGGGCCACTGCTCTGGGCCCCAAGGCACAGACCAGATTGCTTGCACACTCCAGGCCTGGACTGCAGTCCCTGGGGAGGGGGGTGGCGCCGGGGCTTTGGCACGGGGTGGCCGTGACAGCTCGGCATCCCTGACCCTGCTGGGCTGAAGCTGAGGCTGACAGAGCCCTGGGGCCGGCAAGCCCAGCTGTGCAGTGTCGCCAGGCCGCGGAGGCCAGACGTCTGGACACACTGCAGAGCTGTCTGACATTAGCCCCAGCCCCTCCTGTGCCCCACGAGAACCCTCCATCCCCCTTTCAGCAGGGCAGTGCAGGGGCTGTGCTGGGGCCTTGGCAAGGTGGCTTGTCGAGGTTGGAGGCCTTCTGGGGTGGACCCAGGGCCCAGTTTGGGACCCAGTCTGTTGCCATAGTGATGGTTCAGGCCTGGGTCTGGGGCCAGCATCACAGTGTTCCCCAGTGAGAGCTTCACTGGTCCATGGGGACTGAACTCATGATCCTGCCTGGCCAGTGAATGAGCTTTTCCTTAGGAAACTATTCACTTTGCTCATTCATGGTGTCCCCCTGCGGCCCCGGCGCCTCCTAAGACAGCCCTGTGTCAGCCAGCCAGAACCCCACCCAAGCATGGCTGCCCAGTGGCTGAGGACGCTGACCTCACACCGTCCTATCAGTGTGGGAATGGCTGCGTTTTTGCTGGCAGCAGCTGCATCTCCTAACTGCTTGCTGTGGCAGCCCGGCCTGCCCTCCTGCAGCTCTGGTCCCTGCTCAGCTGCTCAGAACATGGGAGAGTGGTGCTCAGATCCAGCCCCCCACTGGACACCCTCCCTGCCCACAGGCCTCTGCCTCCAAGGAGAACCAGGTATCACCTGGCAACCAGGTATCACCAAGCAAAGCATCATGCTCAGAGGAACGGCCTGAGTTTGAATCCAGGCTGCATCTCGTTCCAGCTGTGTGGCCCCAGGGACATCCATTAACTTCTCGGAGCCTGATTTCACATCTGTTAAAACAGTAATAGTAAGCCCTGCCTTCCAACCTCACAGGGCCACTTTGAGGAGCAAGAATGAGCTTGATCAACAGAAATTTCTAGGTCAGCAGAAATTGCTTTGGAGACAAGCGATGTCATTATCACCACCGGTGTCATCCTTGTTTCCGTGCTTTTATTAGTTTTGGCTAACGAAGGACTCTACCTGCTTCATTCCAGGCGTCCCAGGGGCTGTTCCCGGTGGAGTTCCTGGAGGAGTCTTTTTTCCAGGTAATGTGCATGAAACTTCCACACAGCCAGGTAAGGCAGATGACGATGTTAGCAAGAGACGCACATTTTGACACTGCAGGAGGCAAGAACACCGACATGCCTACCCCGAGGACCCAGAAATGATGCCTACTTAAAAATGCAGTTAACATGACACTGTTTTGCAGCCACCAAGAGCACACATTTTCTGAAAGATGAAACACGATGCTTGTGAGGCTGTCGGGAGGCGGGTGCATTCATGAATTCCTGCCATTAGAAGGTTCACAGTCTTCAAACCATTAATCCCACTCTTGGGAGCCCATTCAAAGGAAATTATTGAAAAGAAGAGAAAAAGAACAATCTGCACCAAGGTTCATAGGAGTGTTATTTGCAAAACATGTAAAAAAAAAAAAAAAAGAAACCCACTGGACTGCAGGGTGTGATTGAGTAAACTCTGAACTATTAGGCAGCTATTAAAAGGATGAATATGCTGTCTGTTGTGCAATGTGAGGAAGTATTTTTGAAGCAAAAATAATATAAAAGCAATGACTATGTGCAGATGGAGACTAGGAGCACCCCCCCCAAAAGAAAATGGGCAGAATGGAGGGGCAATAGTATTGGGGGAGGGGGAAATTTCTTTTAATTTAGGAAAAAAGCATAATGGTTTCAAGTAGATTGAAAAATCAAAGTAATGTTTTCAATACTTAAAAAACACTTCCATGTTCAGAACTGATGTGGAAGTGGGGTGGGGGGTCACCAGCGCTCTCTCAGACACAAACAGACAAAGGGTATTGGCCCAGTGAGCCAGACAAGGAAACTGAGGCTCACGGAGGTTAGGACTTGCCCAAGGTCATGTAGCTGGGCGGTGATGGGTTTGGCCATGGCGGGGGCAGGGGGCTTATCTGAGGTATTGATGGTTCTCTCTCTCTGTCTCTCTCTCTCTTTTTCTCTCAACACAGGGGCTGGTCTCGGGGGCCTGGGAATAGGAGGTGAGCTCAGAAACCAAACTTGGTTCCTCCCTGAAGGGGTCAGGGTGTCACATGTCCTCAGACCTGAGAACCCCAGAATGCCCAAGCACAAAGGGCTCCCTCGTTTCACAGATCGTGCGTCCAGGGGGAGAGCCTTGTCTGAGAACCAGAACCCACTGGCCTGCCAGCCCTCCCCCTAGGCCCTTTCCCTCGTGACCTCTGCAGGCTTTCATATTTCTTTTGATCCTCAAGAACATCCCTGCCAAGCCAACTGTGCGGGCATCACTTTCCTCTTCTGAGGCTGAGAAATTGGCGCTCAGAGAGGGTAAACCACAGATCTGGGGTAGAGCTGGGCCCCTGGCAGCTCCATATCCCAGGGGAAGACCCTAACAGCCCTGCTACGACCTGGGATGTGATTTCTCACATACCCTTACTCTGCCCAGGGCAGATGGGCTGAGGCCCCCTATTCACTACTGTCTCTTCCCTCTGCAGCTCTGGGACCTGGAGGCAAACCACCCAAGCCAGGTAAGACCCGCAGCCTCTGAGTGCAAAGAGAGAGCAAAGAGGTGGGGGAGTCAGGGAGGACCGAAAGAGCTGTGAACCTGGCAAGGCAGCCAATGCACAAGAGGAAGGAGGGAGGTGTGGGCAGTGACAGCCCCCCAGGAATGAGAAGGCCAGGGCCAGGCCCCAGGTCTTCCAAGGACAGGAGGCTAGAGGCTGCTCGATGTCCTCCCCTTGTGAGGAGTGCCCAGCTTCTACCCTGCAAGTGCCTCTGTGCCCAGCTGCCTGGAGACCCCCTTCTGCGTGGTCTTAGAAACAGCCTTGGTGCTGGATACAAAGGGAGGGATTCCCTTGGGTCCAGTGGCCCCCAGGCCTGTAAAAGGCACTCGGGTTCAGACACAGATGGTTGGCCCCAGACTTCACCTGGATGGTCTGTTAACCCTTGACCCAAGACCAAGCCCTGTCTAACCCGTGCCAAGACCCCAGAAAGCCCTGACCTTGAAGCCAACCTGAGCCCTTATCCCAACTCCAGACTAAGCACTGGTCCCAGGCTGAGTCCTGGCCCCAGACCAAGCCCTGAGCTTAACCCCAGGCTGACCCCGACCCTGGCCCCAAATGAGCCCCAGTCCTGGCCTCAGGCCAAGCCCTGACCCCAAGCCCAGGCCGAGCACTGACCCTGGCCCCAGAGGAGCTAGCTCCCTTCCTGATCTGAGGCCCCTTCCAGCTGTGTCCAGACCACGGAGTGTTCCAGTAAGAAGGTGTGGCTGAATCTATCCTGGCCTCACCCGTGGGTCTGAGATCTGCCACCAGGGCCCACTCTAGGCTCCAGGGAATGCACCCCCAGGAAGCAGAGAAGGCGGGTCCCTCCAGGAAACAATGGCAGATAAGAAGCAGGTGGAGGAAACTGCGTCTCTGTCCAGATTTATGGCCCCTCAGAGTGAGACGCTCCACATGTGGCCTTGGCCCCCCACCCTGCGCCGTGTTGCCCTGGCTCTGAAGCCCAAGGCTCTAGGACACAGTTTGGATGTCCAAGAGCTCTTATGAAATACTGATGGTTGATGATCCAAGTGCAAATGAATCTGCAAGACCCAGATTCCCCTTCGCTGAAAGCCCATCTGGGTTGTGAAACTCCAGGGCTGGGGCCAGGCAAGGCAGGAGGAGGGCAGGGCGCCTGGGCAAGGGGTTTCCTGGAGTCTGCAGGGAGCCGTGAGGCCAGGAGACCTCAGGGCTTGCTGCTTCTCCCTGCCAGCACCTGCATCCTGTCTTCCTGCAGGGGTGAGGGGTGTTAGCACAGTCTTTGGTGGTGGAGAGAGTACAGGGAAGAGCTGAACGAGCAAAGGTGTGGAGGTAGGACTGTGCTTGGCCTAGAAGACCCAAATCATCAAGGTCATGCCTGCAAAGCTAGAGGGTACATTGATTGAGCCCATTGGCAGCAGGGGATACATGGCAGGTTGTAATTAAACACTGGAGGGAAGACTGAGACAACTGCATACAGAGTCCCAGGATGGATGGCTGCCAAAGTGAAGCTTTCATTAATGAAAGATTTAGGTTAGACTTCTGAAAGAACTTCCAGCTCAAGATGAAGGAGTAGATCAAAAGGAAACTCAGGACATCTCCTTCTGATGAAAAGTACACTGTCTCCAGGCAGGGGGCTGGAATCCATGACCACCCTGAGGGCATCTTTCAGCCTCAGGACTTAGGGCTACAAAGGCCTTGGCAGAGCCACCGTGCCGCCCCCAGGGAAGCTCCCCTTGTCCGGGCTGTGGGGATGTCCGGGGCCTGCCCAGGCAGGATAGAATGGGGCACAGGGAGCGTGTGTTGTGTTTGGGAACAATTAATCCCTTGGCAATAGAGGGTGGGTGGCCTGGCAGCTGCTTCTCCACGTGGGTGCTGCAGGCGGTGGGCGGGCTGAGCTGGCCCTGGGCTGGCCCCACCCTGCCTCAGCTCTCAGTGGGGAACCAGGCAGCTGGGCGCCTGCATTCCCCATACTCAGAGCACCAGCTGGAAGCCAGCCGCCCGCTGGGAGGGGCAAGTACAGGAAGGAGTAGAGAGCACCCACTGGGTGCTCTGGCAGGTTGCACACATTAGGTGCTAGTTTCTCACAAGCTCACTGGCCCCAGGAAGGTAGGGGGCATAATGGCCACTTTGTAGATGGGGAAACTGACCCTCAGAGAGGTGAAGTGACCAACCTGCTCATCCGCACAGAGAGTGGGTCACGGTAGTGGGATCTGAATCTAGAACTCTCTGATTCCAGGAACAAAGAGGTTTGGGCTGGCCAGCTCTCTGGGCTCCCCGCTGTGGGCTACGCCTTCCTCTCTCCTCCTTTCCTGGGGGCATTTGGGGCAGGTGCGTGCAACGGAAGGAGGGCAAAGCTGGTCAGGCCTGAGGGCAGCCCTGGGACCAGCAGAGCTGGGGCTAGGGCCATGGGAAGCGGCAGACAACCGCACAGGGACTGCCTGCCCCCACCTGCCCCAGCCTCGCCTTATTTCCTGTCCAGTCCCCTGCTTCTCTTCCCGGCCTCTCTGCAAACAGGAAAGGTCTGAGTGTGTCCCCTGCCCTCTCAGAGCTTGGGAAACAGACCTGGCTTGACAGAAGCCACTGCCAGAGCCAAAGGGCAGGGCCTGGATGCTGAGAAGTGGGTCTCATCTGACCTCCACAGCACTGCCGCCCAAGGTGGAGACCCATGCTATGAAGGGCTAGTTGAGCCTCAGGGGACCCAGGTCGCACCAGTAGGAGATGAGTGGGGAGGGGCACTGGGGAAAGGAGGCCACACCCAGTGGAAGCCACAAGACCCCTCCAGGGCTCAGCAGTCCCCGAGTTTGGATCATCCCTGGGGAGGTCTCACCCCTGGGGCTCAGGACCCTGGCAGCCAAGGCTGGCACTCGCAGGAGAGGTCCTCACATAATTGGAACCAAACCCAGCACGGTTGTAAACTCCAACATGATTGCCCATCGGGCCTGGCCAAGGCCGTGGAATGTCTCCCGGAGGGGGAGAAGGAGCGATTGGGCCCAGATGTGGGAAGCAGAGAGCCAGAGGGACCCATTTGGCTTCTCATAAACATCTTAGCACGGAGGCTCCCAGACAGAAGGACAGACAGATGGTGGGGACAGAAGGGACTCCCAAATACAGAGGAGGGGAGGGGGCTCTTCACCTGCAGGGAAGAGAAGAGAGGCCTAGGGTGGGGCTGACTGTGGGAGCAGGGCAGGGCCTGGCCTGGGTGAGGTCCTGCACACAGACTGCTCAGCTCTGGCCCCACAGGGAGGCTGCTGGGCCCCGCTTGCTGGCAGAACTCCCAGGACAGGCCCAGGCCTGGCTCTCAGCTTGTCAGGGAGCCTCGGCACAGTCATGTTTGCACAGCGCATAGTAGTGGGTCACTAAACAGTGGCTGCTATTCCATCAGGATCAACCCCAAGTACCAAAGGCTTAGGGACCACCTTAGCGACCTTCGTGGCCACGTGCTGATCACAGCACTGCCAGCTTCCTGCCCTGACTCCACAAGACCATTCTCACCCCAGGCCCAGGAATCATGCCAAACACTGGCCTCTCCTCACCTGTGTCTGTCTCCTCCCTGCAGGTGTTGGAGGGCTTGCAGGCGGCCTTGGGGCAGGTTAGTATTGACACCCAGGCAAGATGCCCCTTGGGTATCTGCCTGGTATGGAGGACAGTCAGGGTACAGGGGTACAGGCCAGGTTCTGTCCTGGGCTCTGATGGGGCCTAATGCTGGCACCACCTGCCCCAAGCAGCTGCCTGGGGCACAAGGGAGTCACACAGCTAGGCACAGTTACAATAGCGATGAGGGTGGGGTGGAAGAAGCCCCCGAGGCCAAGGGGGTTCAGGAAGGCGTTCTGGAGCGGGTGGGTGTGGAAGTTTGATCCCAAAAGACCCATGCAATTTTATCAGGCTGAGCTGAACTGTCTGATATATTAACCTCCAGCGCAGAATCCAATCCTGGTGAGCAGTGGTTGCCGCTTAGCATTGTTGTCCCACAGAGACTAGAAGCTCCTCAAGTGTGCTCCCTGAGCTGGACAGGGCCAGGCAGGGCTAGGGCTTAGGAGTCTCCATGGGTGTGACAGCTCAGGCCCTCACCCCATCCTCCCTTCCGCAGGGCTCGGCTTCCCTGCGGGCGCCTTCCCAGGGGCCCTGGTGCCCGGCGGAGTGGCAGGCGCTGCCGCAGCCTATAAAGCTGCCAAGGCTGGTGAGTGGTACTCTTGGGGATGCGCTGTAAGCCCTCTGTCTTCCCTGAGGCTTCCACTTTGCAAAGAGCCTTCCCCCACCCCACGCCTGGGAGGCAGGTGGGCAGGAGCCTCTTCTCCAACCTACTGAGGCTTGGGGAGGCAGCTGGCTGTGCCCCGTCTCAAAGTGAGTCGATGGCAGAGCCAGACCTCAATAATGGGCCCTCAACGTGCAGTCCAGATCCCTTCATCCTCCCACTGTTCCTTGCATGACCCCTCTCTCCCACTCCTGGCTCTGCAGGTGCTGGGCTTGGCGGTGTTGGTGGTATTGGTGGCTTAGGAGTGTCTACAGGTATGATGGCTGGCCCTGGGCTCCCTAGGTCAAGGATGCAGGTCCAGGCAGAGCCAACTCTGATGCCAGCCCCTTCTGTGCCAGGTGCAGTGGTTCCTCAGCCCGGAGCTGGAGTAGGAGTAGGAGTCGGAGCCGGAGCGAAGCCTGGGAAAGTGCCAGGTCAGTGTGGAATCCCTGGGGCTGGAGGACAGAGGTCAGGGAGAGGCAGAGGTCAGGGAGGAGCAGAGCCCCCTCCAGCCCACCACACTGGAGGAGAAAGGGGGGGGTCTGGCTGCAGCAGAGCAGGGAAACAGCCAAGCCAAAGCGTGGTACCTGCAGCTGCGAAATGGGGGGAAGGGCCTGGCCTACCTTCCGGGTCCTTCTCCCAGGATCTTGGAACAGAAAAAGACCTCAGAGACAGGCTCCGTAGCAGGCTGTCCTGTGACAGATGGAGAAACTGAGGCTGCGAATGGCGAGTCAGTGAAGGAGGGCACGCTGCTAGTCATGGCAGGGATGAGTGGGCCTGGCGTCCTCTGATGCCCCATTGGTACCCGTTCTGCTGCACCAGGCCCTTTAGGAAGTGACTTCAGGTTAACCAAAAGGCTGCCTGAGTTCACACAGCAGGGAGGGGACATCTGGAAGCTGTTAGCCAGAGGTGGGCTGGCCCAGCCATGTAAACAGGCTCCAGGAGACGGAGATAAATCCATGCACAGAAGGGATTGCAGATGACTTCCGAAACTCGTGGGAGGAGGGCTGCGGCCACCCCACGTCTGTCCCCCGGCTGCCCTGCCAGGCATAGGGGCTGCTGGTTTGGGAGCCCTGGAGCTGCCTGGGTGGGAAGAGGAGCCCTGGAGGCTGAGCTGCTGCTCATGGCTCCTTTTTCTTTCTGCCACAGGTGTGGGGCTTCCAGGTGTATACCCAGGTGGAGTGCTGCCAGGCACAGGTGAGGGCAGGGGGAGGGGACCCTGCAGAAAGAGAAGCAGCCCCTGTCAGCCTCCCTG
Organism: Daubentonia madagascariensis; assembly: GCA_023783475.1. Taxonomy (NCBI): domain Eukaryota; kingdom Metazoa; phylum Chordata; class Mammalia; order Primates; family Daubentoniidae; genus Daubentonia; species Daubentonia madagascariensis. Next base: position 10,407,986 of record JAKFHU010000086.1, read on the forward strand.
GTGCACCTCATCCCCCCCAAGCAGAGGCCACCAGAGGCCTTGGGTCCTGAGCAGGGCTGTCTCCCCCAGCGTCCAAGCTCAGGCTTACAGACATAAGGTCCCTGGCATGTCCCCTAGCCCCACCCAAGCCCTGATCCCAGGCCCAGACCTCGTCACAGCCTGACATGGGCCCCTGAGGACAGACCCCAGTGTGACCAGCTGTTTCCCAAAAACTGTGAGTCACCAGGGTGCCCACCCAATGAGTCTGCCCTACAGGAGACCCCTAAGAGCTGTGCCCTCAGCCTCCATTCCCTGCCAGGGCCTGGCCACCTGACCCAGCATGTGACCTCCTGAATTCCCCCAAAAGCCCAGTCACAGACTGCTCTGTGGGATTTGCTGACAGGGTGGCCCTCCCTCCCCCTCACTCCTCCTGGCCAAGGTAGCCTAGCCCCAGAGGACACAGGAGAGGTGGCCCAGGGGTCCCTGGCTGCAGCTGAATGGCTGCTTTGTGGGCCTGGGTTGTGGGTGAACACCAAGCAAGAGCTCCGAGGGCATGGGCTTCCCTGGGCTGCAGCCAGGCCCACCCCATACCAGCTCTCCCTCTCTCTGCCTGCTCTGCTGAGGGTGGTTAGGGCAGCTTTTGTGATTAACTCCAGTGTAGAGATGAGGCACGAGCTCACACGGACGGGAAATAGGATTAAAATTCAGATCTTCTGACCTTGGGCCAGACAGGGAGAAAAAGTCACCACCAGTCAGGTCCTTCCTCCACCCGCCCCGTGAGCCGTGCCTGTCACTGACAGTGCAGAAGGAGGTGGACTGTGGGACCCAAGGAGAGGAGGCGTGCCCAGCTGGGCCCGCAGGGCCTGCCTTCATGCTCTCACAGCCGGACCCCTCTCTGCCCCCACAGGAGTTCGGTTCCCGGGTGTGGGGGTGCTCCCCGGGGTCCCCATTGGAACGGGAGTGAAGGCCAAGACCCCAGGTATGCAGCTGGCCGGGCTGGGGTCCCATGGCTGTACTCTTCACCTGCCCTCTGGCCTGGGATATGAGATAGGATCCTGGGCTCCCTCCAGGCCCTCCGGGTGGGCACCCCTTGCTCCAGGCCTGGGACAGCTGGCCAGGGTGGGCAGCACAGTGCTCAGAAATCCCAGAGTGTGTATTAGGGCAGCAGGAGCTGAGTATCCCAGCAGGACTGGCCATTGCTTAGGCCTGCCCACCCCTCAGTGATGCCCGGCCATGTGCCCATGGTGCCAGGGCTGCAGTGACAGCTCTTTGTCATTGCAGGTGCAGGTGGAGCTTTTGCTGGAATCCTAGGTGAGGCAGGGCTGGTTGAGCCAGTAGGGTGGCCAGCCAGGCAGGGGCTCTTGCCCTGGAAGGGGCTAGTCCCAGAATCCCATCCAGGACTGCCCGATTCCCCTCATGCCTGGGCTCCAGGCCTTTGACTGGCTTCAGCACAAAGCGGCACCAGTCACAGGCCTGCTCCCCCTGCCCCAGCCCCCCATCTGTGTAGCAGCCCAAGCGAGCCCAAAAAGCCGACTCCTCTCTGCCAAGGGCTACAAGGGCTGCAGGCCTGCCTGGGGCCCAAGCCCCAGGAGGGAGAGAGTCCTGCAGCTTCCTGGAGGAAGTTGTCTGCCACTGGGGACCACTTAGCTGACCACGAAGGACAGGCAGGGAAGCCCTCTAGGCAGGATGGTTTCCAGGTGCAGCGGGGAGCCCCTTCTGTCTGAGCAGAAAGTGGAGCATGAGGTGGAAGGTCTGAAAGGGTTGCTGGGACCTGAACTTGCTGTCTTCATTCCTACAGGGGTTGGGCCCTTTGGGGTCCAGCAGCCTGGAGTCCCCCTGGGGTACCCCATCAAGGCACCCAAGCTGCCAGGTAAGTCAGAGGCCTGACTCACGGTGCCTCCCTGCTGAGAAGTCAGCTTAGGGGGCACTTGTTTGGCCGAGGGTGTCTCTTGGGGTGGGGTGGTTGGGAAACCTGGGTATTGAAGCCCACTGTGGTCACCAGCCAAGGAAAGCATGGGGGAGTCAGTTATGCAGGTGTTGGACTCCCTTGCGTGCACATGTATGCACACGCACATGCATGCACATGCACAGATACCCACAGCCCTGGTGGGAAGCCATTTGTGTTGATGGTAAGAAACACCACCCACTGGGAAGACCCCTCAGACATCAACCCACCCGCACCCCCACCCCTTCAGCCGTGATCAGCTCAGACAATGAGATACTTCCCATCGGGGAGGGGACATAAGAAGATCCTTGGACTCTAGGGCCATGGTGGAGCCTGGATTTGCATGGGGATGGGTGTCCTCTCCCTCCTCCACCCAGGGCCTCTGCTCTCCTGAGAGCCTCTGGGAGCAGCTTGGGACCCTTATGGGGAGTTCTCAGGCCCTAGCACCTGTGGGCGTAGGTCTGTCCACCCAGGTAGGTGGGAGCCCAGCAAGGTAGCCCCTGAGCCCACCCTGCCCTCTCCCCAGGTGGCTATGGACTGCCCTACACCACTGGGAAACTGCCCTACGGTGAGTGAGGCCCTCCTAGACTTGTGGGCTTCCAGCTTTTTCCGGCTCCAGGGTCCTAGCAAGGGTGCTGTGGCCCCAGCCCCGGGCTAGGAGAGCACCTAGCTGGGAGAGGGGTGGAGTCTTAGAGCGGGAACCCCAGAAAGAAAGGACATGGAATTTAGACTCAGACAGCCTGGTCTCACCCCTGGCTCCCACTCACCCATGACAAGGCTTTGGCTGAGCCATTTTGCTTCTCTGAGCCTCAGTGTCCTCATCTGTACAATGAGAACAACAACCCCCCACACGTTAGTATTTGCTTTCACTCTGGCTGGGGGTGACGGGTGGAGACTAGAGACAACCTGGGCCCCAAGGGCAGAGCAGGGGAGGGCAGCAGTGGTGACATGTCTGCACGGTGACCACCGAGCCTCTCTGCTCTGCAGGCTATGGG
>JAKFHU010000088.1:0-10499 GCA_023783475.1 Daubentonia madagascariensis
TCCTTGTATTCTACCACTTCATAGCAATGGGGTAAATGGACATTCTAAAGCCATTTCAAATGAACATCCTTGTATTCTACCACGGAAAGCAGCTAGCTGTCATTTTGGTACAAGTTATCCTAACTCTGTGTATGGAAGCAGCATGGACAGTCTCTTCACACATGCTGTGATTTGAAACACTATTCCCATTTTCAGGCATCTCATAGGAAGTGTGCTGCGTGTCAGATGAAGACCCAGATTCACGGGTAATATGTCTCAGCTTCTAAGTATGGAGGAAGGGCCCTTTTCAACAAATGAGTTGGTTCGAGGACATAACAGTGTCTCAAGTGAACAGACTTCCACTGTATGAAAGATAGCAGCTACATGAGCTACATGCTCAGTTGTGTACGGGTGAGGTTTACTCTGTGTATGGAAGCCTTATACAGTTTGCCTTCATAGCCCTCTACTAGGCAGTGTTTTCTCACAGAGATAAATCTTCAAGGTTGTGCAATGCCTTCATGATTAGAGCCGGATTCTCTGGTAATTCCTCAAAGAATCCCAGTGGAGAAAAAGGCCGTGTTCGTAGCAAGTGGGTCAATCAGCAAAGTAAACATGTCCAAAGCCCGGACGCTTCCATTCTCAAAGAGAAACAGCTAGAATTTCATCTGTGCTAGGATTGCATAAATCTGTGTATGACAGCCAAAATGACAGTTTATTCTCACTTGCTTCAGTAGTAATAGTCACAGAGAAAATCATCCAGCTGGAAAAGTACGGTGTTTCATTTGTAGAAGCAGATGCACAGGTCACTCTCCTAGGCCTCTAAGTGGAGAAGTAGTGAAATTTCGCAGAAAGTGGGAAAATGGAGAGTGTAAAGTTGTCTCATGGTAAACAATTTAATTCACGGAAAGAAAACATCTAGACGCTCAGAGTGGTACAGCTCTGCTTAAATCTACGTATGGAAATATAATGTACAAGATTTTTTTTTTCCCCTTGGCTTCCGTAAGTAAAGGATTTCTCATAGAGCTGCTTCCCCAGGTTGTGTACTGCATTTCCTTTGCAGGATCCCATTGTATGCTGCTACTTGCAAGATACCAAGTGGAGGGGATGGCATTTTCATAGCGAGCGGGGAATTTGACAATATAAAGCTATTTCAAAGGAAAGCACTCCTATTCTCCCAGATAGAAGAGGTCCATGGTCAGTTGTGTTGAGGATTTTTCAAATCTGGGCATGGAAGCAGTATTTTCAGTGTGTCCTCAGTTCATTGGAATAGCCAAAGTGCCAAACAGAGAAGCATCTTTGTGGAAGAGTACTATCTGGATGATGATCCAGACTCTCGGGTAAGAATTCAGGCTTCTCATTGCAGAAGGTCTGTCATTTCGTACAAAGCCGGTTGGTGGAGAAGCTAAAGTTGTTTTCAGTGAAAACACTTCTAATCTCTGCAAAAAAGCAACTAGGTGATCAATTGTGTAATAGTTTGCTTCAGTCTCTCTGTGAAAGTCTGATATTCTGTTGGTTCTCACAGGCTACCATGATTAAAATAAGTCAAAAGGATGCGCATTTCAGAAGCGCAGTTCGTTTCTGTGGAAGAACTCCAATGTTTTGTGATAGTTCCGTGCTTCTAACGGGAGAGGAAGGATATTTTGGTACAAAGCAGGAAAGTAGACCATAGAGAGCCATTTCAAAGGAATATATCTCTACTCTAAGAGAGAAAGCAGCTACAAGTTCAGATGTGCACTGGTTAGCTTAACTCTGTGTGAGGGCCCAGAAAGTACAGTCTGTTCCCACATGATTTGATCAGGAAACGCGAGTCACAGCATCAAGTGTGCCCGAGGAAGTGTGTCGAATTTCGGGTGTAGTTCTAGATGGACTGGTAACATGTCTAAGCTTCTAAGGAAAGGGGAAGAGGCATTTTGCTAAAATTGGTTACCTGAGGGCCATAAGAGTGTCCCAAGTGAAAACATTTCTATTCGTTGAAAGATAGCAGCTGGCTGTTCAGTTGTGTCCTGGTTGGCTGAACTCTTTCTATGGAAACATTTCAAAGAGTTTGTCTTTGTAGCCTTCTACCCGTAAATGTAGTCTCATAGAGATGCTTGTTCTGGGAAGAGTCCAGTGCTCTGATTTGTAAGCCGATAATCTCGAAGGATTTTCAAGCTTCTAAGTGGAAAAGAAGGACTCCTTCGTAGCAAGCAGGTCAATTGTCAAGGAGAACATGTACAAAGTCAGAACACTCCATTCTTTGAGATAAATAGCTGGAAATTCACTTGTGTTCAGGATTCGACAAATCTGTGTATAGAAAACAAATGTCCAGTTTGTTCTCACTTGTTTCGATGAGTAGCAGTGGTCGCATGGGAAAGCTTCCTTATGCTAGTGTACACACATTCGCTTGTAGAGCCAGATTCACGGGTCACATTTGCAAGCTCTAAGTGCAGAAGATTACAATTTCGTGCGAAGCGGGAAAATGGAGACTAAAAAGTTATTCCCATCGAAGACAGTTTAATTCTCAGGAAGAAAACAGCTAGATGTTGAGTTTTGTACAGTTTGGCTGAAATCTCTGTATGGAAGTACCAGGTCCTGGTTTTTGCCCCAGGTTCCACCAATAACAGAGTTCTCATGGAGATGCTTCTTCAGGATGTGTACAGCGTGTCGTGTGCAGAAACACATTCTCCGTTCATATTTCTAACAGACTCTTTACAGAGAAATGACGTTGTCGTGGCACGCAGGCATATTGCCTATATAGAGCTCTTTCAAGTAAAAACACATCTGTTCTGGCGAAGGGGCAGGTCGATGACCGCTTGTGTTCCGGACAGTTTAGATATGTGTATGGAAGCAGTATTGTCCGTCTGCTCTCACACGCTTCGAGTAGCAAACATGTCAAGTAGAGTAGAATCTCTGAGAAAGTGAGCTGCTTTTGTCTGTAGACACAACCTCTATGGTCCTTTTCTCCAAGCATTTAAGGCAGAGAGTGTGTCATTTCGTACCAAATGGGTTAGTGGAGAAAATGAAGCATTTCCAGAGGAAGCACAGCTCATCCCTGAAAGAAAGCAGGTAGATGATCCGTTGTATGTAGGTTTGCTTAAGTCTCTGTAGGGAAATATTCTTTCTCATTGTTTTCACATGCTTCCATATGTAAAAGAATTCTCAAGGAGATGATTATGGTAGGAAGTGTACTTCATTTCTGTGGAAGAACTGGATTCTCTGGTCCTATTTCCAAGCTACTAAGAGCAGAAGAATGACATTTTCATAGTGAGCAGGTAGATGGACAACAATGCCATTTCAAATGAAAACCCTTCTATTCTATAAATAAAAGCAGCTAGCTCTTCAGTTTTACACCAGTTCTCCTAACTCTGCGTATGGAAGCAGAATTGACAGTCTCTTCACACATGCTGTGATTGGAAAACAAGTCCCATTTTCAGGCATCTGGTAGGAAGGGTGCTGCCTTTCAGACGGAGACCCAGATTCACTGGTGACATGTCTCAGCTTCTAAGTGCAGATGGAGGCAATTTTTAAAAATCGGTGGCTTGGAAGATGGAACAGTGTCTCAAGTGAACACACGTCCACTGTATGAAAGATCCCAGATAGATGCTCAGTTGTGTACAGGTTGGCTTAACCCTGTGTATGGAAGCCTTATATCCACTTAGTCTTCATAGCCCTCTACAAGAAAATGTTTTCTCACCGAGATGATTCTTCCAGGTTGTGCACTTCCTTCATGTTTAGAACAGGATTCTCTGGTAATACCTCAAGCATCTCAGTGGAGAATAGGTCAAGTTCATAGCAAGCGGGTCCGTTGTCAACGTAAACTTGTACTAAGTCTAAACACTTCCATTCTCTGAGATAAAGCAGCCAGAATATCATCTGTGCTCAGGATTGCTTAAATCTGTGTATGGCAGCCAAAACTACAGTTTCTTCTCACTTGCTTTAGTCGTAATATTCACAAAGAAAAGCATCCAAATGGACATGTACAGTGTTTCTTTGGTAGACGCAGACGCACTGGCAACTTTTCTAGGCTTCTAAGTGGAGAAGTAGTGAAATGTCGCAGAAAGTGGGATAATGGAGAGTGTAAAGTTGTTTCAATGTGAAACAATTAAATTCCCAGAAAGAAACTATCTAGAAGTTAAGAATGGAACAGCGTTGCTTAAACCTCTGTCTGGAAATATTATCTACAAGATTTTTTTTTCCCTTGGCTACCATAAGCAAAGGAATTCGCATAGAGATGCTTCTTTAGAATGTGTCCTGCATTTCTTTGCAGGACCCCTTTTTCTGGTGCTACGTGCAAGATACCAAGTGAAGAGGATGCCATTTCCATAGCAAGCGGGGAATTTGGCAACAGAAAGCTATTTCAAAGGAAAACAATCCTATTCTCCCAGAGAGAATAGGTCCATGATGAGTTGTGTTGAGGATTTTTTAAATCTGTGGTCAGAAGCAGTATTTTCAGTGTGTCCTCAGTTCATTTGAATAGCCAAAGTGCCAAACAGACAAGCATCTTGGTGGAAGTGTACTAGAAGGATGTAGAGCCAGGATCTCTGGTAATATTTCAGTCTTCTCGTTGCAGAAGGTCTGTAGTTGCGTACAAAGCGGGTTAGCGGAGAATATAAAGTTGTTGTCGGTGAAAGCACTTCTAATCTCTGAAAACAAGCAACTAGGTTATCAGTTGTATAAGGGTTTGCTTCAGGCTCTCTGGGAAAGTATGATGTTCTGATGGTTTTCACTGGCCTCCATAAGAACAAGAAGTCACAAAGAGATGCTTTCTTTAGAAGAGCACTTCGTTTCCGTGGAAGATCTGAATTCTCTTGGGATAGTTCTGAGCTTCTAATGGGAAAGGAAGGTATTTTAGTAGATTGTAGGAAAGTAGAACATGTACAGCATTTTCACAGGAATATCCTTCTAGTCTAAGAGAAAGCAGCTACAAGTTCAGATGTGCACTGGGGATCTTAAGTATGTGTGACGGCACAGAATGTACAGTCTGTTCCCACATGATTAGGTCAGGAAACGCGAGTCACAGAATCAAGCGTCCGTGAGGAAGTGTGTTGAATTTCAGGTTCGAAGCAGGTTGACTGGTAACATGTCTACCTTCTAAGAGCAAAGGAAGGGGAATGTTGTGAAAATCGGTTACCTGGGGCTCATAAGGTTGTGCCAAGTGAAAACACTTCTACTCAATGACAGATAGCAGCTGTATGTTCAGTTGCGTCCTGGTTGGCTTAACTCTGCGTACGGAAACATTACAAAGAGTTTGTCTTCGTAACCTTCTACAAGTAAATGTAGTCTCAGAGATTTGTTTCATCTAGGACCAGTCCGGTCTTCTGATTTGTAGCACGATAATCTGATAGGATTTTAAAGCTTCTAGGTGGTAAAGAAGGACATATTGGTAGCAAGTGGGTCAATTGGCATGGGAAACATACACAAACTCAGAACACTACCATTCTCTGGGAGAAAGCAGCTGGAAGTTCAAATTGTGTTCAGGATTGCACAAATCTGTGTATGGAAAACCAATGTCCAGTTTGTTCTCACTTCCTTCAAGAGTAGCAGAGGTCACATGGAAAAGCTTCCCTATGGAAGTGTACACACATACGCTTGTAAAGCCATATGCACGGGTCACACTTCTGAGCTCTAATTGGAGAAGAAGTTCAATTTCGTACGAAGCGGGAAAAAGAAGAACATAAAGAAGTTCCCAGGTAAAACAGTTTACTTCCCAGGAAGAATGCCGCTAGCTGTTCAGTTTGGTACAGTTTTGCTGAAATATCTGGATGGAAGTAGTAGGTCCCGGCGGGTTCCCTAGGGTTCCATCAATAACAGAATTTAAGAGCAGAAGAATGCCATTTTCATAGCAATGGGGTAAATGGACATTCTAAAGCCATTTCAAATGAACATCCTTGTATTCTACCACGGAAAGCAGCTAGCTGTCATTTTGGTAACAAGTTATCCTAACTCTGTGTATGGAAGCAGCATGGACAGTCTCTTCACACATGCTGTGATTTGAAACACTATTCCCATTTTCAGGCATCTCATAGGAAGTGTGCTGCGTGTCAGATGAAGACCCAGATTCACGGGTAATATGTCTCAGCTTCTAAGTATGGAGGAAGGGCCCTTTTCAACAAATGAGTTGGTTCGAGGACATAACAGTGTCTCAAGTGAACAGACTTCCACTGTATGAAAGATAGCAGCTACATGAGCTACATGCTCAGTTGTGTACGGGTGAGGTTTACTCTGTGTATGGAAGCCTTATATACAGTTTGCCTTCATAGCCCTCTACTAGGCAGTGTTTTCTCACAGAGATAAATCTTCAAGGTTGTGCAATGCCTTCATGATTAGAGCCGGATTCTCTGGTAATTCCTCAAAGAATCCCAGTGGAGAAAAAGGCCGTGTTCGTAGCAAGTGGGTCAATCAGCAAAGTAAACATGTCCAAAGCCCGGACGCTTCCATTCTCAAAGAGAAAACAGCTAGAATTTCATCTGTGCTAGGATTGCATAAATCTGTGTATGACAGCCAAAATGACAGTTTATTCTCACTTGCTTCAGTAGTAATAGTCACAGAGAAAATCATCCAGCTGGAAAAGTACGGTGTTTCATTTGTAGAAGCAGATGCACAGGTCACTCTCCTAGGCCTCTAAGTGGAGAAGTAGTGAAATTTCGCAGAAAGTGGGAAAATGGAGAGTGTAAAGTTGTCTCATGGTAAAACAATTTAATTCACGGAAAGAAAACATCTAGACGCTCAGAGTGGTACAGCTCTGCTTAAATCTACGTATGGAAATATAATGTACAGGATTTTTTTTTTCCCCTTGGCTTCCGTAAGTAAAGGATTTCTCATAGAGCTGCTTCCCCAGGTTGTGTACTGCATTTCCTTTGCAGGATCCCATTGTATGCTGCTACTTGCAAGATACCAAGTGGAGGGATGGCATTTTCATAGCGAGCGGGGAATTTGACAATATAAAGCTATTTCAAAGGAAACACTCCTATTCTCCCAGAGAGAAGAGGTCCATGGTCAGTTGTGTTGAGGATTTTTCAAATCTGGGCATGGAAGCAGTATTTTCAGTGTGTCCTCAGTTCATTGGAATAGCCAAAGTGCCAAACGAGAAGCATCTTTGTGGAAGAGTACTATCTGGATGATGATCCAGACTCTCGGGTAAGAATTCAGGCTTCTCATTGCAGAAGGTCTGTCATTTCGTACAAAGCGGGTTGGTGGAGAAGCTAAAGTTGTTTTCAGTGAAAACACTTCTAATCTCTGCAAAAAGCAACTAGGTGATCAATTGTGTATAGGTTTGCTTCAGTCTCTCTGTGAAAAGTCTGATATTCTGTTGGTTCTCACAGGCTACCATGATTAAAATAAGTCAAAAGGATGCGCATTTTCAGAAGGCAGTTCGTTCTGTGGAAGAACTCCAATGTTTTGTGATAGTTCCGTGCTTCTAACGGGAGAGGAAGGATATTTTGGTACAAAGCAGGAAAGTAGACCATAGAGAGCCATTTCAAAGGAATATACTCTACTCTAAGAGAGAAAGCAGCTACAAGTTCAGATGTGCACTGGTTAGCTTAACTCTGTGTGAGGGCCCAGAAAGTACAGTCTGTTCCCACATGATTTGATCAGGAAACGCGAGTCACAGCATCAAGTGTGCCCGAGGAAGTGTGTCGAATTTCGGGTGTAGTTCTAGATGGACTGGTAACATGTCTAAGCTTCTAAGGAAAGGGGAAGAGGCATTTTGCTAAAAATTGGTTACCTGAGGGCCATAAGAGTGTCCCAAGTGAAAACATTTCTATTCGTTGAAAGATAGCAGCTGGCTGTTCAGTTGTGTCCTGGTTGGCTGAACTCTTTCTATGGAAACATTTCAAAGAGTTTGTCTTTGTAGCCTTCTACCCGTAAATGTAGTCTCATAGAGATGCTTGTTCTGGGAAGAGTCCAGTGCTCTGATTTGTAAGCCGATAATCTCGAAGGATTTTCAAGCTTCTAAGTGGAAAAGAAGGACTCCTTCGTAGCAAGCAGGTCAATTGTCAAGGAGAACATGTACAAAGTCAGAACACTCCCATTCTTTGAGATAAATAGCTGGAAATTCACTTGTGTTCAGGATTCGACAAATCTGTGTATAGAAAACAAATGTCCAGTTTGTTCTCACTTGTTTCGATGAGTAGCAGTGGTCGCATGGGAAAGCTTCCTTATGCTAGTGTACACACATTCGCTTGTAGAGCCAGATTCACGGTCACATTTGCAAGCTCTAAGTGCAGAAGATTACAATTTCGTGCGAAGCGGGAAAATGGAGACTAAAAAGTTATTCCCATCGAAGACAGTTTAATTCTCAGGAAGAAAACAGCTAGATGTTGAGTTTTGTACAGTTTGGCTGAAATCTCTGTATGGAAGTACCAGGTCCTGGTTTTTGCCCCAGGGTTCCACCAATAACAGAGTTCTCATGGAGATGCTTCTTCAGGATGTGTACAGCGTGTCGTGTGCAGAAACACATTCTCCGTTCATATTTCTAACAGACTCTTTACAGAGAAATGACGTTGTCGTGGCACGCAGGCATATTGCCTATATAGAGCTCTTTCAAGTAAAAACACATCTGTTCTGGCGAAGGGGCAGGTCGATGACCGCTTGTGTTCCGGACAGTTTAGATATGTGTATGGAAGCAGTATTGTCCGTCTGCTCTCACACGCTTCGAGTAGCAAACATGTCAAGTAGAGTAGAATCTCTGAGAAAGTGAGCTGCTTTTGTCTGTAGACACAACCTCTATGGTCCTTTTCTCCAAGCATTTAAGGCAGAGAGTGTGTCATTTCGTACCAAATGGGTTAGTGGAGAAAATGAAGCATTTCCAGAGGAAGCACAGCTCATCCCTGAAAGAAAGCAGGTAGATGATCCGTTGTATGTAGGTTTGCTTAAGTCTCTGTAGGGAAATATTCTTTCTCATTGTTTTCACATGCTTCCATATGTAAAAGAATTCTCAAGGAGATGATTATGGTAGGAAGTGTACTTCATTTCTGTGGAGAACTGGATTCTCTGGTCCTATTCCAAGCTACTAAGAGCAGAAGAATGACATTTTCATAGTGAGCAGGTAGATGGACAACATGCCATTTCAAATGAAAACCCTTCTATTCTATGAAAAAAGCAGCTAGCTCTTCAGTTTTACACCAGTTCTCCTAACTCTGCGTATGGAGCAATTGGACAGGCTCTGCCACAGCTGTGATGACAAATCAAGGTACCATTTCAGCTCTGAAGTGAAGGGGCTGCCTTTCAGAGGAAACCCGATTCCTTGGTAGACATGACAGCTTCTAAGTGAAGGAGGCAATTTTTTAAAAAATCCGGTGGCTTGCCAGATGGAACAGGTTGTTGAACCCGTGTATGGAAGATCCCGATAGATGCTCAGTTGATCAAAGTTGCTTAACCTGTACTGGAATGCCTTTATCCATTGCACTTCCTTCATGCTCTACAACAAGATTTCTCACCGAAAGATTCTTCCAGGTATGCTCTTCAAGTTTGCAACGGAATCTTGTATACCTAAAGCATCCTCATCTGAGAATAGTCATTCAACAAAGCTCCGTTGTCAGAAACTTGTTAATCTAATGATGCATCCAGATAATCCCAGTCTTATCGTCTGATTGCTTAAATCGTGATGCAGCCAAACTACAGTTCTTCCATTTGCTTTAGTCGTAAATCACAAAGGAAAAGCTCCAAATGGAAGTACAGTGTTTTGTAGACGAGAGAACTGGAATTTTTAGGCTTCAATGGAAATATGAAATTCGCAGAAAGGGATAATGAGAGTGTAAAGTAGTGTTCAATTGAAATTATCCCAAGAATTCTGTTAGATGGAACCTTGCTAAACTCTGTCGGAAAATATAAGATTTTTTTTCATGGTCCTAGCAGATTGCAAGAATGTTCTTTGATGTGTCCGATTTCTTTGAGGACCCCTTTTCTGTGCACGTGAAGAACCATGAAAGGATGCTTTCCATAGCAGCGGGAATTTGGGAACAGAAGCTATTTCAAAGGAAACATCTATTCTCCCAGAAATAGTCCATGATGATGTGTTGAGGATTTTTTAAATCTGTGGTCAGAAGCAGTATTTTCAGTGTGTCCTCAGTTCATTTGAATAGCCAAAGTGCCAAACAGACAAGCATCTTGGTGGAAGTGTACTAGAAGGATGTAGAGCCAGGATCTCTGGTAATATTTCAGTCTTCTCGTTGCAGAAGGTCTGTAGTTGCGTACAAGCGGGTTAGCGGAGAATATAAAGTTGTTGTCGGTGAAAGCACTTCTAATCTCTGAAAACAAGCAACTAGGTTATCAGTTGTATAAGGGTTTGCTTCAGGCTCTCTGGGAAAGTATGATGTTCTGATGGTTTTCACAGGCCTCCATAAGAACAAGAAGTCACAAAGAGATGCTTTCTTTAGAAGAGCACTTCGTTTCGTGGAAGATCTGAATTCTCTTGGGATAGTTCTGAGCTTCTAATGGGAAAGGAAGGTATTTTAGTAGATTGTAGGAAAGTAGAACATGTACAGCATTTTCACAGGAATATCCTTCTAGTCTAAGAGAAAGCAGCTACAAGTTACTGA
>JAKFHU010000090.1:0-13363 GCA_023783475.1 Daubentonia madagascariensis
AAATATTTTCCATCTTAGGTTATCTGTTCACTCTAGTGATAGTTTCCTTGGCTGTGCAGAAGCTTTTTAATTTGGTCAGGTCCTATGTATTTATTTTTGTTGCTGCTGTGATTGCTTTGGGGGTCTTCTTCATAAATTCTTTGCCTAGGCCAATGTCCATAAGAGTTTTTCTAAAATTTTCTTCTATAATTTTTATGGTTTCACGTCTTAGGTTTAAGTGTGTTATCCATCGTGAGAGGTGATAGGTGTAGAACTAGTTTCAGTCTTCTACATATGGCTATCCATTTTTCCCAGGGTCATTTACTGAATAGGGATTCTTTTCCCCAGTGTATGTCTTTGTGTAATTTGTCAAATTAAGATGACAGTATGAGGATGGTTTTATATCTGGGTTCTCAGTCCTGTTCCACTGGTTTATGTCTCTGTTCTTGTTCCAGTACCATGCTGTTTTGGTTGCTATAGCCTTGTAGTATAGTTTGAAGTCTGGTAGATTGATGCCTCCCAATTTGTTCTTTTTGCTTAAGATTGCTTTGGCTAGACGGGGTCTTCTCTGGTTCCACATGAAGCGTAGACTTATTTTTTCTAGATCTGCAAAAAATGATGTTGGTATTTTGATAGTGACTGCATTGATTCTGTAAATCAGTTTAAGTAGCACAGACATTTTAACAATATTGATTCTACCTATTCAAGAGCATGGGAGGGTTTTCCATCTGTTTACATCCTCTGCAATTTCTTTTCCCAGTGTTTCATAATTCTCTGTATGGAGGTCTTTGACCTCCTTAGTTAGATATGTTCCTAAATATTTAATTTTCCTTGTTGCTATTGTGGAAGGTATTGCATTTTTAATTTGTTTCTCAGCTTGATTGTTATTAGCATATATGAAAGCTATGGATTTGTGTGTATTAATTTTGTATCCTGAGACATTGCTGAATTCACTTATCAATTCCAGTAATCTCTCAGTTGAATCTTTGGCATTTTCTATGTATAATATCATATCGTTTGCGAATAGTGAAAATTTGACCTCTTCTTCCCCCATAGGACGCCCCTGATTCCTCTGTCTTGTCTAATTGCTCTGGCCAGGACTTCCAACACTATGTTGAAAAGAAGTGGAGATAGTGGGCACCCTTGTCTGTTCCTGTATTAAGGGGGAATGGTTTCAATTTTTCCCCATTCAGTACGATATTGGCTGTGGGTTTATTGTATATGGCTTTAATAGTTTTGAGGTATGAGCCATCTATGCCTATATTGTTAAGAGTTCTTATCATAAAAGGATGCTGGATTTTGTCAAAAGCCTTTTCTGCATCTATTGAAAGGATCATATAATCTTTGTTCTTGCTTTTATTTATATAGTGAATTACATTTATAGATTTGTGTATGTTGAACCATCCCTGCATCTTGGGAATAAAGACCACCTGATTGTGATGAATTATTTTTTGATGTGCATTTGAATTTGGTTTGCAAGGATTTTATTGAGAATTTTTGCATATATATTCATAAGGGCTATTGGTCTGTAGTTTTCTTTTCTTGTCCTTTCCTAGCTTTGGTATCAAGGTGATATTGGCTTTATAGAATGAGTTTGGGAGATTCCATCCTTCTGGATATTTTCAAATAATTTCTGCAGTATAGGCACCAGTTCTTCTTTGTAGGCTTGGTAGAATTCAGGTGTGAACCCATCTGGTCCAGGACTTTTTTTTGTTGGAAGATTTTTTATTACTGCTTCAATTTCGGTGCTTCATGTTGGTCTGTTTAGAAATTCTGTTTCTTCCTTGTTGAGCCTAGGGAGGTAGTATGTTTCTAAGAATTTGTCTATTTCCTCCACTTTTTCATGTTTGTGGACATAGAGATTTTTGTAGTATTTGAAGATGATGTTTTGTATTTCCATGGTATCCGTTGTGACCTCTCCTTTTTCATTTCTAATTGAGCTTATTAGAGTGCTTTCCATTCTGCTTCTGGTCAACCTGGCAAGTGGCCTGTCTATTTTGTTTATCTTTTCAAAGAACCAACTTTTCGTTTTATTAGTATTCTGTATTGTTCTTTTGTTCTCAATTTTATTTAATTCTGCTCTGATTTTGGTTTTTCTTTTCTTCTGCTGGCTTTAGGATTGCTTTGATCTTCCTTTTCCATTTCCTTAAGATGATTCATTAGTTAACTGATTTGTGACCTTTCTGTCTTTTGGATGTGGGCATTTAAGGCCATAAGTTTTCCTCTCAGGACTGCGTTTGCTGTATCCCACAGATTTTGATAACTTGTGTCCACAGTATCTTTTAGTTTGAAGAATCTTTTGATTTCCATTTGAATCTCCTCCTTGACCCAATAGTCGTTCAGCAACAGGTTGTTTAGTTTCCAAGTTTTTGGATGAAGATGTGAGTTTCTGTTGGAATTGATTTCTAATTTTATTCCGCTGTGGTCTGGAAAGATACATGGTATGATTTCCATTTTTTTGAATTTTTTTAGATCTGTTTTGTGGCCTAGGATGTGGTCAATTTTAGAGAAAGTTCCATGAGCTGATGAGAAGAATGTATATTCAGTGTTATTTGGGTGGAGTGTTCTGTAGATATGTTAGGCCCAATTGTTCTAGAGTCCTGTTTAGGTCCTTTGTTTCTTTGTTTTTTTTTTTGTTTGGAGGATCTGTCCAATTTCGTCAGTGGGGTGTTGAAGTCCCCTGCTATTATGGCATTGCTGTTTATTATGTTGTCTAGATCTAGCAGTATTTGCTTTATGTACCTGGGTGCTCCTGTGTTGGGTCCATAAATGTTTAGAATTATTAAATGCTCTTGTAAGATTTTTCCCTTCACCACTATATAGTGTCCATTTTTGTCCTTCTTTACTTTTGTTGCTTTAAAGTTTTATATTATCTGAAATAAGGATGGCTACTCTGGATTTCTTTTGGTTTCCATTAGCCTGGAAAATTGTATTCCATCCTTTCACCTTGAGTCTGAAAGTGTCTTTGTGTGTAAAGTGTGTTTCCTGAAGACAACAGATACTTGGCTTGTATTTTTTAATCCATTCAGCCAGCCTATGTCTCTTCAATGGGAAATTCGAGCCATTTACCTTTATTGAGAGAATTGATATTTGGGGTAAATTTCTGATTATTCTATTGGGTTGTGTCTTTTGTTTTACCTCTTGCTTCATTGTGGAATCTGGCTTCTGGGGTTTTAGCTTTTGCATAGTTTTACACAGGTGGGTGTCTGTTGTGCTGATTATTGTATAATGCAGGTCTAAGCACTTCTTGCAAGGCCGGTCTGGATTTCACAAATTCTATCAGTGATTGCTTATCTGGAAAAGTCTTTATTTCTCCCTCATATAAGAAGCTTAGTTTGGCAGGATACAGAATTCTGGGTTGACCTTTGTTTTGTTTTAGGACACTGATGATGGCTCCCCATTCCCTTCTGGCTTGTAAAGGTTTCAGCTGGGTATTCTGCAGTTAATCTGATCGGTTTCCCTTCATAGGTTACCTGGTTTTTTCATCTTACAGCTCTGGGGAATGCCTCTTTTGTGTTCACTTTGGTCAGTCTAGTAATTATGTGGCGTGGTGAATGCCTTTTCACGTTGAGTCTCCCAGGAGTCCGATGTGCTCCTTTTACTTGGATATCGAGATTTCTGGCTAAGCCATGGAAATTTTCCTCTACTATTCCTTCAAATAGATTTTTCAGTCCATGCAAATTTTCTTCCTCTCCCTCAGGGATGCCTATGATCCTTATGTTTGGCCTCTTTACATGGTCCCACATTTCCTGTGTGTTTTTTCATACCTCTTGTTTTTGTGTTTTCTCTTCAACTGATTTATTTAGCACATAGGAGTTGTCTTCTAGCTCTGAAATTCTTTCCTCTGCATGGTCCAGCCTATTCTTTAGGCTTTCCACTGTGTTTTGTAGATCCTTGAATGCTTTTTTCATTTCTGGGATTTCTATTTGATTTTTCCATAATATTTCTATTTCTTTGGAGAATTTTTCATTCATTTCTTGCATTTTTCTTGTGGTTTCTTTGTGCTGGGATTCAATTTTGTCTTGCATTTCATTGAGCTTTCTTGTAATCCATAAATGAAATTCCTCTTCTGTCATTCTGCCCATTTCATTTGAAGTGGTATCCATTGCTGAGGAACTGATGATTTCTTTTGGGGGTGACTTTTTACTCTGATTTTTCATGTTCCTTGAGTTCTTTCACTGGTTTTTTCTCATCTGGCCTGTTGGTCAAGAGCTGGGGATGTTAGGGCTAGTTTATGGCCCTGCGTCCAGGCCCACGATTTTCGTTCCTTGGCAGAGCCAGGGAGAGAAGTAGTGGCCTGTATTGCCTTAGGTGTATTTTAGCAAGTTTGGTGGATCTTGAGTTATCTCTGGCTAGTTGTCTTCTCCTCTTCCCGGTGGAGTGTGGTGAGAATGACCTCCCAGCTTGAGCTCTAAGCTAGTGAATTTTACTTGAGGATATGGATCCACAGCTCCCTATTAGCTATGTTTTCTGTTATGTCCGTGGCAGACTCTGATCCCCCAGTTGCGGTATGCAAAAGCCCCGTGCTTTGGGAGGGGTATTGTAGCTCCAAGGGGTTACTTTGACCCTGCTCCTCCTGAGGTGCTGGTAGAAACACCATTTCTTTTGGCTGCAGTGTGAGAGATGAATTGGGAAAATTCTACACAGCTCAGAGGTTGCTTATCTAGCCACGTGTGTCTGCCCTTCTGATGTGTGTCTCCGCGTGATACTGGTTGATAGGGGGATCTCCAATTGTGCACCTCTTTTCCACCACTAGACCCCAAGGCGAGGCGGGTGGCCGTCTCTATCCCCAGCAGTCTCCACTGGGGAATGTTCCCACGGGGAGGGGGGAATAGTGGCCCCTGGAAGCGCTCTTGGATGGCGTGAAATTCCCTAATGAAGTGGGCAGGGTTATGGGGAGCTGCTCTGGTTCAGCCTGTGCCTCTTGAGGTATTTTGTTGTCATGAGAACCGGCAGTTATACCAAATGAGTCACTATAGCCAGCAACCTTCAAAGTGACCGATCTCTGGGCACAGGAGGGCTGGGACCTGAAGAGCGGGCACTAGGACCAGCCCATAGTGGACTTGTCAGAGGCCAGAGCCGGGGTTGCAAGACCAGATAGATGAGCTGCAAACTGTTTCCAATACACAAAGTTCCTGCCTCTAGAGTTCTGGGATGTCGACCCACCTGGAACCCGCGGATGCAGCTGTCCCTGGCCACCAAAGGCAAAGCCTGTCTCGCCCCAGCGGAAGTGCCCCGGGCCGGGGTGGGGCAGAGCTAGAGACACGGCTCACAGCTCCAGGTGGGCGGCTTTAAAGCTGGCTTCCACCCCCAGCCTGGCGCGCAGCCGGGCTCCAATCATGCCAGGAGCACAGCTTTTCTCCACTGGCCAAGGCGGCAGTTGTTAGCAACCTCTAAGGGCGTGTCCCGCTCTCCATTAAACTCCTGGGCCCAGTCCCGCTGACTTCTAGTGGCACAGTGCCGGCCTGCGGGTTCCCGCGCACTGTCCCGGGAAGCTGTATCTCTGCCGGGTCTCTGCCAGTCCCTCTCCAGCCCTGCGCGGTCTCTGTATATTGCAGCTGAGAGTTGTGTTTGGCTCTCGCAATTGCTTTCTCTGCACAGGGTCTGCTGCCTCATGCCACCGCTTTGCCCCAACTCTGGGCTTGTCCCTGACTGAGTGGATGGGGAGGTGCGTAACCGCTTGGGGGTCAGGTCGTGCCGCGCCGACCTGGTGAGCACGTCCTTCCCATGCTCTGGGCTCTATTGTACTCCGTGCACTCTCTGACCTTTGTGAAAATTTTGTACCTGTTTTCTTGGGCTGGGTGTTCGGCGTTGTTTCTCTGTAATTCTCAATGCTGTTTTCGGAGTGAGCGGTCTGTGCTCGCAGGTAGCCGCTGGCATTTTTCCTGGCCTTTGCTCCTTTATGTTCTGGTGCCTTGTTGGTGGAGCCCTGGATAGCTGCAGCCAGCAACTGGTACTTAGCTTTTCATCTTTTCTGTTTTTCTAATTTTTTTTTCCCCTGGTCCCAGTTATTAAAGACCTTCAAGGCCAGGTTTAGGAGATCTTTTGTGGGTTTTGAGGGCCTTTATCTAATTTTTGGAGTTTACATCTTACATCTGGAGTAGACTGAGAGACAAAATGCATATTTAAAACTGAGGCGCCTTCGGCCGAGGTAGGGCTTCTGGTGGTATATTTTTGTAGAGCCTCCGTCAGGTGAGATAGGAAAAGAGCAGGGTTTTTGTCTATTTTTTTGGCTGATTTCTTTAAGTTTATTGCAGTTGACCCCCTTTTGTCCAGCTTTTCTGAGGCCTGTGATAAGGTATTTAAATTTTGGGGTGTAAGTTGTGGGGTCTGTGGAAAAGGAACCTAATCTCTTCTCTGTTTGAGAAAGGGCAGACATAGAGAAAGGGACATGTATCCAAATGAGACTCTTGGCCCCGCCACCTCTTGGAGAGGAGGGATGGTGGATGGTTTCAGCCCAGCCACTCGTGCTATTTGGGACTGGGTGTGCGCAGGAGAGAAAATGGGTGTAGGGGCTTCAGGAGGGGGACTTATGGAGGGCTGGAGTTGTGGTGGAGTAGGCGTGGTGGGTTTTTGGGGTATGATGCTGGAGGAGGAGGGAAGTATAGAGAGGGGGAGGACAGTGGTTGGCAGGATCAAAGTTCCAATCAGTGTTGGGTCAGGGAGGAGAAGTCGGAGGGGGTTTGGAGTGTAAGAGTAGGATTTGGTAGGTAGAGCAGAGTCGGCAACGAGAGGGGCAGGATCTGAGGGTAAAGAAGGCTTGGACATAGGGAAGTTCAAACCATATTCCACTGCGTTGACAGAAATTATCTAAGTCACATAATGTGTTAATTTTTATTGTGGCCAGGTAGCGTTGCAATAAAATATTAGAGTGGACGAAAAGGATAGTCCTGAGGGTGAGGGTGAGAGACCGACCCACCAACCCCAGAGGGAAGACCAACCCCAGAATCTACCCTTGCAGATGGGCAGATTGCGAGAGAGCGAGAGTCAGAAAATCTCGAGATTGGGTGTCCCCAAATCTGGAGAATTTCTAGCCCTAAGGCGAGAGTGAAAGGTCTTCCAGATTGGGAATCCCCAGGTCTAGAAAATCCCCCCCCTGGAGGCGGGGGATCTTCCAGCCTCGTGCTAGGACTTTTGAGTGAGGGCCAATTGGAAGGGGGGGAAAGAAGGGAGAGAGAGAGAGAGCAGGTGTCACTCACCCAGGAGATGGCACTGTTGGATTTGGAGTCAGCAATGGAAAGGTGAAAGCTCCCCCTGTCTGGTGTCCTCCCTGGCTGGCTCAGGAGGGCAGTGGGGGAAAGGCTGGTGCAGGCCAGTCCCACGATCTAGGGTGGGACTTGGGGTTTAGCCCAGGACCACCTGTCTCTGGGGGCTCTGACTTGGACTGTGCCTGCCTGGTCCAGGCGAGGGGCTCTGCACCGCGTGGTGGTGCCACTGGTGCCGGAGCAGCCCCGTACAGGGAGCAGGGCCTGGGGAGCCGCGGGGTGGCCGCTTGGCAGGCCCAGGGGGCCCAGGCACTGTGGCACGGAGCTTGGCTGGGCTGAGCTGGGCGCTGTGGCGCTCCTCAGCCGCTCCCCAAAGTCATGTGTGTTCCCCCTGCAGTGCCACGCAGGCCGCACCTTTTCGCCCTGACAAAGGGAAACCAGCCGAGTGCACCGCATGGTACCTCGCACATGCGCCACCCCGGGGCCCCTGGACCTGCTGCCGCTGCACTCCCCAAGCTGCAAGCCCATGCCGGGAGCTGGCCCCGTGCTCCAGTCACCTCCCCATGAGGCCCTCCCAGTTTTTTGGCACCAATTGTTAGAAACCCCCAGGGAGGAATGCACAACCCAGGAGGCCAAGATGAAGAAAAAGAAAGTTTATTTTTACATCTGCCTACAGATGGGCTGAGACCAAAAATAGCATCAGCCCTGAAAGGGAGGGCTTCTGGGGCTTTTATGGGCTGGTTTGGCCGGGCCCTGGGGGTGGGGAGCGGCTCTTAAAGGCAAAGTTCCCATGGAACTTTCCACCAGCCTCAGGGTTCAGCCTAACATTTTCCAATATCAGCTATCATCAATAATCACAAGTTTTAAATCAATTTGTCACGTTTACTATGATCAGTTCAATTTTCAAGGCATTAGGATGTTATATTATACTTGATTTACTAATATACATTTTTAAAAATCATTTTTCTATTTTTAATTTTTCTGTGAAAGTTAAAATCCAAACCCATAGGTTATCGTCAAAGACTAAGTTTCTCTATTTCAAACTTTTTTTTTGCAACTTCCTACCCTCAACTTTCTCTGTGATCCATACCCACTGGAATGATTTCCATATATCAATGAGCTTTTCTCATACTTCTATTCATTGTGAAATCCTCATTTTGCAAATTTCCAGGTTTCACCCCTTAAAAATTATTTTACAGAGTTTGGCTTCTTTTCTGTCGACAAGATTGGCACCCAGACGTGGGGCTCAGCGAAGACTCAGGACGCTGAAGGTGTAGCCCAAACTTGGCGCTAGGTACCCGCACAGCCCTTTTCAGCCCCCCAACTCCCAGCTTCACCTTTGTTAGAACTGGTAGGTCCTCCTGAGCTCTGGACCATGCGTTTTTGGTTGATGGTACTGGGTTTACTCTGAGCTGGTTCTTTTCCTAGGAATTGGTTGTTTGGGAGCCTAATTTGATTTGGAAGTGCACTCTAAAGGGTTTTCTCCGTTGCCTTTTTCCTCTCAAAATTATCCTCAGTTAGCTTATTTGCATATTTGCACAAGGAATGAAACTGTCCTTGGCATAGATAAATGAGAGACTGAGTTTCTCAGCTCTGAAGACAAGGGGCAACCTACTCCTCCCAACTTAAAGGCATCCCTGCATGACCATGGTCCTGAGTGGGAGTCGCCTGGGGCAATTGTCCGAGGCACAAGTGGCACTATAGGGAACCCCCAACAAATTAATTAAAAAGAAGGCTCATTCAGGAAATGCACATAAGAACTGATCACTTGGTGATTTGAGCCTTCTTGGAGGTACTGGTCCCCCGAAGAGAGAAACTTAGACACGTAAGAGGGTGAAACTAACTCAGTGGTAAACACTGCCTAGCTGAGCCCACAATCAGCACACTCTGATCCATGACACTAAACCCTGGACTACAGTTTGGTTCCTTCTTCTAGAAAAAGAAGAAAAATGGGAAATAAATCCTTTAAAAATGAGTAAAGACAAGGAGAACAACCCCCTTTTGGGCACCCCAGTTGGTTTATGGTGATTCTACTTGCAAGTATTAGTGTAAATGGAAAGGTTCAAAGGCATGCCGGGTTTTCTAGGGCTCCAGCTGGTCATAGCCAATTCTTGTGCACAAGTTTTTACTAGAGGGCAAATGACATCAAGGAAAATGCAGAGCTCAAATGGTGACCTACCACCTACCTCTATAGAGTTAAAAAGTCTCTCAAGCTATTTGTCTCTTTTCTTTTCTGGCTAACCTGCTAACTTTTTTCTATTGATATTGAGATTACTCATTGTTTGTGATATTTGCAATTGAAAGGCTACCTGGAGATCCTGCAGCCAGTTCTAGCAAAAATGTAAACTTTGAAAAGTCATTTTGAACTAAAGAAAAAAAAAAAGAGGGGTAAAAATGTTTTTAAAAAATAAAAAGGCCATGGAAACAGTTTTACCCAAAACTTTGATCCACGGGCATAATTAGGTTACCTATCAGAGCAACTGAAGTTTGCCATGTGAACACGCTCCAGTTCTGTTAGAAGAAATTTAGATCCAGTTGTCTTTTACAGACTGGTGAGTTGTGTTACCATCTCATGGCTAGAATTCTAGGGTAAAATCTATTAGAACTTTTTGTGTGTGTGTGCATGAGTGTCTATGTTTAGGTATGTTTTGTATGTGTCTACATATTACATGTTTGTGCTTACATGGTTCTGGACTGGCTAAAAAATAAGGGAGTGCTCATAAATTAAACAAACCCAAATGGTTCATGTAAATTTAGTAATCTTTGGTTAATAAACTTGATTACTTTTTTTTAAAGTAGTATTATAGTAAAGTAATAGTAAAAATGTTTTCAAATTGTCAGCATATATTTGTTTTTGCCTGGGTTTTAACAGACATTTTTATGTTCTTAAGGAGTCAGGGTTTTTGACACAAAGGTTACAAAACTATAAACTCAGCCAAAAACAAAATGATCTGTGTTTGTGTGATTTTTGATAAGTAGGTAAATTTAATATTTGGTCTAATGACAATAGCTAAATCTCCTGAGTTATCAACAAAAATACCTATGTGTTTAACTTTAAGGTTCTTAATAAGGTAAAAATGTAGATGTGCCTAAATGAAAAAGTGTCAGCAAATTAATAAAACACCAAGTAGATAGAGCACAAAAACAGAAACTTATGGCCAAAGGTTTATGAAGATATTTTGGTTTTGGTCTTGTAATTCTAGCTGCAGATGCAGATTTCGCCACTGATTTTCAATGTCTGTGGAAAGGTACACATAAAACGTGTTTCTAACTCACTCTTTGTATCATCTGATATTAACAGTACTGTTAGAGATTCAAAGGTGTCCTAGAAGTTGTAGTTAAAAAAGCTTAAATTGGAAGCTTTAGTCTTCCCTTGATTTTGTCCATTTTTGATTTGCTAGCTCATTATGTGTGCATTATATTGCTATAACAATGTTTTTGCCTAGGAAGAAAAATCCTAAAGTGTTAATTTTTGTATAGTAATTTTATAAAAATTAAATGATTGTTAAATTCCAAAGAAAATCTCAAAAGTCTTAAATTAAACTCTTTAGAAATATCACATGTACTCAAATTTACACCCAAGTTGAAAAATGTTTTGAAACTATTTAGATTGTTTTTAAACAGCTTAATCTTGATCCTCATGTAAAAAACATGTTAAAACTTTGTGTCATTGTTTGAGGTGTTAAGGATTGGTGCTGAAGTTTTTCTTCAGTCTAAAGTCAAGTAATATCATGTTGATGGGGTGCAGAAAATTATCCTAAAATGAAGACCTCAGAAGCAAAAGTTCTCTGACCTTGCCTTGTTCCTACCTCTTAGTTCCATTTTTCCCTGAAACTAGCCAGAAAAAAATAAAAATCCCTGTCCCCCAAGGCAGGTCATAATGGCTAGAACCCCTTTTTTTGAAAGACAGCTATAAAAACTAAAATTATTCTATGTAAAAATTAGCCATAAAGTAATTATCTGACCTACTTTGTTTACCTGTAAAACCCCATTCCAGCAAGGGCTTTTCACTAAACCCAGAAGGAAGGAATGCACATTCAGAGGCCAAGCAGAATCTAGACAGAAAGGCCTTGCTGGGCTCCCCACTCAGCCTTTTTGTCCAATCATATTTCTACATGGCTGTCCATACTTTACACACAAAAATGGACAATTTCCCTTACATCTTTGAGTGTTCATTCTGAAGGTGTCCATGTACAAGTTTTTAATTTTTTTCTCCAATTAATCTTTATGTCAGTAAGTTTTCAGCAAATCTTTATGGGAACAGCAACTTTTGCTGTCTACAGTTTGACAAAATATGGGGGGCCAGGGACACTTTGGTCCCTCTAATGTCAATAGATTTTGTTTTAGGATATGGTGTTTTAGAAGGATCTAATTAATTAACACTTTTAAACAGGATATATTCTAAAATGTCTACTATATTTATAAAATTTAAAAATGATGTTATATTGTTTAAAATAACGACTCTTATTAAAATACTTTTTTTGTTTGTTTCTTTCTTGGTTAAGACTTATGAGTTTAAAAACAATAATTAAAACTATATCTTGATCCCTGTTCTGTGTTATATCTAATTTACAGAGTATAATAATGGTTAACAGAAAAATAACTTTAATAACATTTGGAATCTAAGTGAACTTCTAAGATAAATAAATTGGACAAGTTATGTAAATATAAATGGGATAAACACAAATGAAATTTTCATATGATTTAGAATCTTGAGTCATGTTGTGTTAGGAAAATGATCATGAAATGACTGAGTCATTTGTGAAATGCTAAAACATTTTGAGCATAAGTTTAAGTTTATATGTCTTTATCTTATTTTTGTATTTAAGAATAGTAATAAAATTGGGGGCTGATAACACTTCAAAGTTACTTTAACTCTCTAGATTTGATTTTTATGGGTTGACATTATGATTAGTGTATGTAATTGAGAATGCTGGGTAGGGGGAGACAATTCTATATGAAAAATAAGATTAATAGTTTTGTTGAAAGGGATGGTTTCTTCTACTTTGTTGGTTATAAAACTATTTTAGATTATATGGGTAAGTGATGATTAAAATTAAATGGGTATAAAAGGTTTATAAAAGATATATAAAAGTTATAAAAATCTTACAGTCAAATTGGTTAAAATTAGATGGATCTGTTTATAAGATTTTATTAAAATTAACTTTATCAATAATACATTAATACAATAAAAAATTTGGGTTATTCTTTTGAACTAGATTTTTATATGACATTAATAGGAAAAGCAAGATTTATGAATAAGAAAGGATTTTTTTTGTTCACCTTTTGAATGAACTGCAAAAAGGGAGGGAAGGAGGGAAAAAGACAGATTCAACTGGCCTCCTAATTTGCATTTCAGTTTGTTTATATTAGATTTTAAGATTGTTTGGGAAACTGAGTCTCCTCTATCAAAGGGTAAGATTTTTGTTTTTAAAATGTTTAAATTATCAGTTTGGCTAAGTAAATGTCTATAATTTTATAGTAACCTACAATCTTGTTTCATGACAACATTGGACAATTTAATGACTTTCTGCTTTTAAGCTTTCACTAAAATTTAAAGTTACTAAGAATAAGGATTCTAGTCAATGCATGTGATTCTATACATAAAGTGCACTAAAGAATGAGATATGTTTTTAATAAGATTACAAAAAGCATAAAATGTGTTCTTATTAAATATATATATAATCTTGTCTAATTCAGAGGTTATTTAAAGGTTGAATCAAAATATAAATTTAAGGAAATAAAAACAAAAGAGAAAGTTGTGAAAAAGAGTTGTAAAAAGGCAATGAGTGTGGAAATATATTTTTGGTAGAAAAGGTTAAACAGAAAGGAGATTAATATTATAAAGAAAGGATCTTGTCTGGAATTTTTGTCCTAAAATGATTAATTATTTAGGAAATGGGAAAGTTAGGACAAAACAACATTTTTAGACATGTTTTGTAGATGGTCGGTGAAAGTTGAGACAAAGTTTATAAAGAGAATTTATGAAGGAATTTTGTATATAACCCAGTTGCTATAATTTAAAAGGATAAATTTTAGTTAAAACAAAGTTTTCTTGAGATATTAATATACTCATTTGGATTCTATAACCTGTTTCTTTATTAGGTTTTGACTAACTAAAAAAAAAATCTAAAGTTTAAGGGTTAAGGTTTA
The DNA here is from genome assembly GCA_023783475.1 of Daubentonia madagascariensis. NCBI lineage: Eukaryota > Metazoa > Chordata > Mammalia > Primates > Daubentoniidae > Daubentonia > Daubentonia madagascariensis. The sequence goes on from JAKFHU010000090.1 coordinate 13,338, forward strand.
CACCCATATCTTCCTTTATTGCATTT
>JAKFHU010000091.1:0-14246 GCA_023783475.1 Daubentonia madagascariensis
TTTTTCAAGGAAAGCGTTTTTTTCACAGCAAGAACATTAGACGTTCAGATTGGTACCGCTTTGATTATATCTTCCTGGAAATTTATAGAGGTTTTATTTGCGGGGGTTCTTAAAAGGAAAGATTACAAGAGATGCTTGTCAGGGCTGTACTGCCCATTCTTGGTAGGACTCCATTCTCTGGTGCTGTTGCAAGCACCCAAGGGGCGAGGTGGGATTTTATCAAACGGGAATTTGATGAGATAGGCTATTTCCAAGGAAAACACGCCTCGTCTTCGAGAGACAAGAGGTATAACGATTAGTTGCATTGATGACCGTTAATGTGCGCAGAGAAGAAGGATTGTCAGTGTGTTCTCATGTCATTCAAACGGCAAAAGTGCCAAAGAGAGAAACATCTTCGTGGAAGTGGACTCTTCGTCTGTAAATTGTGATTCTCTGGAGATATTTCAATCCTTTTATGGCTGAAGTTCTGCAATTTCGTACCAAAGCGGGTTTATGGAGAACCCACGTTGTTTTCAGGGGAAAACACCTCTAATCTCTTAAAAAAAGGAACTAGGGTTCCGTTGGACAGAGGTTCGCTTCAGTCTCTCTGTAAAGGGAGCATTTTGTAGGATTTTACGGGCTCCCGTAAGGAAAAGGAGTCCCCAGAGAGACGCTCCTTTTAGAAGTGCACTTCGTTTCTGAGGCCGAATCCGATTCTCTTGGAACAGTTCCGTGATTCCAACTGGAGAGGAAGGAGATTTTGGTAGAGAGTAGGAAAGCAGAACTTATGCAGCCCTTTCTAAGGCATATGGTCCTACTCAATGAGAGAAAGCACCAACAAGGTCAGATGTGCACGGTCAGTCACCATTGGGAGAGCACAGAATGTACGGTCTGTTCCCACATGATTTGATTAGAAAAGTGAGTCAGAGAGTCAAGGGATCCCGAGGATGTGTGCTGAATGTCAGGTGTGAGATCTAGATTGACCGATAACATGTCCAAGCTTCTAAGGGAAGAGGAATGGGAAATCGTTAACATCGTTCAGCTGGGGGCCATAAAGGAGACCCAAGAGAAAACACTTCTACTCAAGGAAGATAGCAGGTGGATGTTCAGTTGTGTCCTGCTGTCTAAATCCGTGTATGGAAACATGACGGAGAGCTCCTTCCTAGCCTTCTGCAAGTAAAAGTAGTCTGAGAGAGATGCTTCATCTAGGACCAGTCCCGTGTGCTGCGTCGTCACCGGTAATCTCTTAAGGTTTTTAAAGCTTCTCAGTGGAAAAGAAGGACCTATGCGTAGCAAGTGGGTATTTGGCAAGGGAAACATGCACACAGTCAAGACACTCGAATTCCTGAGAGAAAAGCAGCTGGAAGGGTCACTTGTGTTCAGGATGGCGCTCATCTGTGGGAATCCTCGTGTTAGTCAGTTCTCCTTGCTTCGATGCGTAGCAGAGGACACACGGAAAAGCATCCTATGGCGTGCACACCCTTTCAGTTGTAGAACCAGGTTCACGGGTACATTTAACCTCTAATTGGAGAAGAGCACAATTTCGTACGAAGCGGGAAAAATGGAAAATATAAGTTATTCGTAGTTGAAACAGTTGCAATTGCCAGGAAGAAAAACAGGTAGATGTTCACTTTGGTACAGTTCTGCTGAAACTTGCCTGAAATTGAGGGACTGGGTTTTCCCTAGGGATCCGTCCCTATAGCATCGTCATAGAGAGCTTCCTTAGGATGCGTAGGTGTGTCCGGTGCAGAAACACTTTCTCCACTGATACTTCGAAGACTAAGTCCAGAGGATCGACTGGTCGTAGCCACTGGGCTAAGGCCTATATAAGCTCTTCATTTTAAAACACGTCTATTTTCAGCAAAGGACAGTAGATGACCATTGGGTTCAGGGCTGTTTAGATATGTGATGGAGCATTATTGTCGTTGGTTCTCAAAAGCTCTGAATAGGAGACATGTCCAATAGAGATGAGCCTTGAGGACGTGCCCTGCTTTCCTTTGTAGACCAAGCTTCTCTGGTCCTCTCCCAAAGCATTTGGTGGCGAAAGTATGTCGTCTTGGTACCAAGCGGGCTATTGGAGAAATCAAGCCGCTGCCTTTGGAAAACCATATGCTCCCTGAAAGGAAGCAGCTAGATGATCTGTTGCATATAGGTTTGCTTACCTCTCTGCAGGGAAGTATTCTTTCTGTTTGTTTTCTCATGCTTCCACAAGTAAAGTATTGACATGGAGATGCTTATGGGAGGATGGGGCACTTCATTTCTGTGGAAGAACTCGGTCTCTGGCCATATGGCCAAGGCTCTGAGAGTAGACGTATGACAAATTTCGTAGGAAGAGGGTAAAAGGGGCAATAGGATGCTGTTTCCAATGAAAACCCCTCTCTTCTATGCCGGAAAGCAGCTGGGTGTTCACTTTTACACAAGTTATCCTAACTCTGTCATGCAGGTAGTATTGGCAGACTCCTCACACATGCTTGATTAGAAGAACACTCCCCACTTTCAGGTAGCTCATAGAAAGGATGCCACCCACCAGAACGACACCCAGAATCCAAGGTAACAAGTATCAACTTCTAATTATACATCAAGGGCCACTATAAAGAAACTAGGTTTGTTGGAGGACACAAATTGTCTCAAGTGAACACACCTCCAACCTAATAAAGAGAGCAGCTCGACCCTCCGTTCTCTACCGGTTGGCTTAAATCTCTGTATGGAAGCCTCATACAGAGTTTGTCGGCATTGCTCTCAACGAGGAAATGATTTCTCTCAGAGACCGTTCTTCAAGGCTAGGCACTGCCATCAGGTTTGGGGTCGGATCCTGTGGTGACACATCAAAGCTTCCCGGTGGAGAAGCAGGGCATGTTCGTATTAAGAGGGTCACTCAGCAACGGCAACATGTACAAAGTCCAAAAGCTTCCGTGCCCTGAGAGAAAGCAGCCAGAATTTCTTCTGTGCTCAGGATTGCCTAAATCTGTGTATGGCAGCCAAGGGTACGACTTCCTCTCGCTTTCTTTCTAGTAAAGGTAAGAGAGAAAAGCTTCCAAATGGGAGTGCACGGAGTTTCCTCAGTAGTCTCCGATGCACGGGTCGTTTTTCTCGTCTTCTACGTAGAGAAGTAGTAAAATTTCGCAGGAAGCGGGATAATGGAGAGTACCAAGTTTTTTCAAGGCAAAGCGATTTTTTTCACAGCAAGAAACTATCTAGACGTTCAGATTGGTACAGCTTTGATTATATCTCTGCCTGGAAATCTTATATAGAGGTTTTTATTTGCCTGGGCTCTTACGGAAAGGAATTGAGCATAGAGATGCTTTCGTCAGGGCTGCTGTACTGCCTATTCTTGGTAGGACTCCATGTCTCTGGTGCTGCTTGCAATGACACCAAGGGTCGAGGATGGCATTTTCGTATCAACAGGGAATTTGATGAGATAAGGCTATTTCCAAGGAAAACACGCCTGCGTCTTCGAGAGACAAGAGGTATCGATTGAGTTGCATTGATGACTCGTAAATAGTGCGCAAGAAGAAGGATTGTCAGTGTGTTCGCATGTCATTCAAACGGCAAAAGGCCAAAGGAGAAACATCTTCGTGGAAGTGGACTCTTCGTCTGTAAATGTGATTCTTCTGGAGATATTTCAATTCTTTTATGGCTGAAGTTCTGGCAATTTCGTACAAAGGGGGGTTTATGGGTAGAACCCCAGTTGTTTGTTCTCCAGGGGAACACCACTCTAATCTCTTAAAAAAAGGAACTAGGTGTTCCGTTGGACAGGGTTCGCTTTCAGTCTCTCTGTAAGAGGAGCATTTTTGTAGGATTTCAACGGCAGTCTCGTAAGGAAAAGGAGTCCCAGAGAGACGCTCCTTTGAGAAGTGCACTTCTTTCTGAGGCCGAATTTCCCATTCTCTTGGAACAGTTCCGTGGGTTCAACTGGAGAGGAAGGAATTTTGGTAGAGAGTAGGAAAGGGAGAACTTATGCAGCCCTTTCTAAGGCATATGGTCCTACTCAATGAAGAAACACCAACAAGGTAATGAGGTCACGCGGTCAGCTTCACATTTGGGAGAGCAACGAATGTACGGTCTGTTCCCCACAATATTTATTAGAAAAAGTGAGTCAGAGAGTCAAGGGATCCCGAGGATGTGTGCTGAATGTCAGTGGAGATCTAGATTGACCGATACATGTCCAAGCTTCTAAGGGAAGAGGAATGGGAATAGCATGTTAACATCGTTTCAGCTGGGGGCCATAAAGGAGACCCAAGAGAAAACACTTCTACTCAATGGAAGATAGCAGCTGGATGTTCAGTTGTGTCCTGCTCGTCCTAAATCCGTGTATGGAAACAGGGGAGAGAGATTCTCTTCCTAGCCTTCTGGCAAGTAAATGTAGTCTGAGAGAGATGCGTCAAACTAGGACCAGTCCCGTGGTGCTGCTCCGTCACGCCCCGGCTAATCTCTTCAGGTTTTAAAGCTCCTCAGTGGAAAAGAAGGACCTATGCGTAGCAAGTGGGTCATTTTGCAAGGGAAACATGTACACAGTCAGACACTTCGAATTTCCTGAGAGGGAAAGCATCTGAAGGTCACTTGTGTTCAGGATTGGGGCTCATCTGTGGATGGAATCCCGTGTTCAGTAGTCAGTTCTGCCCTTGGGTTCGATGCGTAGCAGAGGTACACACGGAAAAGCTCCCTATGGCGTGCACACCCCTTTCAAGTTGTAGAACCAGGTTCACGGGTCCATTTTTAACCTCTAATTGGAGAAGAAGCACAATTTCGTACGAAGCGGGAAAATGGAAAATATAAAGTTATTCGTAGTTGAGACAGTTGCATTGCCAGGAAGAAAAAAGTAGAGTTCACTTTGGATCAGTTCTGCTGGGAAAATTTGCCTGAAATTGGAGGGACTGGGTTTTCCCCTAGGGATCCGTTCCTATACATCGTCATAGAGATGCTTTCCTTAGGATGCGTAGAGTGTGTCCGGTGCAGAAACACTTCTCCACTGATACTTCGAAGACTAAGTCCAGAGGATCGACATTGGTCGTACCACTGGGCTAAGGGCCTATATAAAGCTCTTTAATTTTAAAACACTTCTATTTTCAGCAAAGGACAGATAGATGACCACTTGGTTTCAGGGCTGTTTAGATATGTGTATGGAAGCATTATTGTTCCGTTTGTTTCTCATAAGCTTATGAATAGGAGACATGTCCAATAGAATGAGCTTTGAGGACGTGCCCTGCTTTCTTGTAGCCAAGCTTCTCTGTGTCACCTCCTCCCAAAGCATTTGGTGGCGAAAGTATGTCGTCTGTGGTACCAAGCGGGCTATTGGAGAAACAGAGCCGCTGCCTTGGGAAACAATATGCTCCCTGAAAGGAAGCAGCTAGATGATCTGTTGTCTATAGTTGCTTACCTCTCTGCAGGGAAGTATTCTTTCTGTTTTGTTTTCTCATGCTTCCACAAGTAGTATTGACCATGGAGATGCTTATGGGAGGATGGGGCACTTCATTTCTGTGGAAGAACTCGGTCTCTGGCCATATGTGCCAAGGCTCTGAGGTAACGTATGACAGTTCGTAGAAGAGGTAAATGGCAATAGATGCTGTTTCCAATAAAACCCTCTCTTCTATGCCGGAAAGCAGCTGGGTGTTCACTTTACACAAGTTATCCTAACTCTGTCATGCAGGTAGTATTGGCAGACTCCTCACACATGCTTGATTAGAAGAACACTCCCACTTTCAGGTAGCTCAAGAAAGTATGCCACCCCATGAAGTGCACACCCAGATTCCCTGGTAACAGTCTCAACTGTCTAAGTATACATTCAAGGGCCACTTTAAGAAACACTCGGTTTGGTTGGGAGGACATCAAATTGTCTCATGAACACCATTCGCTCCAACTCATCTAAAAGACAGAGAGTCACGCTCGACCTCTGCAGTTCTCTACCGTTGGCTTTAAATCTCTGTATGGAAGCCTCTACAGAGTTTGTCGGCATTGCTCTCAACGTGAATGATTTTCTCTCAAGCAACCGTCTTCAAGGCTAGGCACTGCCATCAGGTTTGGGGTCCGGATCCTGAGGTGACACATTCAAAGCTTCACCGTGGAGAAGCAGGGCATGGTTCGTATTAAGAGGGTCACTCAGCAACGGCAACATGTACAAAGTCAAAGCTTCGTGCCCTGGAGAGAAGCAGCAGAAGTTCTTCTGTGCTCAGGATTGCCTAAAATCTGTGTATGGAGCCAAGGGTACGACTTCCTCTCGCTTTCTTTCTAGTAAGGTAAGAGAAAAGCTTCCAATGGGAGTGCACGGAGTTTCCTCAGTAGTCCTCCGATGCAACGGGTCGTTTTTACCCTCACTTCTACGTAGAGAAGAGTAAAATTCGAAGAGCGGGAAATGGAGAGTTCCAAGTTTTTTCAAGGCAAGCGATTTTTTTCACACAGAAACTATCTATACGTTCAGATTGGTACAGCTTTGATATATCCTCGCCTGGAAATCTTATATAGAGGTTTTTATTCCTGGCTTCCTTACGGAAGGAATTAGCATATGAGATGCTTCGTCAGGGCCTGTACTGTTCGTATTTTGGTAGACGTCCATTCTCTGGTGCTGCTTGCAAGACACCAAAGGGCGAGGATGGCATTTCGTATCAACAGTGGAATTTGATGAATAAGGACTATTTCCAAGGAAACACGCCTCGATCTTCGAGACAAGAGGTATCGATTTAATTGCATTGATGACCAGTTATGTGCGCAGAGAAAAGGATTGTCATTGTGTTCTGCATGTCATTCAAACGGTCAAAAGTGCCAAAAGAGAGAAACATCTTCGTGGAGTGGACTCTTCGTCTAGTAAATTGTGATTCTCTGGAGATATTTCATCCTTTTATGGCTGAAGTTCTGCAATATTTCGTACAAAGCGGGTTTATGGAGAACCCACAGTTTGGTTTTCAGGGAAAACACCTCTAATCTCTTTAAAAAAGGAACTAGGTGTTCCGTTGGAGCAGAGTTTCGCTTCAGTCTCTCTGTAAGGGAAGCATTTTTGTAGGATTTCACGGGCTCCCGTAAGGAAGGAGTCCCAGGAGACCTCCTTTGAGAAGTGCACTTCGTTTCTGAGGCCGAATTCCGATTCTCTTGGAACAGTTCCGTGATTCCACTGGAGAGGAAGGAGATTTTGGTAGAGAGTAGTGAAAGCAGAACTTATGCAGGCCCTTTCTAAGGCAATGGTCCTACTCAATGAGAGAAGCACCACAAGGTCAGTAATGGTGGCGCAAAAAAACCGTCAGCTTCACCATTGGGGAGCACAGAATGTACGGTCTGTTCCCACATGATGTGATTACAAAAGTGAGGTCAGAGAGTCAAGGAGATCCCGAGGATGTGTGCTGAATGTCAGTGAGACTAGATTGACCGATAACATGTTCCAAGCTTCTAAGGGAAGAGAATGGAAATCATTAACACCTTCACCGTGGGGGCCATAAAGGAGACCCCAAGAGAAAACACTTCTACTCAATGAGATAGCATCTGGTGTTCATTGTTCCTGCTCGTCCTAATCCGTGTGAAACATGACGGAGAGATTCTCTCCTACCTTCTCTGCAGTAATATGTAGTCTGAGAGAGATGCTTCCGCTAGGAGACCAGTCCCGTGTGCTGCGCGTCACCCCGGTAAGCTCTTCAGGTTTTAAAAAGCTGCCTCAGTGGAAAGAAGGACCTATGCGTAGCAAGTGGTCATTGGCAAGGTAAACATGTTACACAGTCAGAACAACCTCGAATTTCCTGAGAAAAGCATAGCTGGAAGGTCACTTGGGTTCAGGATTGCGCTCATCTGTGGATGGAATCCTCGTGTTCAGTCAGTTCTCCTGCTTCGATGCGTAGCAGAGGACACACGGAAAAAGCATCCCATGGCTGCACACCCCTTTCAGCATTTGTAGAACCAGGTTCACGGGTGCACATTTCTAACCTCTATGGAGAAGAAGCACATTTCGTACGAACGCGAAATGGAAATAAAAGTTATTCGTATTGAACAGTTGCATTGCCAGAAGAAAACGGTACGATGGTCACTTTGGTAACAGTTTTTGCTGAAACTTTGCCTGCAAATGGAGGGATTGGTTTTTCCCCTAGGGATCCGTCCCTAATGCTCGTCATAGAATGCTCCTTAGGATGCGTAAGTGGGTCCGTGCAGAAACTTTCTCCACTGATATCTTCGAAGACAATTCGCAGAGGATGACATGGTCGTAGCCACTGGGCTAAGGCCTATAAGCTCTTTCATTTAAACACGTCATTTTCAGCAAAGGACAATAGAAGTGACCATGGGTTCAGGGCTGTTTAGATTTGTGTTGGGAAGCATTATTGGCCGTTGTTCTCAAAAGGCTCTGAACGGAGACATGTCCAATAGAGATGACTTTGGATCGTAAGCCCTGCTTTCCTTGTAGACCAAGCTTCTCTGGTCTCGTCCCAAAGCATGTTGTGGCGAAAGTATGTCGTCTTTGTACCAAGCGTGGCTATTGGAGAAATCAGCCGGGCTGCTTGGAACACATATGCTCCCTGAAAAGGAACAGCTAAGACTGTTTGCATATGGGTTGCTTACCTCTCTGCAGGGAAGTATCTTTCTGTTGTTTTGCTCATGCGGTTCCAAAGTAAGTATTGCATGGAGATGCTTATGGGAGGATGGGCACTTCATTTCTGTGGATAGACTCGGTCTCTGGCCATAGTGGCCAAGGCTCTGAGAGTTAGACGTATGACAATTTCGTAGGAAGAGGTAAATGGGGCAATAGGATGCTGTTTCCAATGAAAACCCCTCTCTTCTAGCCGGAAAGATCAGCGGGGTGTTTCACTTTACACAAAGCTCCAAATCTGTCAGCAGGTAATTGGCAAAACTCCTCACATGCTTTATTGAAGAACCCCCCCACTTTCAGGGAGCTCATAGAAGGATGCCACCAGCAAAGCACCCAGTTCCCTGGTAACAAGTCTCAACTTCTAAGTATACATCAAGGCCACTTTAAAGAACTCGGTTGGTTTGGAGGACAATCAATTGTCTCAAGTAACACACCCCAACCTATGAAAGAGAGCAGCGCGACCCGCCGTTCTCTACCGGTTGGCTTTAAATCTCTGTATGGAAGCCTCATACAAGTTTGCGTGCATGCTCTCACAGGAAATGATTTCTCGTCAGAAACCTTTTCACTAGGCACTGCCCTCAGGTTTGGGGGTCGATTCCTAGAGGTGCACATCAAAGCTTCCCCTGGAGAAGCAGGGCATGTCGTATAAGAGAGGTCACTCAGCAACGGCAACAATTACAAAGTCCAAAGCTTCCGTCCCTGAGAGAAGCACCAGAATTTCTTCTGTGCTCCAGATTGCCTAAATCTGTGTATGGCAGCCAAGGGTACACTCCCTCGCTTGTTCTAGTAAAGTAAGAAGAAAGCTCCAATGGGTGACCCGATTTTCCCAGTACCGAATGCACGGGTTTCTTCCTTCTCGTAGGAAAGAAAATTCGCAGGAAGCGGATAAAGGAGAGTACCAATTTTTCAAGCAAAGCGATTTTTTTCACGAGAAACATCTAAAACGTTCAGATGGTACAGCTTTGATATATCCCCTGCCTGGAAATTTATATGAGGTTTTATTTGCCTGGGCCTTCCTTACGGAAAGGAATTACATGAGATCTTCGCGGGCCGACGCCTATTCTGGGAGACTCCATTCTCTGGTCTGCTTGCAAGACACAAAGGGGCAGGGTGCATTTCTACAAACAGGGAAATTTTATGAGAAGGCTATTTCCAGGAAAACCGCCTCGTCTTCGAGACAATAGGAACATTATTGCTGCGACCTTAATGGGCGCAGAGAAAAAGATTTCGTGTGTTCCTCTGTCTTCCAAACGGCAAAGGCCAAGAGAGAAACCTTTGGGAAGTCTCTTCGCGAAATTGGGATTTTTGTGGAGATTTTTACCTTTTAGGCGGTTCTGCAATTTCGCCAAACGGGGTTTTAGAACCCACAGTTGTTTCAGGGGAAAAACCCCACCCCTTAAAAAAAAAAAAAAAAAAAAGGGAAATATGTGCCGGGGACAGGTTCGCTTTAGTCTCCTCGTAAGGGGGCATTTTTGTAGGATTTTACGGGCCCCGAAGGAAAAGAGTCCCAGAGAACCCCTTAGAAGTGCACTTCTTTCTGGGCCGAAACCGATTCTCTTGGGGAACAGTTCCGGCCAACTGGAGAGGAAAAAATTTTGGTAAAGAGGAAAAGGTTAGCAGCCCTTTTAAGGGAAAGGTCCTACTCAAAGAGAGAAAAAACCAAAAAGGTCAGATGGCACCTCAGCCACCTTTTGGGGGGGGGGCCCGAATGTACGGCTGTTCCCAAAAATTTGATTAGAAAAGTGCTCCAGGCAAAACCCGAATGTGTGCGAATTCAGGGGGAACTAGTTGACCCATAACAGTCCAAACTTCTAAGGGAAGAGGGAAATTCAGTTAACATCGTCAGCTGGGGCCATAAAGAACCCAAAAAAACACTTCTACTCAGGGGAAAATAGCAGCGATGTTTCCGTTTGTGTCCTTCTTACTAAATCGTGTAAAGGAACATGACGGAGAGATTCTCTTCCTACCTTCTGCAGTAAATGTATCTGAGAGAGATGCTTCTCTAGACCAGTCCCGGGCGCTCGTCACCACGGTAATCTCTTCAGGGTTTTAAAAACCCTCATGGAAAAGAAGGGCCTATGCGTAGCAAGTGGGTCATTTGCAAGGGAACATTAACATCAAACACTCGATTTCCTGAGAGAGCAGCGGAAGGTTTTTCGGATTGGTTTTGTGCGAAATTCGGTTTGCCCCCCTTTGATGCTGTGGAAAAAAATCCTGGGGGTTTTTTTTTGGGGCTTAAATTTCCTCCCCTTTCTTCATTGGGGAAAAAGAAACACAACGGGAAAAAAAAATAAGTTCGATTTGGCGTTTCATTCCAAAAAAAAAATTTTCAGTTGGGAAAAAGGTTCTCTTTACCTTTTAAAGAAAGAATTTCTTAGCGTGTCCCAAGTCTTTGGTTTTCCCCAGGCCCCAAAAGAAGACCTTAGAAGTGGGTTTTGGGGAAAGTCCGTCAAAAACTCATTCGGGGAAAAAGCCCTTTTTCCAAGGCCCCCTTGATGAGCAAGCTTTTCTCCCTTTTGAAACGTATCCCGAAAAACCCCGGGTAACCCTTTGTTTTTCGTTGTAGTTAAAGTTTAGGGGCCCTTTCTAAATCTTTGGGGGGGAAAACAATTGTCAAGGGGGAAAAGGAAAAAAAAAAGCGTTTCACCTATGAAAGAGAGCAGCTCGACCCTGCCCGTTCTCGTACCCGTTGGCTTAAATCTCTGTATGGAAGCCTCAATACAAGTTTGTCCGCATTTGCTCCTCACGAGGAAATGATTTTTCTCTCAGAGACCTTTCTTCCAATGCTAGGCACTGCATCGGTTTGGTGTCGGATCCTAGGTGACACATCAAGCTTCCCGGTGGAGAAGCAGGGCATGTCGTTCAGGTCCCCTCAGCAACGGCACATTACAAAGTCCAAAAAAGCTTCCGTGCCCTGAGAGAAAGCAGCCAGAAATTTCTTCGGGCTCAGGTTGCCAAATCGGGGTGGCAGCCAAGGGTCGCCCCTTTCCCCCCCCTTTTTTTTTTAAAAAGGGGAAAGGAAAAAATTTCCCAAAAAGGGGGGGCACGGATTTCCTCAGTAGTCTCCCCCCATGCAGGGGTTTTTTTTTTTCCCCCGTTTTTTACTTTGAAAATAGAAAAAATTTTGCGGGAAAGGGGGAAAAATTTTGGGGAGAAAACCAAAGGGGTTTTTTAAAAAAAGCGATTTTTTTTTTACAAAGAAACATCTAAACTTCAGATTGGAACAGCTTTGATTTATCCCCCGGGAAAAACTTAATAGAATTTTTTTTTTGCCGGGTTTTTTCCCTTACGGAAAGGGAAATTTGCATAAAATTTTTTTTGTGGGGGGCCCGACTGCCCCTTTTTTTGGGGGGACTCCTTTTTCTGGTGCGGGTTGAAAACACCCGGGGGGAGGATGGCTTTTTTTCCCTACAAAAGGGGGAAAATTTTATGGATAAGGGTTTTTCCAAAGGGAAAAAACCCCCGTTTTCGGAGAAAAAAAGGGGAAAAACATTAGTTCTTGATGCCCTTTTTTTGTGCGCAAGAAAAAGGGTTTTTCATTTTTCTCATGGCATTCAAAAGGCAAAAGGCCAAGGGGGGAAAAAATCTTCGGGGGGAAAGGGGCCCTTTTTTGTCGGAAATTGTGATTCTCTGGGATTTTTCAACCTTTTATGGCGGTTTTCCCCGCAATTTGTAAAAGGGGGGTTTTTTTGGGGAAAACCCCAATTTTTTTTCCCCCGGGGGAAAACCCCCTAATCCTTAAAAAAAAAGGGAAAAGGGGTTTCCTTTGGGGGGGGGTTTTTGCTTAAAATCTCTCGAAAAAGGGGGCTTTTTTTTGGGGGTTTCCCCGGGTTTTTGAAAAGGAAAAAAACCCCCCAGGACGCCCTTTTAGAAGTGCACTTTTTTTTGGGGCCGAATCCTTTTTTTTTGGGGAAAAAGTTCCCCTGTTTTCCAAAATGGAGAGGAAAGGAAAATTTTTTGGGAAGATTGGGAAAAAAAAACTTTTTCAGCCCTTTCAAAGGGGATATGGTCCTACTAAAAAAAAGCCCCCACAAGGTCAGAGGGGGACCCGGGGAGCTTCAAACCTTTGGGAGAGCACAGAAAAAACGGGCCCTTTTCCCCATGATTTTTTAATTTTAAAAATGAGTCGAGAGTCAAGGGGGGCCCAAAAGGAAAAAGGCTGAATGTCGGGGGGGGAAACTAGATTTACCGTAAAAATTTTCCCAACTTTTTAAGGGGAAAAGGGGAAAAGGGGAAAACCCCTTAAAATCGGGTTTAGCTGGGGGGCCCCAAAGGAGACCCAAAGAAAACCTTTTACCAAGGGAAAAAAGCACTGGGGGTTTAGTTGTGGGGGCCGTCCTAAATCCTTTTGGGGAAAAAGGGAAAAGATTTTTTTTCCAACCTTCTGCAAATAAAAATCTGGGGAAAATCTTTAAAAAAGGGCCATTTCCCCCCCTTCTGCGGTCACCCGGTAAAAATTAAAGGTTTTTTTAAATCCTCCCGGGAAAAAAAGGACCTATGCTTTTTAAAAAGGGGGATTTGGCAAGGGAAAAAGTACACATTTTAAAACCCCCCAATTTTTTCCGGGGGGGGGGGAAAAAAAACTTGGGGAAAGGGGGCTTGTGTTCAAAATTTCCTCATCTTTTTATGGAAACCCCGGGTTCATCATTCTCCCCCCCCTTCGTGCGTACAGAGGGCCACGGAAAAATCCCCATGGCGTGCACCCCCTTTTTATTTTTTAAAAACCGGGTTTTCCGGGGCCTTTCAACCTCTAATTTTGGGGGAAAAACACAATTTTGCCCAAAAAGGGGAAAAAAGGGAAAAAAAAAATTATTTTGAGTTGAACGTTTATTTCCCCCAAGAAAACAGGGAAATTTTCACTTTGGAAAAGGGGTTTTTTGGGGGAAAATTTTTTAAATTTTGGGGGACTGGGTTTTTCCCCCCCGGGGTTTTCCCCCCCCCAAAAGCATCTTTTAAAAGATGCTTCCCTTGGATGGGGGGAAATGTGTCCGGGGCAGAAAAACTTTTTCCCTGATACTTTTTTTAAAACCCAAAACCCCAAAAGGGGGGACATGGGCTGCCCCCCGGGCCCCAAGGGGGCCCATAAAAGCTCTTTCATTTTTAAAAAAACCCCCCCCCTTTTTTTGCAAAGGACGATAATGACCACTTTTGGGTTTGGGGTTTTTTAAAATTTTGGGAAACATTTTGGCCCCTTTTTTTTTCAAAAGGGGGTGAATAGGGGGAAAAGTCCCCCAAAAAAATAGCTTTTTTGGGGGGGGGCCCCGCTTTCCTTTGTAACCAAACTTCTCGGGGGTCTCCCAAACATTTTTGGGGGGAAAAAAATATGTTTTTTTTTGTTTTAAGCGGGGTTTGGGGAAAAACAAAAAGCTGCCCCTTTTGGGAAACCCCATAGCTTTCCCCAAAAAAAGCCAGATTTTTTTTGTTTTTTTATAGGTTTTTTTTTCCCCCTTTCAGGGAATATTCCCCTTTTTTTTTGTTTTCCCCCTCTTTTCCCCAAAAAATATTTACATGGGGGGTTTTTTTTTGGGAGGGTTGGGGGCCCTTTATTTCTGTGGAAAACTCGGTCTCTGGCCCTAGGGGGCCAAAAGGGGGTGAAAGGGGGGGCGTATGACAATTTTTTTTGGAAAAGGGTTTAAAGGGGAATAGGACTGTTTCCCAAAGAAAAAAACCCCCTCTTTTAAGCCGGAAAACACTGGGGGGTTTACTTTTT
>JAKFHU010000094.1:0-35099 GCA_023783475.1 Daubentonia madagascariensis
TCTTCTCTCTTGCTTCATCGGTCAATAGTCACGTGGAATAGCATCCTTTTGGAAGTGACACATTTTCGCTTGTAGACCAAGGTTCACGGGTCACATTACGAAGCTCTAATTTTAGAAGTAACTCCTATTTCGTACAAAGCGGGAAATGGAGATATAAGTTGTTCCCATTAAAACAATTTATTCCTGGGAAGAAACACCTAGATGTTCAGTTGGAACTTTTGGCTCAAAACTCTGGATGGAAGTATTAGGTTCTGTTTTTTGTCTTGATCCTGCCTTCTATAAATAAAGAATTCTGGCAGAGATGCCTCGTCAGGATGAGTCCAGAACGTCGTTTGTAGAAACACATTCCCCGTTGGTACATCGAACCGAAAGGGAGAGGAATGACACTGCCAGCGCAAGCGGGTAAACTGCCTACATACCGTTTTCCACTTTAAACACACTCGCTCGAACAAAGGGCCGGTAGATGACACTTGTGTTCAGGACAGATAGATATGTGTTTGGAAGTAGGATGGCACTTTGTTCTCCCCAAGCTACAATGGCAAACATGTCAAATAGGGCAGAATCTTGGAGAAGCATACTGCTTTCCTGAGTAGCCCCAGCTTCTCTGGTCATTTCTTAAACATTTGGTGGAGAAATATGTAAGTTCGTACGAAGTGGGTTAGTGGAGAATATAAATCTGTTTCCATGGCAAGCACTCCTCACCCCTGAAAGGAAGCAGCTGGGTGATCATTGCATATGGCTTAGCGAACTCTCCATATGGAGGTTTCTTTCGTTTCTTTTTACATGTCTCCGTATGTTTAACAATTGTCAGGAGCTGGTTTCTATAGGACGTGTACTTCCTTTCTATGGAAGACTTTGTTTCTCCTGGTAATATTCCAAGCTTCTAGGTTCAGAAGATGACAAGTTTGTACGAAGCAGGCAAATTGCCAACATAAGCTATTTCACATGAAACAACCTCTATTCTCGTTGGAAAGCAGGGACATTTCACGCTCTACACATGTTATCCTGACTCTGTGTATGCAAGATTAATTGTACAGTCCTTCACACATGCTCGGTGAAACAAACAGTCTCTATTTCAGCAACTCATAGGGTGTTGCTAGCTTTCAATGGGGACCCAGGCTTTCTGGGACCGTGTGTCAGCTTCTGAGTATAGTAAAGAAGGCATTTTCAAAAAACCGGTTCGTTGGAGGCCATACCAATGTCCAAGTGACACGCTTTCCACTGTATGAACGACAGCAGCTAGATGATCAGTAGTGCACAGGTTGGCTTAATTACTAGTATGGAAACTTGTACACACTTTGTCCATAGAGCCCTTCTACAAGTTAATGTTTTCTCACAGAGATGACTCTTCATGGTGTGTAGTGTCTTCAATTTAGAGCCGGATTATCCGGCAAGACTTCGAAGCTTCTAAGTGGAAAAAAGCAAATGCTCGTTCCGAGAGGTCATCGGCAAGTAAACACGACAAATTCCCAACACTTCCATTCTCTGAGAGAAGCAGCTAGGACTTCCTTTGGTATCTGGAGGGCCTAAATCTGTGTATGGAAGCCAAAATTACACTTTCTTCTCACTTGCTTTTAACTAAAAACACAGAGAAATGCCCTCCAAATTTGGAACTTAACAGTGTAACCCTTTGGGAGACCTAGATTGCCCTAGAAACGTTTCCAATCTTCGAAGTGGCGAAGTAGTGAAATTTTTGCAGAAAGGGGATAAAGGATAGTCTAAAGTTCTTTCCCAGTGAGCAATCTACTTCACCAGGAAGAAAACCTCTAATTCTGTGTGGTGCAGATTTGCATAAATCACTGTATGGAAGTATTCTGTACAGATATTTTTCCTTGGGTTCTATAAGTAAAGGAATTCTCACAGAGATGCTCCCTCAGGATTTTACGGCATTTTCTTTTGTGGTGACCCCATTTTCTGTTGCTAATTGCAAGATACCAAGCGGAGAGGATGGCATTTTGGGTATCAAAAGGGAACTTGACAATATAAAGCTACGTGAAAGGAACCCAGTTGTATTAACTGGAGAGACCAGGTCCAGGATCATTGTGTTGAGGATTGTTTCAATCTGTGTATGGGAAGCACTATTTGTCAGTGTTTCTCAATGACTCAAAAGCAAAAGTGCCACGACAGAACTCGTTGTGGAACTATACTACTTAGATGTAGATCCAGATTAACTGGTAATATTCAAACTTCTCATTGCAGAAGGTCTATAATTTGGTACAAAGTGGGTTAATGGAGAATAAGAGCTGCTCTGAATGAAACTCTTCTAATCTCGGAGAAAAACCACGAGGTGATCAGTGGTTTCTATGTTTCTTCATTCTGTCTGTGGAGGATGATTTTCTGTTGGTGTTCACAGGCTTCCATAAGTAAAGAAGTCAAAAGAGATACTTAATTCAGGAGTGCCGTTCGCTCTTCTGAGAGAACTCAATAGTCCCGGTGACATTTCTGGCCTTCCCACTGGCGAGGAATGAGATTATGGTAGAAAGCAGGACAGGAGACATATACGCACTTTCAAATGAACATCCTTCTATTTCATGATGGGAAAACAGCCACACGTTCAGATTGCACAGGTTAACTTCACCATGAGTGAGGGGGCAGAAAGTAAATCTGTTCAGACATGAGTGTGATTACAAAAGCGAATCACACAGACAAGCACCTCCAAGGAAGTGTGCACAATATCATTTGTAATTTAGATTGACTTGTCACATGTCTGAATTCTAAGGGAAGGGAAGAGGAAATTTTGTCAAAATGGCTTAGCTGGAGACCGAAAAGTGTCCCAAGTGAATACCTATTGTCCATTGAATGATAGCTGCTGGATGTTTCAGTCGTTTCCTGGTTGGCTTCACTCTGTGGATGGAAATGAGAAAGACTTTGTCTTCGTACCTTCTACCAAAATAAATGTTGCCCCCCAAAGAGATGCTTCACCTTGGAACATTCCGACGTTCTGATTGGTAACCAGATAATCTAGTGACAGTTGAAACCATCAAAGTGTAAAAGAAGGAAATATAAGTAGCAAGAGGGAAAATTGGCAAGGAAATTTTCCAAAGTCAAACAACCCATTTTTCAGACAGAAAGCAGATGGAAGTTCACCTGTGTTTTAGGATAGCAAAAATCTGAGTATGGAAAAAAGGAAACGCCCCTTCTCTCTTGCTTTCATCGGGCCATAGGTCACGTGGAATAGCATCCTTTTGGAGTGTACACATTTCGCTTGTAGACCAAGGTTCACGGGTCACATTACGAAGCTCTAAGTTTAGAAGTACTCCTATTTCGTACAAAGCGGAAAATGGAGAATATAAAGTTTTCCCATTAAAACAATTTAATTCCTGGAAAACACCTAGATGTTCAGGTTGGAACTTTTTGGGGCTCAAATCTCTGGATGGAAAGTATTAGGTTCTGATTTTTTCTTGATCCTGGCCTTCTATAAATAAAAGAATTCTGGCAGAGATGCCTCGTCAGGATGAGTCCAGAACGTCGTTTGTAGAAACACATTCCCCCTTGGTACATCGAACCGAATAAGGGGAGAGGATGACACTGCGCAGCCAAGCGGGTAAACGGCCTACCATAACGCTTTTTCCACTTTAAACACATCTGCTCTGGAACAAAGGGCCGGTAGATGACACTTGTGTTCAGGACAGATAGATATGTGTTTGGAAGTAGGATGGTCACTTTGTTTCTCCCAAGCTACGAATGGCAAACATGTCAAATAGGGCAGAATCTTGGAGAAGCATACTGCTTTCCTGAGTAGCCCCAGCTTCTCTGGTCATTTCTTAAAACATTTAGTGGAGAAATATGTAAGTTCGTACGAAGTGGGTTAGTGGAGAATAAATCTGTTTCCATGGCAAGCACTCCTCACCCCTGAAGGAAGCAGCTGGGTGATCAGTTGCATATGGCTTAGCGTAACTCTCCATATGGAAGGTTTCTTTCTGTTTCTTTTTACATGTCTCCGTATGTTTAACAATTGTCAAGGAGCTGGTTTCTATAGGACGTGTACTTCCTTTCTATGGAAGACTTTTTTCCTCTGGTATAATATTTCCAAGCTTCTAGGTTCAGAAGAATGACAAGTTTGTACGAAGCAGGCAAATTGCCAACATAAGCTATTTCACATGAAACAACCTCTATTCTTCGTTGGAAAGCAGGGACATGTTCACCTCTACACATGTTATCCTGACTCTGTGTATGCAAGATTAATTGACAGTCCTTCACACATGCTCTGGTGAAACAAACAGTCCTCTAGTTTCAGGCAACTCATAGGGTGTGTGCTAGCTTTCAATGGGGACCCAGCTTTCTGGGACCGTGTGTCAGCTTCTGAGTAGAGTAAAGAAAGGCAATTTTTCAAAAACCGGTTCGTTGGAGGCCATGACCAATGTCTCATGAACACGCTTCCACTGTATGAACGACAGCAGCTAGATGATCAGAGTGCACAGGTTGCTTAATTACTAGTATGGAAACTTGTACACACTTTGTCCATAGAGCCCTCTACAAGTTAATGTTTTCTCACAGAAAACTCTTCATGGTGTGTAGTGTCTTCAGATTTAGAGCCGATTATCCGGCAAGACTTCGAAGCTTCTAAGTGGAAAAGAAGCAAGCTCGTTCCGAGAGGGTCAATCGGCAAAGTAAACACGTACAAATTCCCAACACTTCCATTCTCTGAGAGCAAGCAGCTAGGACTTCCTTTGGTATCTGGAGGGCTAAATCTGTGTATGGAAGCCAAAATTACACTTTCTTCTCACTTGCTTTAATCATAAAAACACAGAGAAATGCCTCCACATGGAAGTTTACAGTGTAACTTTTGTAGACCTAGATGCCCTGGAAACGTTTCCAATCTTCGAGTGGCGAAGTAGTGAAATTTCGCAGAAAGTTGGATAAAGGATATGTCTAAGTTCTTTCCCATGAAGCAATCTACTTCACAGGAGAAAACCTCTAGAGGTTCTGTTGGTGCCAGATTTGCATAAATCACTGTATGGAAGTATTCTGTACAGATATTTGTTCCTTGGTTCTATAAGTAAGGAATTCTCACAGAGATGCTCCCTCAGGATGTGTACGGCATTTCTTTTGTGGGACCCCATTTTCTGTTGCTAATTGCAGATACCAAGCGAGAGGATGGCATTTTGGTAGCAAGAAGGAACTTGACAATATAAAGCTACGTGAAAGGAACCCAGTTGTATTAACTGAAGAGACCAGGTCCAGGATCGTTGGTGTGAGGATTGTTTCAATCTGTGTATGGAAGCACTATTGTCAGTGTGTGTTCTCAGATGACTCAAAAGCAAAAGTGCCAAAGACAGAAGCCATCGTTGTGGAACTATACTACTTGATGTAGATCCAGATTAACTGGTAATAATTTCAAACTTCTCATTGCAGAAGGTCTTAATTTCGGTACAAAGTGGGTTAATGGAGAATATAGAGCTGCTCTGAATGAAAACTCTTCTAATCTCGGAGAAAAAACCACGAGGTGATCAGTGGTTTCTATGTTTCTTCATTCTGTCTGTGGAAGGATGTATTTTCTGTTGGTGTTCACAGGCTTCCATAAGTAAAGAAGTCAGAAAGAGATACTTAATTCAGGAGTGCGCTTCGCTCTTCTGAGAGAACTCAATAGTCCGGTGAAATTTCTGGCCTACAAACTGGCGAGGAATTAGATTATGGTAGAAAGCAGGACAGGAGACAATATACAGCACTTTCAAATGAACATCCTTCTATTTCATGATTGAAAGCAGCCACACGTTCAGATGTGCACAGGTTAACTTCACCATGAGTGAGGGGCAGAAAGTACAATCTGTTCAGACATGATGTGATTACAAAGCGAATCACACAGACAAGCACCTCCAAGGAAGTGTGCACAATATCAGTTTTTAGATTTAGATTGACTTGTCACATGTCTGAGATTCTAAGGGAAGAGGAAAGGAAATTTGTCAAATGGCTTAGCTGGGAGACCGAAAAGTGTCCCAAGTGAATACACTATTGTTCATTGAATGATAGCAGCTGGATGTTCAGTCGTTTCCTGGTTGGCTTCACTCTGTGGATGGAAATATGAAAAGACTTTGTCTTCGTACTTCTCACAAGTAATGTTTGCCTCAAAGAGATGCTTCACCTTGGAAAATTCAGACGTTCTGATTGGTAACCAATAATCTAGTGACAGTTGAAACCTTCAAAGTGGAAAAGAAGGACATATTCGTAGCAAGCGGGTCAATTGCAAGGAAATATTTCCAAAGTCATAACAATCCCATTTTCAGACAGAAAGCAGATGGAAGTTCACCTGTGTTGAGGAGAGCAAAAATCTGGTATGGAAAACAAAGGAACATCTCTTCTCTCTTGCTTTCATCGGTGCCATAGTCACGTGGAATAGCATCCTTTTGGAAGTGTAACACATTTTCGCTTGTAGACCAAGGTTCACGGTCACATTACGAAGCTCTAAGTTTGAAGTACTCCTATTTCGTACAAAGCGGGAAAATGGAGAATATAAAGTTGTTCCCAGTTAAAACAATTTATTCCTGGGAAGAAACACCTAGATGTTCAGGTTGGAACTTTTGGGCTCAAATCTCTGGATGGAAGTATTAGGTTCTGTTTTTTTCTTGATCCTGGCCTTCTATAAATAAAGAATTCTGGCAGAGATGCCTCGTCAGATGAGTCCAGAACGTCGTTGTAGAAACACATTCCCCTTGGTACATCGAACCGAATAAGGGAGAGGAATGACAGCTGCCGCCAGCAAGCGGTAAACTGCCTACATAACGCTTTTTCCACTTAAACACATCTGCTCTAGGACAAAGGGCCGTAGATGACCACTTGTTTCAGGACAGATAGATAGTGTTGGAAGTAGGGTGGTCACTTTGTTCTCCAAGCTACGATGGCAAACATGTCAAATAGGGCAGAATCTTGGAGGAAGCATACTGCTTTCCTGAGTAGCCCCAGCTTCTCTGGTCATTTCTTAAAACATTTAGTGGAGAAAATATGTAAGTTTCGTACGAAGTGGGTTAGTGGAGAATATAAATCTGTTTCCATGGCAAGCACTCCTCACCCCTGAAAGAAGCAGCTGGGTGATCAGTTGCATATGGCTTAGCGTAACTCTCCATATGGAAGGTTTTCTTCGTTTCTTTTTACATGTCTCCGTATGTTTAACAATTGTCAAGGACTGGTTTCTATAGGACGTGTACTTCCTTTCTATGGAAGACTTTGTTTCCCTGGTAATATTTCCAAGCTTCTAGGTTCAGAAAATGACAAGTTTGTACGAAGCAGGCAAATTGCCAACATAAGCTATTTCACATGAAACAACTCTATTCTTCGTTGGAAAGCAGGGACATGTTCACCTCTACACAGTGTTATCCTGACTCTGTGTATGCAAGATTAATTGACAGTCTCTTCACACATGCTCTGGTGAAACAAACAGTTCTATTTCAGGCAACTCATAGGTGTGTGCTAGCTTTCATGGGGACCCAGGCTTTCTGGGACCGTGTGTCAGCTTCTGAGTTAGTAAAGAAGGCAATTTTCAAAAACCGTTGTTGGAGGACCATACCAATGTCCTCAAGTGAACACGCTTCCACTGTATGAACGACAGCAGCTAGATGATCAGAGTGCACAGGTTGGCTTAATTACTGTATGGAAACTTGTACACACTTTGTCCATAGAGCCCTCTACAAGTAATGTTTTCTCACAGAAAATCCTTCAGGTGTGTAGCGCCTTCAGATTTAGAGCCGGATTATCCGGCAAGACTTCGAAGCTTCTAAGTGGAAAAGAAGCAAATGCTCGTTCCGAGAGGGTCATCGGCAAGTAAACACTACAAATTCCCAACACTTCCATTCTCTGAGAGAAAGCAGCTAGGACTTCCTTTGGTATCTGGAGGGCCTAAATCTGTGTATGGAAGCCAAATTACACTTTCTTCTCACTTGGCTTTAATCATAAAACACAGAGAAATGCCTCCAAATGGAACTTTACAGTGTAACTTTTGTAGACCTAGATGCCCTAGAAACGTTTCCAAACTTCGAAGTTGGCGAAGTAGTGAATTTCTGCAGAAAGTGGGATAAGGATAGTCTAAAGTTCTTTCCCAGTGAAGCATCTACTTCACAGGAGAAAACCTCTAGAGGTTCTGTGTGGTGCAGATTTGCATAAATCCCTGTATGGAAGTATTCTGTACAGGTATTTGTTCCTTGGGTTCTATAAGTAAGGAATTCTCACAGAGATGCTCCCTCAGATGTGTACGGCATTTCTTTTGTGGGACCCCATTTTCTGTTGCTATTGCAAGATACCAAGCGGAGAGGATGGCATTTTGGTAGCAATAAGCGAACTTTGACAATATAAAGCTACGTGAAAGGAACCCAGTTGTATTAACTGAAGAGACCAGGTCCATGATCATTGTGTTGAGGATTGTTTCAATCTGCTGTATGGAAGCACTATTGTCAGTGTGTTCTCAGATGACTCAAAAGCAAAAGTGCCAAAGACAGAAGCATCGTTGTGGAACTATACTACTTAGATGTAGATCCAGATTAACTGGTAATATTTCAAACTTCTCATTGCAGAAGGTCTATAATTTGTACAAAGTGGGTTAATGGAGAATATAGAGCTGCTTGAATGAAAACTCTTCTAATCTCGGAGAAAAAACCACGAGGTGATCAGTGGTTTTCTATGTTTTCTTCATTCTGTCTGTGGAAGGATGATTTTCTGTTGGTGTTCACAGCTTCCATAAGTAAAGAAGTCAGAAGAGGATACTTAATTCAGGAGTGCGCTTCGCTCTTCTGAGAGAACTCAATAGTCCGGTGACATTTCTGGCCTTCCAACTGGCGAGGAATGAGATTATGGTAGAAAGCAGGACAGGAGACAATATACAGCACTTTCAAATGAACATCCTTCTATTTCATGATTGAAAGCAGCCACACGTTCAGATGTGCACAGGTTAACTTCACCATGAGTGAGGGGCAGAAAGTACAATCTGTTCAGACATGATGTGATTACAAAAGCGAATCACACAGACAGCACCTCCAAGGAATGTGCACATATCAGTTGTAGATTTAGATTGACTTGTCACATGTCTGAGATTCTAAGGAAGAGGAAAGGAAATTTGTCAAAATGGCTTAGCTGGGAGACGAAAAGTGTCCAATGAATACACTATTGTTCATTGAATGATAGCAGCTGGATGTTCAGTCGTCTTCCTGGTTGGCTTCACTCTGTGATGGAAATTGAAAAGACTTTGTCTTCGTACCTTCACCCAAATAATGTTGCCTCAAGAGATGCTTCACCTGGAACATTCCGACGTTCTGATTGGTAACCAGATAATCTAGTGACAGTTGAAACCTTCAAGTGGAAAAGAAGGACATATTCGTAGCAAGCGGGTCAATTGGCAAGGAATATTTCCAAAGTCAAACAATCCCATTTTCAGACAGAAAGCAGATGGAAGTTCCCTGTGTTGAGGAAGCAAAAATCTGGTATGGAAAACAAAGGAACAGTCTCTTCTCTCTTGCTTTCATCGGGGCCATAGGTCACGTGGAATAGCATCCTTTTGGAAGTGTACACATTTCGCTTGTAGACCAAGGTTCACGGGTCACATTACGAAGCTCTAGTTTAGAAGTACTCCTATTTCGTACAAAGGGGAAAATGGAGAATATAAAAGTGTTTCCCAGTTAAAACAATTTAATTCCTGGAAGAAACACCTAGATGTTCAGGTTGGAACTTTTGGGCTCAAATCTCTGGATGGAAGTTAGGTTCTGTTTTTTTTCTTGATCCTGGCCTTCTATAATAAAAGAATTCTGGCAGAGATGCCTCGTCAGGATGAGTCCAGAACGTCGGTTGTAGAAACACATTCCCCGTTGGTACTTCGAACCGAATAAGGGGAGAGGAATGACACTGCCGCAGCAAGCGGGTAAACTGCCTACATAACGCTTTTTCCACTTTAAACACATCTGCTCTAGGACAAAGGGCCGTTAGATGACCACTTGTGTTCAGGACAGATAGATATGTTTGGAAGTAGGATGGCACTTTGTTCTCCCAAGCTACGAATGGCAAACATGTCAAATAGGGCAGAATCTTGGAGGAAGCATACTGTTCTGAGTAGCCCCAGCTTCTCTGGTCATTTCTTAAAACATTTAGTGGAGAAATATGTAAGTTCGTACGAAGTGGGTTAGTGGAGAAATAAATCTGTTTCCATGGCAAGCACTCCTCACCCCTGAAAGGAAGCAGCTGGTGATCATTGCATATGGCTTAGCGTAACTCTCCATATGGAAGGTTTCTTTCTGTTTCTTTTTACATGTCTCCGTATGTTTAACAATTGTCAAGGAGCTGGTTTCTATAGGACGTGTACTTCCTTTCTATGGAAGACTTTGTTTCTCTGGTAATATTTCCAAGCTTTAGTTCAGAAGAATGACAAGTTTGTACGAGCAGGCAAATTGCCAACATAAGCTATTTCACATGAACAACTTCTATTCTTCGTTGGAAAGCAGGACATGTTCACCTCTACACATGTTATCCTGACTCTGTGTATGCAAGATTAATTGACAGTCTCTTCACACATGCTCTGGTGAAACAAACAGTCCTCTATTCAGGCAACTCATAGGGTGTGTGCTAGCTTTCAAGGGGACCCAGGCTTTCTGGGACCGTGTGTCAGCTTCTGATATAGTAAAGAAAGGCAATTTTCAAAAAACCGGTTGTTGAGGACATACCAATGTCTCAAGTGAACACGCTTCCACTGTATGAACGACAGCAGCTAGATGATCAGAGTGCACAGGTTGGCTTAATTACTGTATGGAAACTTGTACACACTTGTCCATAGAGCCCTCTACAAGTTATGTTTTCTCACAGAAACCTCTTCATGGTGTGTAGGTCTTCAGATTTAGAGCCGGATTATCCGGCAAGACTTCGAAGCTTCTAAGTGGAAAAGAAGCAAATGCTCGTTCCGAGAGGGTCAATCGGCAAAGTAAACACGTACAAATTCCCAACACTTCCATTCTCTGAGAGAAAGCAGCTAGGACTTCCTTTGGTATCTGGAGGGCCTAATCTGTGTATGGAACCAAATTACACTTTCTTCTCACTTGCTTTAATCATAAAAACACAGAGAAATGCCTCCAAATGGAACTTTACAGTGTAACTTTTTGTAGACCTAGATGCCCTAGAAACGTTTCCAATCTTCGAAGTGGCGAATAGTGAAATTTTGCAGAAAGTGGGATAAAGGATAGTCTAAAGTTCTTTCCCAGTGAAGCAATCTACTTCACAGGAGAGAAACCTCTAGAGGTTCTGTGTGGTGCAGATTTGCATAAATCCTGTATGGAAGTATTCTGTACAGATATTTGTTCCTTGGGTTCTATAAGTAAGGAATTCTCACAGAGATGCTCCCTCAGGATGTGTACGGCATTTCTTTTGTGTGGACCCGCCATTTTCTGTTGCTAATTGCAAGATACCAAGCGGAGAGGATGGCATTTTGGTAGCAAGAAGGGAACTTGACAATATAAAGCTACGTGAAAGGAACCCAGTTGTATTAACTGAGAGAGACCAGGTCCAGATCAGTTGTGTTGAGGATTGTTTCAATCTGTGTAGGAAGCACTATTGTCAGTGTGTTCTCAGATGACTCAAAAGCACAAAGTGCCAAAGACAGAAGCATCGTTGTGGAACTATACTACTTAGATGTAGATCCAATTACTGGTAATATTTCAAACTTCTCATTGCAGAAGGTCTATAATTTGGTACAAAGTGGTGTAATGGAGAATATAGAGCTGCTCTGAATGAAAACTCTTCTAATCTCGGAGAAAAAACCACGAGGTGATCAGTGGTTTCTATGTTGTCTTCATTCTGTCTGTGGAAGGATGATTTTCTGTTGGTGTTCACAGGCTTCCATAAGTAAAGAAGTCAGAAAGAGATACTTAATTCAGGAGTGCGCTTCGCTTTTCTGAGAGAACTCAATAGTCCGGTGACATTTCTGACCTTCCAACTGGCGAGGAATGAGATTATTGTGGAAAGCAGAACAGAGACAATATACAGCACTTTCAAATGAACATCCTTCTATTTCATGATTGAAAGCAGCCACACGTTCAGATGTGCACAGGTTAACTTCACCATGAGTGAGGGGGCAGAAAGTACAATCTGTTCAGACAGATGTGATTACAAAAGCGAATCACACAGACAAGCACCTCCAAGGAAGTGTGCACAATATCAGTTTGTAGATTTAGATTGACTTGTCACATGTCTGAGATTCTAAGGAAGAGGAAGGAAATTTGTCAAAATGGCTTAGCTGGGAGACCGAAAAGTGTCCCAAGTGAATACACTATTGTTCATTGAATGATAGCTGCTGGATGTTCAGTCGTTTCCTGGTTGGCTTCACTCTGTGGATGGAATATGAGAAAGACTTTGTCTTCGTACCTTCTACAAGTAAATGTTGCCTCAAAGAGATGATTCACCGTGGAACATTACAACGTTCTGATTGGTAACCAGATAATCTAGTGACAGTTGAAACCTTCAAAGTGGAAAAGAAGGACATATTCGTAGCAAGCGGGTCAATTGGCAAGGAAATATTTCCAAAGTTATAACAATCCCGTTTTCACACAGAAAGCAGATGGAAGTTCACCTGTGTTGAGGATAGCAAAAATCTGAGTATGGAAAACAAGGAACAGTCTCTTCTCTCTTGCTTTCATCGGGGCCATAGGTCACGTGGAATAGCATCCTTTTGGAAGTGTACACATTTTCGCTTGTAGACCAAGGTTCACGGGTCACATTACGAAGCTCTAAGTTTAGAAGTACTCCTATTTCGTACAAAGCGGGAAAATGGAGAATATAAAGTTGTTCCCAGTTAAAACAATTTAATTCCTGGAAGAAACACTAGATGTTCAGGTTGGAACTTTGGGCTCACATCTCTGGATGGAATATTAGGTTCTGTTTTTTTCTTGATCCTGGCCTTCTATAATAT
Organism: Daubentonia madagascariensis; assembly: GCA_023783475.1. NCBI lineage: Eukaryota > Metazoa > Chordata > Mammalia > Primates > Daubentoniidae > Daubentonia > Daubentonia madagascariensis. The sequence continues at coordinate 12,869 of JAKFHU010000094.1, forward strand.
AAAGATTCTGGCAGAGATGCCTCGTCAGGATGAGTCCAGAACGTCGGTTGTAGAAACACATTCCCCCTTGGTACATTCGAACCGAATAAGGAGAGGAATGACACTGCCAGCAGCAAGCGGGTAAACGCCTACATAACGCTTTTTCCACTTTAAACACATCTGCTCTGGAACAAAGGCCGGTAGATGAACACTTGTGTTCAGGACAGATAGATATGTGTTGGAGTAGGATGGTCACTTTGTTCTCCCAAGCTACGAATGGCAAACATGTCAAATAGGGCAGAATCTTGGAGGAAGCCTACTGCTTTCCTGAGTAGCCCCAGCTTCTCGGGTCATTTCTTAAACATTTAGTGAGTAAATATGTAATTCGTACGAAGTGGGTTAGTGGAGATATAAATCTGTTTCCATGCAAGCACTCCTCACCCTGAAAGGAAGCAGCTGGGTGATCAGTTGCATATGGTTAGCGTAACTCTCCTATGGAAGGTTTCTTTCTGTTTTTTACATGTCTCCGTATGTTTAACAATGTCAAGGACTGGTTCTCTATAGGACGTGTACTTCCTTCTATGGAAGACTTTGTTTCTCTGGTAATATTTCCAAGCTTCTAGGTTCAGAAGAATGACAAGTTGTACGAAGCAGGCAAAATTGCCAACATAAGCTATTTCACATGAAACAAACCTCTATTCTTCGTTGGAAAGCAGGGACATGTTCACCTCTACAAATGTTATCCTGACTCTGTGTATGCAGATTAATTGACAGTCTCTTCACACATGCCTGGTGAAACAAACAGTCTCTATTTCAGCAACTCATAGGGTGTGTGCTAGCTTTCAAGGGACCCAGCTTTCTGGGACCGTGTGTCAGCTTCTGAGTAAGTAAAGAAAGGCAATTTTCAAAAAACCGGTTCGTTGGAGCCATACCAATGTCCTCAAGTGAACACGCTTCCACTGTATGAACGACAGCAGCTAGATGATCAGTAGTGCACAGGTTGGCTTAATTACTAGTATGGAACTTGTACACACTTTGTCCATAGAGCCCTCTACAAGTTATGTTTTCTCACAGAATACTCTTCAAGGTGTGTAGTGCTTCAGATTTTAGAGCCGGATTATCCGGCAAGACTTCGAAGCTTCTAAGTGGAAAAGAAGCAATGCTCGTTCCGAGAGGGTCAATCGGCAAAGTAAACACGTACAAATTCCAACACTTCCATTCTCTGAGAGAAAGCAGCTAGGACTTCCTTTGGTATCTGGAGGGCCTAAATCTGTGTATGGAAGCCAAAATTACACTTTCTTCTCACTTGCTTTAATCATAAAAACACAGAGAAATGCCTCCAAATGGAACTTTACAGTGTAACTTTTGTAGACCTAGATGCCCTAGAAACGTTTCCAATCTTCGAAGTGGCGAAGTAGTGAAATTTTGCAGAAAGTGGGATAAAGGATAGTCTAAGTTCTTTCCCAGTGAAGCAATCTACTTCACAGGAGAAAACCTCTAGAGGTTCTGTGTGGTGCAGATTTGCATAATCACTGTATGGAAGTATTCTGTACAGAGTATTTGTTCCTTGGGTTCTATAAGTAAAGGAATTCTCACAGAGATGCTCCTCAGGATGTGTACGGCATTTCTTTGTGGGACCCCATTTTCTGTTGCTAATTGCAAGATACCAAGCGGAGAGGATGGCATTTTGGTAGCAAGAAGGGAACTTTGACAATATAAAGCTACGTGAAAGGAACCCAGTTGTATTAACTGAGAGAGACCAGGTCCATGATCAGTCGTGTTGAGGATTGTTTAAATCTGTGTATGGAAGCACTATTGTCAGTGTGTTCTCAGATGACTCAAAAGCAAAAGTGCCAAAGACAGAAGCATCGTTGTGGAACTATACTACTTAGATGTAGTACCAGATTAACTGGTAATATTTCAAACTTCTCATTGCAGAAGGTCTATAATTTGGTACAAAGTGGGTTAATGGAGAATATAGAGCTGCTCTGAATGAAAACTCTTCTAATCTCGGAGAAAAAACCACGAGGTGATCAGTGGTTTCTATGTTTTCTTCATTCTGTCTGTGGAAGGATGATTTTCTGTTGGTGTTCACAGGCTTCCATAAGTAAAGAAGTCAGAAAGAGATACTTAATTCAGGAGTGCGCTTCGCTCTTCTGAGAGAACTCATAGTCCGGTGACATTTCTGGCCTTCCAACTGGCGAGGAATGAGATTATGGTAGAAAGCAGGACAGGAGACAATATACAGCACTTTCAATTGAACATCCTTCTATTTCATGATTGAAAGCAGCCAACGTTCAGATGTGCACAGGTTAACTTCACCATGAGTGAGGGGCAGAAAGTACAATCTGTTCAGACATGATTGTGATTACAAAAGCGAATCACACAGACAGCACCTCCAAGGAATGTGCACAATATCAGTTGTAGATTTAGATTGACTTGTCACATGTCTGAGATTCTAAGGGAAGAGGAAGAGGAAATTTGTCAAAATGGCTTAGCTGGTAGACAGAAAAGTGTACCAAGTGAATACAATATTGTTCATTGAATGATAGCAGCTGGATGTTCAGTCGTTTCCTGGTTGGCTTCACTCTGTGGATGGAAATATGAAAAGACTTTGTCTTCGTAGCCTTCTCCAAGTAAATTTGCCTCAAAGAGATGCTTCACCTGGACATTCCGACGTTCTGATTGGTAACCAGATAATCTAGTGACAGTTGAAACCTTCAAAGTGGAAAAGAAGGACATATTCGTAGCAAGCGGGTCAATTGGCAAGGATATTTCCAAAGTCATAACAATCCCATTTTCAGACAGAAAGCAGATGGAAGTTCACCTGTGTTGAGGATAGCAAAAATCTGAGTATGGAAAACAAAGGAACAGTCTCTTCTCTCTTGCTTTCATCGGTGGCATAGGTCCCGTGGAATAGCATCCTTGTGGAAGTGTACACATTTCGCTTGTAGACCAAGGTTCACGGGTCACAGTACGAAGCTCTAAGTTTAGAAGTACTCCTATTTCGTACAAAGCGGGAAAATGGAGAATTAAAGTTGTTCCCAGTTAAAACAATTTAATTCCTGGGAAGAAACACCTAGATGTTCAGGTTGGAACTTTTGGGCTCAAATCTCTGGATGGAAGTATTAGGTTCTGTTTTTTTCTTGATCCTGGCCTTCTATAAATAAAAGAATTCTGGCAGAGATGCCTCGTCAGGATGAGTCCAGAACGTCGGTTGTAGAAACACATTCCCCCTTGGTACATCGAACCGAATAAGGGAGAGGAATGACACTGCCGCAGCAAGCGGGTAAACGCCTACATAACGCTTTTTCCACTTTAAACACATCTGCTCTGGAACAAAGGGACGGTAGATGAACACTTGTGTTCAGGACAGATAGATATGTTTGGAAGTAGGATGGTCACTTTGTTCTCCCAAGCTACGAATGGCAAACATGTCAAATAGGGCAGAATCTTGGAGGAAGCATACTGCTTTCCTGAGTAGCCCCAGCTTCTCTGGTCATTTCTTAAACATTTAGTGGAGTAAATATGTAGTTCGTACTAAGTGGGTTAGTGGAGAATATAAATCTGTTTCCATGGCAAGCACTCCTCACCCCTGAAGGAAGCAGCTGGGTGATCAGTTGCATATGGGTTAGCGTAACTCTCCATATGGAAGGTTTCTTTCTGTTTCTTTTTACATGTCTCCGTATGTTTAACAATTGTCAAGGAGCTGGTTTCTATAGGACGTGTACTTCCTTTCTATGGAAGACTTTGTTCTCTGGTAATATTTCCAAGCGTCTAGGTTCAGAAGAATGACAAGTTTGTACGAAGCAGGCAAATTGCCAACATAAGCTATTTCACAGAAACAACCTTCTATTCAGCGTTGGAAAGCAGGGACATGTTCACCTCTACACATGTTATCCTGACTCTGTGTATGCAAGATTAATTGACAGTCTCTTCACACATGCTCTGGTGAAACAAACAGTCCCTATTTCAGGCAACTCATAGGGTGTGTGCTAGCTTTCAATGGGGACCCAGGCTTTCTGGGACCGTGTGTCAGCTTCTGAGTAGAGTAAAGAAAGGCAATTTTCAAAAAACCGGTTCGTTGGAGGCCATACCAATGTCTCAAGTGAACACGCTTCCACTGTATGAACGACAGCAGCTAGATGATCAGAGTGCACAGGTTGGCTTAATTACTGTATGGAAACTTGTACACACTTTGTCCATAGAGCCCTCTACAAGTTAATGTTTTCTCACAGAGAACTCTTCAAGGTGTGTAGCTGCTTCAGATTTAGAGCCGGATTATCCGGCAAGACTTCGAAGCTTCTAAGTGGAAAAGAAGCAAATGCTCGTTCCGAGAGGGTCAATCGGCAAAGTAACACGTACAATTCCAACACTTACATTCTCTGAGAGAAAGCAGCTAGGACTTCCTTTGGTATCTGGAGGGCCTAAATCTGTGTATGGAAGCCAAAATTACACTTTCTTCTCACTTGCTTTAATCATAAAAACACAGAGAAATGCCTCCAAATGGAACTTTACAGTGTAACTTTTGTAGACCTAGATGCCCTAGAAACGTTTCCAATCTTCGAAGTGGCGAAGTAGTGAAATTTTGCAGAAATGGGATAAAGGATAGTCTAAAGTTCTTTCCCAGTGAAGCAATCTACTTCACAGGAAGAAAACCTCTAGAGGTTCTGTGTGGGTGCAGATTTGCATAAATCCTGTATGGAAGTATTCTGTCAGTATTTGTTCCTTGGGTTCTATAAGTAAGGATTCTCACAGAGATGCTCCCTCAGGATGTGTACGGCATTTCTTTTGTGGGACCCCATTTCTGTTGCTAATTGCAAGATACCAAGCGGAGAGGATGGCATTTTGGTAGCAGAAGGGAACTTGACAATATAAAGCTACGTGAAAGGAACCCAGTTGTATTAACTGAGAGAGACAGGTCCAGATCAGTTGGTTGAGGATTGTTTCAATCTGTGTATGGAAGCACTATTGTCAGTGTGTTCTCAGATGACTCAAAAGCAAAAGTGCCAAAGACAGAAGCATCGTTGTGGAACTATACTACTTAGATGTAGATCCAGATTAACTGGTAATATTTCAAACTTCTCATTGCAGAGTCTATAATTTGGTACAAAGTGGGTTAATGGAGAATATAGAGCTGCTCTGAATGAAACTCTTCTAATCTCGGAGAAAAACCACGAGGTGATCAGTGGTTTCTATGTTTTCTTCATTCTGTCTGTGGAAGGATATTTTCTGTTGGTGTTCACAGGCTTCCATAAGTAAAGAAGTCAGAAAGAGATACTTAATTCAGGAGTGCGCTTCGCTCTTCTGAGAGAACTCAATAGTCCGGTGACATTTCTGGCCTTCCAACTGGCGAGGAATGAGATTATGGTAGAAAGCAGGACAGAGACATATACAGCACTTTCAAATGAACATCCTTCTATTTCATGATTGAAAGCAGCCACACGTTCAGATGTGCACAGGTTAACTTCACCATGAGTGAGGGGGCAGAAAGTACAATCTGTTCAGACATGATGTGATTACAAAAGCGAATCACACAGACAAGCACCTCCAAGGAAGTGTGCACAATATCAGTTGTAGATTTAGATTGACTTGTCACATGTCTGAGATTCTAAGGAAGAGGAAAGAAATTTGTCAAATGGCTTAGCTGGGAGACGAAAAGTGTCCCAAGTGAATACACTATTGTTCATTGAATGATAGCAGCTGGATGTTCAGTCGTTTCCTGGTTGGCTTCACTCTGTGGATGGAAATATGACAAAGACTTTGTCTTCGTAGCCTTCTCCAAGTAAATGTTGCCTCAAAGAGATGCTTCACCTTGGAACATTCCGACGTTCTGATTGGTAACCAGATAATCTAGTGAAGTTGAAACCTTCAAAGTGGAAAGAAGGACATATTCGTAGCAAGCGGGTCAATTGGCAAGGAAATATTTCCAAGTCATAACAATCCCATTTTCAGACAGAAAGCAGATGGAAGTTCACCTGTGTTGAGGAAGCAAAAATCTGGTATGGAAAACAAAGGAACAGTTCTTCTCTCTTGCTTTCATCGGTGCCATAGGTCACGTGGAATAGCATCCTTTTGGAAGTGTACACATTTCGCTTGTAGACCAAGGTTCACGGGTAACATTACGAAGCTCTAAGTTTAGAAGTACTCCTATTTCGTACAAAGCGGGAAAATGGAGAATATAAAGTTGGTTCCCAGTTAAAACAATTTAATTCCTGGAAGAAACACCTAGATGTTCAGGTTGGAACTTTTGGGCTCAAATCTCTGGATGGAAGTATTAGGTTCTGTTTTTTTCTTCGATCCTGGCCTTCTATAAATAAAGAATTCTGGCAGAGATGCCTCGTCAGGATGAGTCCAGAACGTCGGTTGTAGAAACACATTCCCCGTTGGTACATCGAACCGAATAAGGGAGAGGAATGACACTGCCGCAGCAGCGGGTAAACTGCCTACATAACGCTTTTTCCACTTTAAACACATCTGCTCTAGGCAAAGGGCCGTAGATGACCCTTGTGTTCAGGACAGATAGATATGTGTTGGAAGTAGGATGGTCACTTTGTTCTCCCAGCTACGAATGGCAAACATGTCAAAGAGGGCAGAATCTTGGAGGAAGCATACTGCTTTCCTGAGTAGCCCCAGCTTCTCTGGTCATTTCTTAAACATTTAGTGGAGTAAATATGTAAGTTCGTACGAAGTGGGTTAGTGGAGAATATAAATCTGTTTCCATGGCAAGCACTCCTCACCCCTGAAAGGAAGCAGCTGGTGATCAGTTGCATATGGTTAGCGTAACTCTCCATATGGAAGGTTTTTCTGTTTCTTTTTACATGTCTCCGTATTTTAAGAATTGTCAAGGACTGGTTTCTATAGGACGTGTACTTCCTTTCTATGGAAGACTTTGTTTCTCTGGTAATATTTTCCAAGCTTCTAGGTTCAGAAGAATGACAAGTTTGTACGAAGCAGGCAAATTGCCAACATAAGCTATTTCACATGAAACAACTTCTATTCTTCGTTGGAAAGCAGGGACATGTTCACCTCTACACATGTTATCCTGACTCTGTGTATGCAAGATTAATTGACAGTCTCTTCACACATGCTCTGGTGAAACAAACAGTCCCTATTTCAGGCAACTCATAGGGGTGTGCTAGCTTTCAATGGGACCCAGGCTTTCTGGGACCGTGTGTCAGCTTCTGAGTATAGTAAAGAAAGGCAATTTTCAAAAAACCGGTTGTTGGAGGCCATACCAATGTCCTCAAGTGAACACGCTTCCACTGTATGAACGACAGCAGCTAGATGATCAGTATGCACAGGTTGGCTTAATTACTGTATGGAACTTGTACACACTTTGTCCATAGAGCCCTCTACAAGTTTAATGTTTTCTCACAGAAGACTCTTCAAGGTGTGTATCGCCTTCAGATTTAGAGCCGGATTATCCGCAAGACTTCGAAGCTTCTAATGGAAAAGAAGAATGCTCGTTCCGAGAGGGTCAACGGCAAAGTAAACACGTACAAATTCCCAACACTTCCATTCTCTGAGAGAAAGCAGCTAGGACTTCCTTTGGTATCTGGGGCCTAAATCTGTGTATGGAAGCCAAAATTACACTTTCTTCTCACTTGCTTTAATCATAAAAACACAGAGAAATGCCTCCAAATGGAACTTTACAGTGTAACTTTTGTAGACCTAGATGCCCTAGAAACGTTTCCAATCTTCGAAGTGGCGAAGTAGTGAATTTCGCAAAGTGGGATAAAGGATAGTCTAAAGTTCTTTCCAGTGAAGCAATCTACTTCACAGGAGAAAACCTCTAGAGGTTCTGTGTGGTGCAGATTTGCATAAATCACTGTATGGAAGTATTCTGTACAGGTATTTGTTCCTTGGGTTCTATAGTAAAGGATTCTCACAGAGATGCTCCCTCGGATGTGTACGGCATTTCTTTTGTGGGACCCCAAGGAAGTGTGCACAATATCAGTTGTAGATTTAGATTGACTTGTCACATGTCTGAGATTCTAAGGGAAGAGGAAGAGGAAATTTGTCAAAATGGCTTAGCTGGGAGACCGAAAAGTGTCCCAAGTGAATACACTATTGTTCATTGAATGATAGCTGCTGGATGTTCAGTCGTTTCCTGGTTGGCTTCACTCTGTGGATGGAAATATGAGAAAGACTTTGTCTTCGTACCTTCTACAAGTAAATGTTGCCTCAAAGAGATGCTTCACCTTGGAACATTCCGACGTTCTGATTGGTAACCAGATAATCTAGTGACAGTTGAAACCTTCAAAGTGGAAAAGAAGGACATATTCGTAGCAAGCGGGTCAATTGGCAAGGAAATATTTCCAAAGTCATAACAATCCCATTTTCAGACAGAAAGCAGATGGAAGTTCACCTGTGTTGAGGATAGCAAAAATCTGAGTATGGAAAACAAAGGAACAGTCTCTTCTCTCTTGCTTTCATCGGTGCCATAGGTCACGTGGAATAGCATCCTTTTGGAAGTGTACACATTTCGCTTGTAGACCAAGGTTCACGGGTCACATTACGAAGCTCTAAGTTTAGAAGTACTCCTATTTCGTACAAAGCGGGAAAATGGAGAATATAAAGTTGTTCCCAGTTAAAACAATTTAATTCCTGGGAAGAAACACCTAGATGTTCAGGTTGGAACTTTTGGGCTCAAATCTCTGGATGGAAGTATTAGGTTCTGTTTTTTTCTTGATCCTGGCCTTCTATAAATAAAAGAATTCTGGCAGAGATGCCTCGTCAGGATGAGTCCAGAACGTCGGTTGTAGAAACACATTCCCCCTTGGTACATCGAACCGAATAAGGGGAGAGGAATGACACTGCCGCAGCAAGCGGGTAAACGGCCTACATAACGCTTTTTCCACTTTAAACACATCTGCTCTGGAACAAAGGGCCGGTAGATGAACACTTGTGTTCAGGACAGATAGATATGTGTTTGGAAGTAGGATGGTCACTTTGTTCTCCCAAGCTACGAATGGCAAACATGTCAAATAGGGCAGAATCTTGGAGGAAGCATACTGCTTTCCTGAGTAGCCCCAGCTTCTCTGGTCATTTCTTAAAACATTTAGTGGAGTAAATATGTAAGTTCGTACGAAGTGGGTTAGTGGAGAATATAAATCTGTTTCCATGGCAAGCACTCCTCACCCCTGAAAGGAAGCAGCTGGGTGATCAGTTGCATATGGCTTAGCGTAACTCTCCATATGGAAGGTTTCTTTCTGTTTCTTTTTACATGTCTCCGTATGTTTAACAATTGTCAAGGAGCTGGTTTCTATAGGACGTGTACTTCCTTTCTATGGAAGACTTTGTTTCTCTGGTAATATTTCCAAGCTTCTAGGTTCAGAAGAATGACAAGTTTGTACGAAGCAGGCAAATTGCCAACATAAGCTATTTCACATGAAACAACCTCTATTCTCGTTGGAAAGCAGGGACATGTTCACCTCTACACATGTTATCCTGACTCTGTGTATGCAAGATTAATTGACAGTCTCTTCACACATGCTCTGGTGAAACAAACAGTCTCTATTTCAGGCAACTCATAGGGTGTGTGCTAGCTTTCAATGGGGACCCAGGCTTTCTGGGACCGTGTGTCAGCTTCTGAGTAGAGTAAAGAAAGGCAATTTTCAAAAAACCGGTTCGTTGGAGGCCATACCAATGTCTCAAGTGAACACGCTTCCACTGTATGAACGACAGCAGCTAGATGATCAGTAGTGCACAGGTTGGCTTAATTACTAGTATGGAAACTTGTACACACTTTGTCCATAGAGCCCTCTACAAGTTAATGTTTTCTCACAGAGATGACTCTTCATGGTGTGTAGTGTCTTCAGATTTAGAGCCGGATTATCCGGCAAGACTTCGAAGCTTCTAAGTGGAAAAGAAGCAAATGCTCGTTCCGAGAGGGTCAATCGGCAAAGTAAACACGTACAAATTCCCAACACTTCCATTCTCTGAGAGAAAGCAGCTAGGACTTCCTTTGGTATCTGGAGGCCTAAATCTGTGTATGGAAGCCAAAATTACACTTTCTTCTCACTTGCTTTAATCAAAAAAACAGAGAAATGCCTCCAAATGGAACTTTACAGTGTAACTTTTGTAGACCTAGATGCCCTAGAAACGTTTCCAATCTTCGAAGTGGCGAAGTAGTGAAATTTTGCAGAAAGTGGGATAAAGGATAGTCTAAAGTTCTTTCCCAGTGAAGCAATCTACTTCACAGGGAGAAAACCTCTAGAGGTTCTGTGTGGTGCAGATTTGCATAAATCACTGTATGGAAGTATTCTGTACAGATATTTGTTCCTTGGGTTCTATAAGTAAAGGAATTCTCACAGAGATGCTTCCTCAGGATGTGTACGGCATTTCTTTTGTGGGACCCCATTTTCTGTTGCTAATTGCAAGATACCAAGCGGAGAGGATGGCATTTTGGTAGCAAGAAGGGAACTTGACAATATAAAGCTACGTGAAAGGAACCCAGTTGTATTAACTGAGAGAGACCAGGTCCAGGATCAGTTGTGTTGAGGATTGTTTCAATCTGTGTATGGAAGCACTATTGTCAGTGTGTTCTCAGATGACTCAAAGCAAAAGTGCCAAAGACAGAAGCATCGTTGTGGAACTATACTACTTAGATGTAGATCCAGATTAACTGGTAATATTTCAAACTTCTCATTGCAGAAGGTCTATAATTTGGTACAAAGTGGGTTAATGGAGAATATAGAGCTGCTCTGAATGAAAACTCTTCTAATCTCGGAGAAAAAACCACGAGGTGATCAGTGGTTTCTATGTTTTCTTCATTCTGTCTGTGGAAGGATGATTTTCTGTTGGTGTTCACAGGCTTCCATAAGTAAAGAAGTCAGAAAGAGATACTTAATTCAGGAGTGCGCTTCGCTCTTCTGAGAGAACTCAATAGTCCGGTGACATTTCTGGCCTTCCAACTGGCGAGGAATGAGATTATGGTAGAAAGCAGGACAGGAGACAATATACAGCACTTTCAAATGAACATCCTTCTATTTCATGATTGAAAGCAGCCACACGTTCAGATGTGCACAGGTTAACTTCACCATGAGTGAGGGGGCAGAAAGTACAATCTGTTCAGACATGATGTGATTACAAAAGCGAATCACACAGACAAGCACCTCCAAGGAAGTGTGCACAATATCAGTTGTAGATTTAGATTGACTTGTCACATGTCTGAGATTCTAAGGGAAGAGGAAGAGGAAATTTGTCAAAATGGCTTAGCTGGGAGACCGAAAAGTGTCCCAAGTGAATACACTATTGTTCATTGAATGATAGCTGCTGGATGTTCAGTCGTTTCCTGGTTGGCTTCACTCTGTGGATGGAAATATGAGAAAGACTTTGTCTTCGTACCTTCTACAAGTAAATGTTGCCTCAAAGAGATGCTTCACCTTGGAACATTCCGACGTTCTGATTGGTAACCAGATAATCTAGTGACAGTTGAAACCTTCAAAGTGGAAAAGAAGGACATATCGTAGCAAGCGGGTCAATTGGCAAGGAAATATTTCCAAAGTCATAACAATCCCATTTTCAGACAGAAAGCAGATGGAAGTTCACCTGTGTTGAGGATAGCAAAAATCTGAGTATGGAAAACAAAGGAACAGTCTCTTCTCTCTTGCTTTCATCGGTGCCATAGGTCACGTGGAATAGCATCCTTTTGGAAGTGTACACATTTCGCTTGTAGACCAAGGTTCACGGGTCACATTACGAAGCTCTAAGTTTAGAAGTACTCCTATTTCGTACAAAGCGGGAAATGGAGAATATAAAGTTGTTCCCAGTTAAAACAATTTAATTCCTGGGAAGAAACACCTAGATGTTCAGGTTGGAACTTTTGGGCTCAAATCTCTGGATGGAAGTATTAGGTTCTGTTTTTTTCTTGATCCTGGCCTTCTATAAATAAAAGAATTCTGGCAGAGATGCCTCGTCAGGATGAGTCCAGAACGTCGGTTGTAGAAACACATTCCCCCTTGGTACATCGAACCGAATAAGGGGAGAGGAATGACACTGCCGCAGCAAGCGGGTAAACGGCCTACATAACGCTTTTTCCACTTTAAACACATCTGCTCTGGAACAAAGGGCCGGTAGATGAACACTTGTGTTCAGGACAGATAGATATGTGTTTGGAAGTAGGATGGTCACTTTGTTCTCCCAAGCTACGAATGGCAAACATGTCAAATAGGGCAGAATCTTGGAGGAAGCATACTGCTTTCCTGAGTACCCAGCTTCTCTGGTCATTTCTTAAAACATTTAGTGGAGTAAATATGTAAGTTCGTACGAAGTGGGTTAGTGGAGAATATAAATCTGTTTCCATGGCAAGCACTCCTCACCCCTGAAAGGAAGCAGCTGGGTGATCAGTTGCATATGGCTTAGCGTAACTCTCCATATGGAAGGTTTCTTTCTGTTTCTTTTTACATGTCTCCGTATGTTTAACAATTGTCAAGGAGCTGGTTTCTATAGGACGTGTACTTCCTTTCTATGGAAGACTTTGTTTCTCTGGTAATATTTCCAAGCTTCTAGGTTCAGAAGAATGACAAGTTTGTACGAAGCAGGCAAATTGCCAACATAAGCTATTTCACATGAAACAACCTCTATTCTTCGTTGGAAAGCAGGGACATGTTCACCTCTACACATGTTATCCTGACTCTGTGTATGCAAGATTAATTGACAGTCTCTTCACACATGCTCTGGTGAAACAAACAGTCTCTATTTCAGGCAACTCATAGGGTGTGTGCTAGCTTTCAATGGGGACCCAGGCTTTCTGGGACCGTGTGTCAGCTTCTGAGTAGAGTAAAGAAAGGCAATTTTCAAAAAACCGGTTCGTTGGAGGCCATACCAATGTCTCAAGTGAACACGCTTCCACTGTATGAACGACAGCAGCTAGATGATCAGGAGTGCACAGGTTGGCTTAATTACTAGTATGGAAACTTGTACACACTTTGTCCATAGAGCCCTCTACAAGTTAATGTTTTCTCACAGAGATGACTCTTCATGGTGTGTAGTGTCTTCAGATTTAGAGCCGGATTATCCGGCAAGACTTCGAAGCTTCTAAGTGGAAAAGAAGCAAATGCTCGTTCCGAGAGGGTCAATCGGCAAAGTAAACACGTACAAATTCCCAACACTTCCATTCTCTGAGAGAAAGCAGCTAGGACTTCCTTTGGTATCTGGAGGGCCTAAATCTGTGTATGGAAGCCAAAATTACACTTCTTCTCACTTGCTTTAATCATAAAAACACAGAGAAATGCCTCCAAATGGAACTTTACAGTGTAACTTTTGTAGACCTAGATGCCCTAGAAACGTTTCCAATCTTCGAAGTGGCGAAGTAGTGAAATTTTGCAGAAAGTGGGATAAAGGATAGTCTAAAGTTCTTTCCCAGTGAAGCAATCTACTTCACAGGGAGAAAACCTCTAGAGGTTCTGTGTGGTGCAGATTTGCATAAATCACTGTATGGAAGTATTCTGTACAGATATTTGTTCCTTGGGTTCTATAAGTAAAGGAATTCTCACAGAGATGCTCCCTCAGGATGTGTACGGCATTTCTTTTGTGGGACCCCATTTTCTGTTGCTAATTGCAAGATACCAAGCGGAGAGGATGGCATTTTGGTAGCAAGAAGGGAACTTGACAATATAAAGCTACGTGAAAGGAACCCAGTTGTATTAACTGAGAGAGACCAGGTCCAGGATCAGTTGTGTTGAGGATTGTTTCAATCTGTGTATGGAAGCACTATTGTCAGTGTGTTCTCAGATGACTCAAAAGCAAAAGTGCCAAAGACAGAAGCATCGTTGTGGAACTATACTACTTAGATGTAGATCCAGATTAACTGGTAATATTTCAAACTTCTCATTGCAGAAGGTCTATAATTTGGTACAAAGTGGGTTAATGGGAATATAGAGCTGCTCTGAATGAAAACTCTTCTAATCTCGGAGAAAAAACCACGAGGTGATCAGTGGTTTCTATGTTTTCTTCATTCTGTCTGTGGAAGGATGATTTTCTGTTGGTGTTCACAGGCTTCCATAAGTAAAGAAGTCAGAAAGAGATACTTAATTCAGGAGTGCGCTTCGCTCTTCTGAGAGAACTCAATAGTCCGGTGACATTTCTGGCCTTCCAACTGGCGAGGAATGAGATTATGGTAGAAAGCAGGACAGGAGACAATATACAGCACTTTCAAATGAACATCCTTCTATTTCATGATTGAAAGCAGCCACACGTTCAGATGTGCACAGGTTAACTTCACCATGAGTGAGGGGCAGGGGCAGAAAGTACAATCTGTTCAGACATGATGTGATTACAAAAGCGAATCACACAGACAAGCACCTCCAAGGAAGTGTGCACAATATCAGTTGTAGATTTAGATTGACTTGTCACATGTCTGAGATTCTAAGGGAAGAGGAAGAGGAAATTTGTCAAAATGGCTTAGCTGGGAGACCGAAAAGTGTCCCAAGTGAATACACTATTGTTCATTGAATGATAGCTGCTGGATGTTCAGTCGTTTCCTGGTTGGCTTCACTCTGTGGATGGAAATATGAGAAAGACTTTGTCTTCGTACCTTCTACAAGTAAATGTTGCCTCAAAGAGATGCTTCACCTTGGAACATTCCGACGTTCTGATTGGTAACCAGATAATCTAGTGACAGTTGAAACCTTCAAAGTGGAAAAGAAGGACATATTCGTAGCAAGCGGGTCAATTGGCAAGGAAATATTTCCAAAGTCATAACAATCCCATTTTCAGACAGAAAGCAGATGGAAGTTCACCTGTGTTGAGGATAGCAAAAATCTGAGTATGGAAAACAAAGGAACAGTCTCTTCTCTCTTGCTTTCATCGGTGCCATAGGTCACGTGGAATAGCATCCTTTTGGAAGTGTACACATTTCGCTTGTAGACCAAGGTTCACGGGTCACATTACGAAGCTCTAAGTTTAGAAGTACTCCTATTTCGTACAAAGCGGGAAAATGGAGAATATAAAGTTGTTCCCAGTTAAAACAATTTAATTCCTGGGAAGAAACACCTAGATGTTCAGGTTGGAACTTTTGGGCTCAAATCTCTGGATGGAAGTATTAGGTTCTGTTTTTTTCTTGATCCTGGCCTTCTATAAATAAAAGAATTCTGGCAGAGATGCCTCGTCAGGATGAGTCCAGAACGTCGGTTGTAGAAACACATTCCCCCTTGGTACATCGAACCGAATAAGGGGAGAGGAATGACACTGCCGCAGCAAGCGGGTAAACGGCCTACATAACGCTTTTTCCACTTTAAACACATCTGCTCTGGAACAAAGGGCCGGTAGATGAACACTTGTGTTCAGGACAGATAGATATGTGTTTGGAAGTAGGATGGTCACTTTGTTCTCCCAAGCTACGAATGGCAAACATGTCAAATAGGGCAGAATCTTGGAGGAAGCATACTGCTTTCCTGAGTAGCCCCAGCTTCTCTGGTCATTTCTTAAAACATTTAGTGGAGTAAATATGTAAGTTCGTACGAAGTGGGTTAGTGGAGAATATAAATCTGTTTCCATGGCAAGCACTCCTCACCCCTGAAAGGAAGCAGCTGGGTGATCAGTTGCATATGGCTTAGCGTAACTCTCCATATGGAAGGTTTCTTTCTGTTTCTTTTTACATGTCTCCGTATGTTTAACAATTGTCAAGGAGCTGGTTTCTATAGGACGTGTACTTCCTTTCTATGGAAGACTTTGTTTCTCTGGTAATATTTCCAAGCTTCTAGGTTCAGAAGAATGACAAGTTTGTACGAAGCAGGCAAATTGCCAACATAAGCTATTTCACATGAAACAACCTCTATTCTTCGTTGGAAAGCAGGGACATGTTCACCTCTACACATGTATCCTGACTCTGTGTATGCAAGATTAATTGACAGTCTCTTCACACATGCTCTGGTGAAACAAACAGTCTCTATTTCAGGCAACTCATAGGGTGTGTGCTAGCTTTCAATGGGGACCCAGGCTTTCTGGGACCGTGTGTCAGCTTCTGAGTAGAGTAAAGAAAGGCAATTTTCAAAAACCGGTTCGTTGGAGGCCATACCAATGTCTCAAGTGAACACGCTTCCACTGTATGAACGACAGCAGCTAGATGATCAGGAGTGCACAGGTTGGCTTAATTACTAGTATGGAAACTTGTACACACTTTGTCCATAGAGCCCTCTACAAGTTAATGTTTTCTCACAGAGATGACTCTTCATGGTGTGTAGTGTCTTCAGATTTAGAGCCGGATTATCCGGCAAGACTTCGAAGCTTCTAAGTGGAAAAGAAGCAAATGCTCGTTCCGAGAGGGTCAATCGGCAAAGTAAACACGTACAAATTCCCAACACTTCCATTCTCTGAGAGAAAGCAGCTAGGACTTCCTTTGGTATCTGGAGGGCCTAAATCTGTGTATGGAAGCCAAAATTACACTTTCTTCTCACTTGCTTTAATCATAAAAACACAGAGAAATGCCTCCAAATGGAACTTTACAGTGTAACTTTTGTAGACCTAGATGCCCTAGAACGTTTCCAATCTTCGAAGTGGCGAAGTAGTGAAATTTTGCAGAAAGTGGGATAAAGGATAGTCTAAAGTTCTTTCCCAGTGAAGCAATCTACTTCACAGGGAGAAAACCTCTAGAGGTTCTGTGTGGTGCAGATTTGCATAAATCACTGTATGGAAGTATTCTGTACAGATATTTGTTCCTTGGGTTCTATAAGTAAAGGAATTCTCACAGAGATGCTCCCTCAGGATGTGTACGGCATTTCTTTTGTGGGACCCCATTTTCTGTTGCTAATTGCAAGATACCAAGCGGAGAGGATGGCATTTTGGTAGCAAGAAGGGAACTTGACAATATAAAGCTACGTGAAAGGAACCCAGTTGTATTAACTGAGAGAGACCAGGTCCAGGATCAGTTGTGTTGAGGATTGTTTCAATCTGTGTATGGAAGCACTATTGTCAGTGTGTTCTCAGATGACTCAAAAGCAAAAGTGCCAAAGACAGAAGCATCGTTGTGGAACTATACTACTTAGATGTAGATCCAGATTAACTGGTAATATTTCAAACTTCTCATTGCAGAAGGTCTATAATTTGGTACAAAGTGGGTTAATGGAGAATATAGAGCTGCTCTGAATGAAAACTCTTCTAATCTCGGAGAAAAAACCACGAGGTGATCAGTGGTTTCTATGTTTTCTTCATTCTGTCTGTGGAAGGATGATTTTCTGTTGGTGTTCACAGGCTTCCATAAGTAAAGAAGTCAGAAAGAGATACTTAATTCAGGAGTGCGCTTCGCTCTTCTGAGAGAACTCAATAGTCCGGTGACATTTCTGGCCTTCCAACTGGCGAGGAATGAGATTATGGTAGAAAGCAGGACAGGAGACAATATACAGCACTTTCAAATGAACATCCTTCTATTTCATGATTGAAAGCAGCCACACGTTCAGATGTGCACAGGTTAACTTCACCATGAGTGAGGGGGCAGAAAGTACAATCTGTTCAGACATGATGTGATTACAAAAGCGAATCACACAGACAAGCACCTCCAAGGAAGTGTGCACAATATCAGTTGTAGATTTAGATTGACTTGTCACATGTCTGAGATTCTAAGGGAAGAGGAAGAGGAAATTTGTCAAAATGGCTTAGCTGGGAGACCGAAAAGTGTCCCAAGTGAATACACTATTGTTCATTGAATGATAGCTGCTGGATGTTCAGTCGTTTCCTGGTTGGCTTCACTCTGTGGATGGAAATATGAGAAAGACTTTGTCTTCGTACCTTCTACAAGTAAATGTTGCCTCAAAGAGATGCTTCACCTTGGAACATTCCGACGTTCTGATTGGTAACCAGATAATCTAGTGACAGTTGAAACCTTCAAAGTGGAAAAGAAGGACATATTCGTAGCAAGCGGGTCAATTGGCAAGGAAATATTTCCAAAGTCATAACAATCCCATTTTCAGACAGAAAGCAGATGGAAGTTCACCTGTGTTGAGGATAGCAAAAATCTGAGTATGGAAAACAAAGGAACAGTCTCTTCTCTCTTGCTTTCATCGGTGCCATAGGTCACGTGGAATAGCATCCTTTTGGAAGTGTACACATTTCGCTTGTAGACCAAGGTTCACGGGTCACATTACGAAGCTCTAAGTTTAGAAGTACTCCTATTTCGTACAAAGCGGGAAAATGGAGAATATAAAGTTGTTCCCAGTTAAAACAATTTAATTCCTGGGAAGAAACACCTAGATGTTCAGGTTGGAACTTTTGGGCTCAAATCTCTGGATGGAAGTATTAGGTTCTGTTTTTTTCTTGATCCTGGCCTTCTATAAATAAAAGAATTCTGGCAGAGATGCCTCGTCAGGATGAGTCCAGAACGTCGGTTGTAGAAACACATTCCCCTTGGTACATCGAACCGAATAAGGGGAGAGGAATGACACTGCCGCAGCAAGCGGGTAAACGGCCTACATAACGCTTTTTCCACTTTAAACACATCTGCTCTGGAACAAAGGGCCGGTAGATGAACACTTGTGTTCAGGACAGATAGATATGTGTTTGGAAGTAGGATGGTCACTTTGTTCTCCCAAGCTACGAATGGCAACATGTCAAATAGGGCAGAATCTTGGAGGAAGCATACTGCTTTCCTGAGTAGCCCCAGCTTCTCTGGTCATTTCTTAAAACATTTAGTGGAGTAAATATGTAAGTTCGTACGAAGTGGGTTAGTGGAGAATATAAATCTGTTTCCATGGCAAGCACTCCTCACCCCTGAAAGGAAGCAGCTGGGTGATCAGTTGCATATGGCTTAGCGTAACTCTCCATATGGAAGGTTTCTTTCTGTTTCTTTTTACATGTCTCCGTATGTTTAACAATTGTCAAGGAGCTGGTTTCTTAGGACGTGTACTTCCTTTCTATGGAAGACTTGTTTCTCTGGTAATATTTCCAAGCTTCTAGGTTCAGAAGAATGACAAGTTTGTACGAAGCAGGCAAATTGCCAACATAAGCTATTTCACATGAAACAACCTCTATTCTTCGTTGGAAAGCAGGGACATGTTCACCTCTACACATGTTATCCTGACTCTGTGTATGCAAGATTAATTGACAGTCTCTTCACACATGCTCTGGTGAAACAAACAGTCTCTATTTCAGGCAACTCATAGGGTGTGTGCTAGCTTTCAATGGGGACCCAGGCTTTCTGGGACCGTGTGTCAGCTTCTGAGTAGAGTAAAGAAAGGCAATTTTCAAAAAACCGGTTCGTTGGAGGCCATACCAATGTCTCAAGTGAACACGCTTCCACTGTATGAACGACAGCAGCTAGATGATCAGTAGTGCACAGGTTGGCTTAATTACTAGTATGGAAACTTGTACACACTTTGTCCATAGAGCCCTCTACAAGTTAATGTTTTCTCACAGAGATGACTCTTCATGGTGTGTAGTGTCTTCAGATTTAGAGCCGGATTATCCGGCAAGACTTCGAAGCTTCTAAGTGAAAAGAAGCAAATGCTCGTTCCGAGAGGGTCAATCGGCAAAGTAAACACGTACAATTCCCAACACTTCCATTCTCTGAGAGAAAGCAGCTAGGACTTCCTTTGGTATCTGGAGGGCCTAAATCTGTGTATGGAAGCCAAAATTACACTTTCTTCTCACTTGCTTTAATCATAAAAACACAGAGAAATGCCTCCAAATGGAACTTTACAGTGTAACTTTTGTAGACCTAGATGCCCTAGAAACGTTTCCAATCTTCGAAGTGGCGAAGTAGTGAAATTTTGCAGAAAGTGGGATAAAGGATAGTCTAAAGTTCTTTCCCAGTGAAGCAATCTACTTCACAGGGAGAAAACCTCTAGAGGTTCTGTGTGGTGCAGATTTGCATAAATCACTGTATGGAAGTATTCTGTACAGATATTTGTTCCTTGGGTTCTATAAGTAAGGAATTCTCACAGAGATGCTCCCTCAGGATGTGTACGGCATTTCTTTTGTGGGACCCCATTTTCTGTTGCTAATTGCAAGATACCAAGCGGAGAGGATGGCATTTTGGTAGCAAGAAGGGAACTTGACAATATAAAGCTACGTGAAAGGAACCCAGTTGTATTAACTGAGAGAGACCAGGTCCAGGATCAGTTGTGTTGAGGATTGTTTCAATCTGTGTATGGAAGCACTATTGTCAGTGTGTTCTCAGATGACTCAAAAGCAAAAGTGCCAAAGACAGAAGCATCGTTGTGGAACTATACTACTTAGATGTAGATCCAGATTAACTGGTAATATTTCAAACTTCTCATTGCAGAAGGTATATATATTTGGTAAAGTGGGTTAATGGAGAATATAGAGCTGCTTTGAATGAAAACACTTCTAATCTCAGAGAAAAGCCACGATGTGATCAGTTGTTTATGTTTGCTTCATTGTGCCTGTGGAAGGATGATTTTCTGTTGGTGTTCACAGGCTTCCATAAGTAAAGAAGTCAGAAAGAGATACTTAATTCAGGAGTGCGCTTCGCTCTTCTGAGAGAACTCAATAGTCCGGTGACATTTCTGGCCTTCCAACTGGCGAGGAATGAGATTATGGTAGAAAGCAGGACAGGAGACAATATACAGCACTTTCAAATGAACATCCTTCTATTTCATGATTGAAAGCAGCCACACGTTCAGATGTGCACAGGTTAACTTCACCATGAGTGAGGGGGCAGAAAGTACAATCTGTTCAGACATGATGTGATTACAAAAGCGAATCACACAGACAAGCACCTCCAAGGAAGTGTGCACAATATCAGTTGTAGATTTAGATTGACTTGTCACATGTCTGAGATTCTAAGGGAAGAGGAAGAGGAAATTTGTCAAAATGGCTTAGCTGGGAGACCGAAAAGTGTCCCAAGTGAATACACTATTGTTCATTGAATGATAGCTGCTGGATGTTCAGTCGTTTCCTGGTTGGCTTCACTCTGTGGATGGAAATATGAGAAAGACTTTGTCTTCGTACCTTCTACAAGTAAATGTTGCCTCAAAGAGATGCTTCACCTTGGAACATTCCGACGTTCTGATTGGTAACCAGATAATCTAGTGACAGTTGAAACCTTCAAAGTGGAAAAGAAGGACATATTCGTAGCAAGCGGGTCAATTGGCAAGGAAATATTTCCAAAGTCATAACAATCCCATTTTCAGACAGAAAGCAGATGGAAGTTCACCTGTGTTGAGGATAGCAAAATCTGAGTATGGAAAACAAAGGAACAGTCTCTTCTCTCTTGCTTTCATCGGTGCCATAGGTCACGTGGAATAGCATCCTTTTGGAAGTGTACACATTTCGCTTGTAGACCAAGGTTCACGGGTCACATTACGAAGCTCTAAGTTTAGAAGTACTCCTATTTCGTACAAAGCGGGAAAATGGAGAATATAAAGTTGTTCCCAGTTAAAACAATTTAATTCCTGGGAAGAAACACCTAGATGTTCAGGTTGGAACTTTTGGGCTCAAATCTCTGGATGGAAGTATTAGGTTCTGTTTTTTTCTTGATCCTGGCCTTCTATAAATAAAAGAATTCTGGCAGAGATGCCTCGTCAGGATGAGTCCAGAACGTCGGTTGTAGAAACACATTCCCCCTTGGTACATCGAACCGAATAAGGGGAGAGGAATGACACTGCCGCAGCAAGCGGGTAAACGGCCTACATAACGCTTTTTCCACTTTAAACACATCTGCTCTGGAACAAAGGGCCGGTAGATGAACACTTGTGTTCAGGACAGATAGATATGTGTTTGGAAGTAGGATGGTCACTTTGTTCTCCCAAGCTACGAATGGCAAACATGTCAAATAGGGCAGAATCTTGGAGGAAGCATACTGCTTTCCTGAGTAGCCCCAGCTTCTCTGGTCATTTCTTAAAACATTTAGTGGAGTAAATATGTAAGTTCGTACGAAGTGGGTTAGTGGAGAATATAAATCTGTTTCCATGGCAAGCACTCCTCACCCCTGAAAGGAAGCAGCTGGGTGATCAGTTGCATATGGCTTAGCGTAACTCTCCATATGGAAGGTTTCTTTCTGTTTCTTTTTACATGTCTCCGTATGTTTAACAATTGTCAAGGAGCTGGTTTCTATAGGACGTGTACTTCCTTTCTATGGAAGACTTTGTTTCTCTGGTAATATTTCCAAGCTTCTAGGTTCAGAAGAATGACAAGTTTGTACGAAGCAGGCAAATTGCCAACATAAGCTATTTCACATGAAACAACCTCTATTCTTCGTTGGAAAGCAGGGACATGTTCACCTCTACACATGTTATCCTGACTCTGTGTATGCAAGATTAATTGACAGTCTCTTCACACATGCTCTGGTGAA
>JAKFHU010000098.1:0-30511 GCA_023783475.1 Daubentonia madagascariensis
CCTCGTCTTCGAGAGACAAGCGGTATACGATTAATTGTATTGATGACTGTTAATCTGTGTAGAGAAGAAGTATTGTCAGTGTGTTCTCATGTCATTCAAACAGCAAAAGTGCCAAAGAGAGAACACCTTTGTGGAAGTGTACTATTTGTATGTGAATTGTGATTCTCTGTGATATTTCAATCTTTTTATTGCTGAAGTTCTGCAATTTCGTACAAAGCGGGTTTATGGAGAATACACACTTGTTTTCACTGAAAACACCTCTAATCTCTTAAGAAAAGGAACTAGGTGTTCCTTGGAGAGAGGTTTGCTTCAGTCTCTCTGTAAAGGGAGCACTTTTGTAGAATTTCACGGGCTTCCATAAGGAAAAGGAGTCCCAAAGAGACGCTCCTTTGAGAAGTGCACTTCGTTTCCGTGGCAGAATCCGATTCTCTTGTAGCCGTTCCGTGATTCGAACTGGAGAGGAAGGAGATTTTGGTAGAAAGTAGGAAAGCAGAACTTATGCAGCCATTTCTAAGGCATATGGTCTGACTCAATGAGAGAAAGCACCTACAAGGTCAGATGTTCACCGGTTACCTTACCTATTTGAGAGAGCACAGAATGTACGGTCTGTTCCCACGTGATTAGATTAGAAGAGTGAGTCAGAGAGTCAAGTGATCCCGAGGATGTGTGCTGAATTTCAGGTGTAGATCTAGATTGACTGATAACATGTCCAAGCTTGTGAGGGAAGAGGAATGGAAATTAGTTAACATCGTTCAGCTGGGGGCCGTAAAAGAGACCCAAGGGAAAACACTTCTACTCAATGAAAGATAGCAGCTGGATGTTCAGTTGTGTCCTGCTTGTCTTAAATCGGTGTATGGAAACATTACGAAGAGAGTATCTTCCTAGCCTTCTACAAGTAAATGTCGTCTGAGAGAGATGCTTCATCTAGGAACAGTCCTGTGTTCTGCGTTGTGACCCGGTAATCTCTTCAGGTTTTAAAGCTTCTAAGTGGAGAAGAAGGACTTAGGCGTAGCAAGTGGGTTATGTGGCAAGGGAAACATGTACACAGTCAAAACACTCGAATTTCCTCAGAGAAAGCAGCTGGAAGTTCACTTCTGTTCAGGATTGGGCTAATATGTGTATGGAAAACTCATGTTCAGTTAGTTCTCCCTTGCTTCGATGCGTAGCAGAGGACACATGGAAAAGCATCCCTACGGAGTGTACACACTTTCAGTTGTAGAACCAGGTGCACGGGTCACATGTGTAACCTCTAATTGGAGAAGAAGCACAATTTCGTACGAAGCGGGAAAATGGAAAATATACAGTTATTCGTGGTTGAAACAGTTTAATTCCCAGGAAGTAAACAGGTAGATGTTCACTTTGGTACAGTTCTGCTGAAACTCTGCATGAAATTGTAGGTACTGGGTTTTTCCCTAGGGATCCATCACTAAAAGAATCGTCATAGAGATGCTTCCTTAGGATGCGTAGAGTGTGTCCGGTGCAGAAACACTTTCTCCATTGATACCTCTAACACTAAGTCCAGCGGATTGACATGGTCGTAGCTAGTGGGCTAATGGCCTACATAAAGCTCTTTCATATTAAAGCACGTCTATTCTCAGCAAAGGGCAGACAAATGACCACTTGGGTTCAGGGCTGTTTAGATATGTGTATGGAAGCATTATTGTCAGTTGGTTCTCAAAAGCTCTGAATAGCAAACACGTCAAATAGAGAGGAGCTTTGAGGACGTGTCCTGCTGTTCTTTGTAGACCAAGCTTCTCTGGTCCTATCCCAAAGCATTTGGTGGAGAAAATATGTAATTTTGTACCAAGCGGGTTAGTGGAGAAAATCAAGCTGTTTCCTTTGGAAACACACATGCTCCCTGAAAGGAAGCAGCTAGATGCTCTGTTGTATGTAGGTTTGCTTAACACTCTGCAGGGAAGTATTCTTTCTGTTTGTTTTCTCATGCTTCCCCAAGTAAAGTATTTACATGGAGATGCTTATGGTAGGATGGGGTACTTCATTTCTGTGGAAGAACTCGATCTCTGGCCATATTTCCAAGGCTCTAAGGGTAGAAGTATGACAATTTCGCAGGAAAAGGGGAAATGGGCAATATGATGGTATTTCCAATGAAAACCCCTACCCCTCTATTCTATCACGGAAAGCAGCTGGGTGTTCACTATTACACAAGTTCTCCTAACTCTGTTATGGAGGTAGAATTGGCAGACTCTTCACACATACTTGATTAGAAAAACACTCCCACTTTCAGGTAGCTCATAGAAAGGATGCCACCTAACAGAAGGACACCCACATTCACTGGTAACAAGTCTCAACTTCTAAGTATATATGAAGGGCCCTTTTAAAAAACTCGGTAGGTTGGAGGACATAAAATCGTCTCAAGTGAACACACGTCCAACGTATGAAAGATAGCAGCTCGACCCTCCGTTCTGTACAGGTTGGCTTAAATCTCTGTATGGAAGCCTTCTAAAGAGTTTGTCTGCATTGCTCTCAACGAGGATATGATTTCTCGCGGAGATGGTTCTTCAAGGCTATGCAGTGCCATCAGATTTAGGGTGGGATCATGGGGTGACACATCAAAGCTTCTCAGTGGAGAAACAGGGCATGTTCGTATTAAGCGGGTCACTCAGCAATGAAAACATGTACAAAGTCCAAAAGCTTCCGTGCTCTGAGAGAAAGCAGCCAGAATTTCTTCTGTGCTCAGGATTGCATAAATCTGTGTACGGCAGCCAAGGGTACGATTTCTTCTCACTTTCTCTCTAGTAAAAGTAAGAGAGAAAAGCTTCCCAATGGGAATGGACAGAGTTTCATTAGTAGTCTCCGATGACTGGTCATTTTTCTGGACTTCTACGTAGAGAAGTAGTACAATTTCGCAGGAAACGGGATAATGGAGAGTACCAAGTTTTTTCAAGGGAAAACGATTTTTTTCAGCAAGAAAATATCTATACGTTCAGTTGGGTACAGCTTTGATTATATCTCTGTAAGGAAATATTATATAGAGGTATTTATTTGCCTGGGCTTCCTTACGGAAAGGAATTATCATAGAGATGCTTCCTCAGGGTGTGTACTGCGTTTACTTGGTAGGACTCCATTCTCTGGTGCTGCTTGCAAGATACCAAGTGGCGGGGAGGGCATTTTCGTAGCAAACAGGGAGTTTGATGATATAAGGCTATTTCAAAGGAAAACACGCCTCGTCTTCGAGAGACAAGCGGTATACGATTAATTGTATTGATGACTGTTAATCTGTGTAGAGAAGAAGTATTGTCAGTGTGTTCTCATGTCATTCAAACAGCAAAAGTGCCAAAGAGAGAAACACCTTTGTGGAAGTGTACTATTTGTATGTGAATTGTGATTCTCTGGTGATATTTCAATCTTTTTATTGCTGAAGTTCTGCAATTTCGTACAAAGCGGGTTTATGGAGAATACACACTTGTTTTCACTGAAAACACCTCTAATCTCTTAAGAAAAGGAACTAGGTGTTCCTTGGAGAGAGGTTTGCTTCAGTCTCTCTGTAAAGGGAGCACTTTTGTAGAATTTCACGGGCTTCCATAAGGAAAAGGAGTCCCAAAGAGACGCTCCTTTGAGAAGTGCACTTCGTTTCCGTGGCAGAATCCGATTCTCTTGTAGCCGTTCCGTGATTACAACTGGAGAGGAAGGAGATTTTGGTAGAAAGTAGGAAAGCAGAACTTATGCAGCCATTTCTAAGGCATATGGTCTGACTCAATGAGAGAAAGCACCTACAAGGTCAGATGTTCACCGGTTACCTAACCTATTTGAGAGAGCACAGAATGTACGGTCTGTTCCCACGTGATTAGATTAGAAGAGTGAGTCAGAGAGTCAAGTGATCCCGAGGATGTGTGCTGAATTTCAGGTGTAGATCTAGATTGACTGATAACATGTCCAAGCTTGTGAGGGAAGAGGAATGGGAAATTAGTTAACATCGTTCAGCTGGGGGCCGTAAAAGAGACCCAAGGGAAAACACTTCTACTCAATGAAAGATAGCAGCTGGATGTTCAGTTGTGTCCTGCTTGTCTTAAATCGGTGTATGGAAACATTACGAAGAGAGTATCTTCCTAGCCTTCTACAAGTAAATGTCGTCTGAGAGAGATGCTTCATCTAGGAACAGTCCTGTGTTCTGCGTTGTGACCCGGTAATCTCTTCAGGTTTTAAAGCTTCTAAGTGGAGAAGAAGGACTTAGGCGTAGCAAGTGGGTTATGTGGCAAGGGAAACATGTACACAGTCAAAACACTCGAATTTCCTCAGAGAAAGCAGCTGGAAGTTCACTTCTGTTCAGGATTGGGCTAATATGTGTATGGAAAACTCATGTTCAGTTAGTTCTCCCTTGCTTCGATGCGTAGCAGAGGACACATGGAAAAGCATCCCTACGGAGTGTACACACTTTCAGTTGTAGAACCAGGTGCACGGGTCACATGTGTAACCTCTAATTGGAGAAGAAGCACAATTTCGTACGAAGCGGGAAAATGGAAAATATACAGTTATTCGTGGTTGAAACAGTTTAATTCCCAGGAAGTAAACAGGTAGATGTTCACTTTGGTACAGTTCTGCTGAAACTCTGCATGAAATTGTAGGTACTGGGTTTTTCCCTAGGGATCCATCACTAAAAGAATCGTCATAGAGATGCTTCCTTAGGATGCGTAGAGTGTGTCCGGTGCAGAAACACTTTCTCCATTGATACTCTAACACTAAGTCCAGGGGATTGACATGGTCGTAGCTAGTGGGCTAATGGCCTACATAAAGCTCTTTCATATTAAAGCACGTCTATTCTCAGCAAAGGGCAGACAAATGACCACTTGGGTTCAGGGCTGTTTAGATATGTGTATGGAAGCATTATTGTCAGTTGGTTCTCAAAAGCTCTGAATAGCAAACATGTCAAATAGAGAGAGCTTTAGGACGTGTCCTGCTGTTCTTTGTAGACCAAGCTTCTCTGGTCCTATCCCAAAGCATTTGGTGGAGAAAATATGTAATTTTGTACCAAGCGGGTTAGTGGAGAAAATCAAGCTGTTCCTTTGGAAACACAATGCTCCCTGAAAGGAAGCAGCTAGATGCTCTGTTGTATGTAGGTTTGCTTAACACTCTGCAGGGGAAATATTCTTTCTGTTTGTTTTCTCATGCTTCCCAAGTAAAGTATTTACATGGAGATGCTTATGGTAGGATGGGGTACTTCATTTCTGTGGAAGAACTCGATCTCTGGCCATATTTCCAAGGCTCTAAGGGTAGAAGTATGACAATTTCGCAGGAAAAGGGGAAATGGGCAATATGATGGTATTTCCAATGAAAACCCCTACCCCTCTATTCTATCACGGAAAGCAGCTGGGTGTTCACTATTACACAAGTTCTCCTAACTCTGTTATGGAGGTAGAATTGGCAGACTCTTCACACATACTTGATTAGAAAAACACTCCCACTTTCAGGTAGCTCATAGAAAGGATGCCACCTAACAGAAGGACACCCAGATTCACTGGTAACAAGTCTCAACTTCTAAGTATATATGAAGGGCCCTTTTAAAAAAACTCGGTAGGTTGGAGGACATAAAATCGTCTCAAGTGAACACACGTCCAACGTATGAAAGATAGCAGCTCGACCCTCCGTTCTGTACAGGTTGGCTTAAATCTCTGTATGGAAGCCTTCTAAAGAGTTTGTCTGCATTGCTCTCAACGAGGATATGATTTCTCTCGGAGATGGTTCTTCAAGGCTATGCAGTGCCATCAGATTTAGGGTGGGATCATGGGGTGACACATCAAAGCTTCTCAGTGGAGAAACAGGGCATGTTCGTATTAAGCGGGTCACTCAGCAATGAAAACATGTACAAAGTCCAAAAGCTTCCGTGCTCTGAGAGAAAGCAGCCAGAATTTCTTCTGTGCTCAGGATTGCATAAATCTGTGTACGGCAGCCAAGGGTACGATTTCTTCTCACTTTCTCTCTAGTAAAAGTAAGAGAGAAAAGCTTCCCAATGGGAATGGACAGAGTTTCATTAGTAGTCTCCGATGACTGGTCATTTTTCTGGACTTCTACGTAGAGAAGTAGTACAATTTCGCAGGAAACGGGATAATGGAGAGTACCAAGTTTTTTCAAGGGAAAACGATTTTTTTCAGCAAGAAAATATCTATACGTTCAGTTGGGTACAGCTTTGATTATATCTCTGTAAGGAAATATTATATAGAGGTATTTATTTGCCTGGGCTTCCTTACGGAAAGGAATTATCATAGAGATGCTTCCTCAGGGTGTGTACTGCGTTTACTTGGTAGGACTCCATTCTCTGGTGCTGCTTGCAAGATACCAAGTGGCGGGGAGGGCATTTTCGTAGCAAACAGGGAGTTTGATGATATAAGGCTATTTCAAAGGAAAACACGCCTCGTCTTCGAGAGACAAGCGGTATACGATTAATTGTATTGATGACTGTTAATCTGTGTAGAGAAGAAGTATTGTCAGTGTGTTCTCATGTCATTCAAACAGCAAAAGTGCCAAAGAGAGAAACACCTTTGCGGAAGTGTACTATTTGTATGTGAATTGTGATTCTCTGGTGATATTTCAATCTTTTTATTGCTGAAGTTCTGCAATTTCGTACAAAGCGGGTTTATGGAGAATACACAGTTGTTTTCAGTGAAAACACCTCTAATCTCTTAAGAAAAGGAACTAGGTGTTCCTTTGGAGAGAGGTTTGCTTCAGTCTCTCTGTAAAGGGAGCACTTTTGTAGAATTTCACGGGCTTCCATAAGGAAAAGGAGTCCCAAA
Organism: Daubentonia madagascariensis; assembly: GCA_023783475.1. NCBI lineage: Eukaryota > Metazoa > Chordata > Mammalia > Primates > Daubentoniidae > Daubentonia > Daubentonia madagascariensis. Next base: position 6,747 of record JAKFHU010000098.1, read on the forward strand.
GAGACGCTCCTTTGAGAAGTGCACTTCGTTTCCGTGGCAGAATCCGATTCTCTTGTAGCCGTTCCGTGATTCCAACTGGAGAGGAAGGAGATTTTGGTAGAAAGTAGGAAAGCAGAACTTATGCAGCCATTTCTAAGGCATATGGTCTGACTCAATGAGAGAAAGCACCTACAAGGTCAGATGTTCACCGGTTACCTTAACTATTTGAGAGAGCACAGAATGTACGGTCTGTTCCCACGTGATTAGATTAGAAGAGTGAGTCAGAGAGTCAAGTGATCCCGAGGATGTGTGCTGAATTTCAGGTGTAGATCTAGATTGACTGATAACATGTCCAAGCTTGTGAGGGAAGAGGAATGGGAAATTAGTTAACATCGTTCAGCTGGGGGCCGTAAAAGAGACCCAAGGGAAAACACTTCTACTCAATGAAAGATAGCAGCTGGATGTTCAGTTGTGTCCTGCTTGTCTTAAATCGGTGTATGGAAACATTACGAAGAGAGTATCTTCCTAGCCTTCTACAAGTAAATGTCGTCTGAGAGAGATGCTTCATCTAGGAACAGTCCTGTGTTCTGCGTTGTGACCCGGTAATCTCTTCAGGTTTTAAAGCTTCTAAGTGGAAAAGAAGGACTTAGGCGTAGCAAGTGGGTTATGTGGCAAGGGAAACATGTACACAGTCAAAACACTCGAATTTCCTCAGAGAAAGCAGCTGGAAGTTCACTTCTGTTCAGGATTGGGCTAATATGTGTATGGAAAACTCATGTTCAGTTAGTTCTCCCTTGCTTCGATGCGTAGCAGAGGACACATGGAAAAGCATCCCTACGGAGTGTACACACTTTCAGTTGTAGAACCAGGTGCACGGGTCACATGTGTAACCTCTAATTGGAGAAGAAGCACAATTTCGTACGAAGCGGGAAAATGGAAAATATACAGTTATTCGTGGTTGAAACAGTTTAATTCCCAGGAAGTAAACAGGTAGATGTTCACTTTGGTACAGTTCTGCTGAAACTCTGCATGAAATTGTAGGTACTGGGTTTTTCCCTAGGGATCCATCACTAAAAGAATCGTCATAGAGATGCTTCCTTAGGATGCGTAGAGTGTGTCCGGTGCAGAAACACTTTCTCCATTGATACCTCTAACACTAAGTCCAGCGGATTGACATGGTCGTAGCTAGTGGGCTAATGGCCTACATAAAGCTCTTTCATATTAAAGCACGTCTATTCTCAGCAAAGGGCAGACAAATGACCACTTGGGTTCAGGGCTGTTTAGATATGTGTATGGAAGCATTATTGTCAGTTGGTTCTCAAAAGCTCTGAATAGCAAACACGTCAAATAGAGAGGAGCTTTGAGGACGTGTCCTGCTGTTCTTTGTAGACCAAGCTTCTCTGGTCCTATCCCAAAGCATTTGGTGGAGAAAATATGTAATTTTGTACCAAGCGGGTTAGTGGAGAAAATCAAGCTGTTTCCTTTGGAAACACACATGCTCCCTGAAAGGAAGCAGCTAGATGCTCTGTTGTATGTAGGTTTGCTTAACACTCTGCAGGGAAGTATTCTTTCTGTTTGTTTTCTCATGCTTCCCCAAGTAAAGTATTTACATGGAGATGCTTATGGTAGGATGGGGTACTTCATTTCTGTGGAAGAACTCGATCTCTGGCCATATTTCCAAGGCTCTAAGGGTAGAAGTATGACAATTTCGCAGGAAAAGGGGAAATGGGCAATATGATGGTATTTCCAATGAAAACCCCTACCCCTCTATTCTATCACGGAAAGCAGCTGGGTGTTCACTATTACACAAGTTCTCCTAACTCTGTTATGGAGGTAGAATTGGCAGACTCTTCACACATACTTGATTAGAAAAACACTCCCACTTTCAGGTAGCTCATAGAAAGGATGCCACCTAACAGAAGGACACCCACATTCACTGGTAACAAGTCTCAACTTCTAAGTATATATGAAGGGCCCTTTTAAAAAAACTCGGTAGGTTGGAGGACATAAAATCGTCTCAAGTGAACACACGTCCAACGTATGAAAGATAGCAGCTCGACCCTCCGTTCTGTACAGGTTGGCTTAAATCTCTGTATGGAAGCCTTCTAAAGAGTTTGTCTGCATTGCTCTCAACGAGGATATGATTTCTCGCGGAGATGGTTCTTCAAGGCTATGCAGTGCCATCAGATTTAGGGTGGGATCATGGGGTGACACATCAAAGCTTCTCAGTGGAGAAACAGGGCATGTTCGTATTAAGCGGGTCACTCAGCAATGAAAACATGTACAAAGTCCAAAAGCTTCCGTGCTCTGAGAGAAAGCAGCCAGAATTTCTTCTGTGCTCAGGATTGCATAAATCTGTGTATGGCAGCCAAGGGTACGATTCTTCTCACTTTCTCTCTAGTAAAAGTAAGAGAGAAAAGCTTCCAATGGGAATGGACAGAGTTTCATTAGTAGTCTCCGATGACTGGTCATTTTTCTGGACTTCTACGTAGAGAAGTAGTACAATTTCGCAGGAAACGGGATAATGGAGAGTACCAAGTTTTTTCAAGGGAAAACGATTCTTTTCAGCAAGAAAATATCTATACGTTCAGTTGGGTACAGCTTTGATTATATCTCTGTAAGGAAATATTATATAGAGGTATTTATTTGCCTGGGCTTCCTTACGGAAAGGAATTATCATAGAGATGCTTCCTCAGGGTGTGTACTGCGTTTACTTGGTAGGACTCCATTCTCTGGTGCTGCTTGCAAGATACCAAGTGGCGGGGAGGCATATAAGTAGCAAACAGGGAGTTTGATGATATAAGGCTATTTCAAAGGAAACACGCCTCGTCTTCGAGAGACAAGCGGTATACGATTAATTGTATTGATGACTGTTAATCTGTGTAGAGAAGAAGTATTGTCAGTGTGTTCTCATGTCATTCAAACAGCAAAAGTGCCAAAGAGAGAAACACCTTTGTGGAAGTGTACTATTTGTATGTGAATTGTGATTCTCTGCTGATATTTCAATCTTTTTATTGCTGAAGTTCTGCAATTTCGTACAAAGCGGGTTTATGGAGAATACACACTTGTTTTCACTGAAAACACCTCTAATCTCTTAAGAAAAGGAACTAGGTGTTCCTTTGGAGAGAGGTTTGCTTCAGTCTCTCTGTAAAGGGAGCACTTTTGTAGAATTTCACGGGCTTCCATAAGGAAAAGGAGTCCCAAAGAGACGCTCCTTTGAGAAGTGCACTTCGTTTCCGTGGCAGAATCCGATTCTCTTGTAGCCGTTCCGTGATTCCAACTGGAGAGGAAGGAGATTTTGGTAGAAAGTAGGAAAGCAGAACTTATGCAGCCATTTCTAAGGCATATGGTCTGACTCAATGAGAGAAAGCACCTACAAGGTCAGATGTTCACCGGTTACCTTAACTATTTGAGAGAGCACAGAATGTACGGTCTGTTCCCACGTGATTAGATTAGAAGAGTGAGTCAGAGAGTCAAGTGATCCCGAGGATGTGTGCTGAATTTCAGGTGTAGATCTAGATTGACTGATAACATGTCCAAGCTTGTGAGGGAAGAGGAATGGGAAATTAGTTAACATCGTTCAGCTGGGGGCCGTAAAAGAGACCCAAGAGAAAACACTTCTACTCAATGAAGATAGCAGCTGGATGTTCAGTTGTGTCCTGCTTGTCTTAAATCGGTGTATGGAAACATTACGAAGAGAGTATCTTCCTAGCCTTCTACAAGTAAATGTCGTCTGAGAGAGATGCTTCATCTAGGAACAGTCCTGTGTTCTGCGTTGTGACCCGGTAATCTCTTCAGGTTTTAAAGCTTCTAAGTGGAGAAGAAGGACTTAGGCGTAGCAAGTGGGTTATGTGGCAAGGGAAACATGTACACAGTCAAAACACTCGAATTTCCTCAGAGAAAGCAGCTGGAAGTTCACTTCTGTTCAGGATTGGGCTAATCTGTATGGAAAACTCATGTTCAGTTAGTTCTCCCTTGCTTCGATGCGTAGCAGAGGACACATGGAAAAGCATCCCTACGGAGTGTACACACTTTCAGTTGTAGAACCAGGTGCACGGGTCACATGTGTAACCTCTAATTGGAGAAGAAGCACAATTTCGTACGAAGCGGGAAAATGGAAAATATACAGTATTCGTGGTTGAAACAGTTTAATTCCCAGGAAGTAAACAGGTAGATGTTCACTTTGGTACAGTTCTGCTGAAACTCTGCATGAAATTGTAGGTACTGGGTTTTTCCCTAGGGATCCATCACTAAAAGAATCGTCATAGAGATGCTTCCTTAGGATGCGTAGAGTGTGTCCGGTGCAGAAACACTTTCTCCATTGATACCTCTAACACTAAGTCCAGCGGATTGACATGGTCGTAGCTAGTGGGCTAATGGCCTACATAAAGCTCTTTCATATTAAAGCACGTCTATTCTCAGCAAAGGGCAGACAAATGACCACTTGGGTTCAGGGCTGTTTAGATATGTGTATGGAAGCATTATTGTCAGTTGGTTCTCAAAAGCTCTGAATAGCAAACACGTCAAATAGAGAGGAGCTTTGAGGACGTGTCCTGCTGTTCTTTGTAGACCAAGCTTCTCTGGTCGTATCCCAAAGCATTTGGTGGAGAAAATATGTAATTTTGTACCAAGCGGGTTAGTGGAGAAAATCAAGCTGTTTCCTTTGGAAACACACATGCTCCCTGAAAGGAAGCAGCTAGATGCTCTGTTGTATGTAGGTTTGCTTAACACTCTGCAGGGAAGTATTCTTTCTGTTTGTTTTCTCATGCTTCACCAAGTAAAGTATTTACATGGAGATGCTTATGGTAGGATGGGGTACTTCATTCTGTGGAAGAACTCGATCTCTGGCCATATTTCCAAGGCTCTAAGGGTAGAAGTATGACAATTTCGCAGGAAAAGGGGAAATGGGCAATATGATGGTATTTCCAATGAAAACCCCTACCCCTCTATTCTATCACGGAAAGCAGCTGGGTGTTCACTATTACACAAGTTCTCCTAACTCTGTTATGGAGGTAGAATTGGCAGACTCTTCACACATACTTGATTAGAAAAACACTCCCACTTTCAGGTAGCTCATAGAAAGGATGCCACCTAACAGAAGGACACCCACATTCACTGGTAACAAGTCTCAACTTCTAAGTATATATGAAGGGCCCTTTTAAAAAAACTCGGTAGGTTGGAGGACATAAAATCGTCTCAAGTGAACACACGTCCAACGTATGAAAGATAGCAGCTCGACCCTCCGTTCTGTACAGGTTGGCTTAAATCTCTGTATGGAAGCCTTCTAAAGAGTTTGTCTGCATTGCTCTCAACGAGGATATGATTTCTCGCGGAGATGGTTCTTCAAGGCTATGCAGTGCCATCAGATTTAGGGTGGGATCATGGGGTGACACATCAAAGCTTCTCAGTGGAGAAACAGGGCATGTTCGTATTAAGCGGGTCACTCAGCAATGAAAACATGTACAAAGTCCAAAAGCTTCCGTGCTCTGAGAGAAAGCAGCCAGAATTTCTTCTGTGCTCAGGATTGCATAAATCTGTGTATGGCAGCCAAGGGTACGATTTCTTCTCACTTTCTCTCTAGTAAAAGTAAGAGAGAAAAGCTTCCCAATGGGAATGGACAGAGTTTCATTAGTAGTCTCCGATGACTGGTCATTTTTCTGGACTTCTACGTAGAGAAGTAGTACAATTTCGCAGGAAACGGGATAATGGAGAGTACCAAGTTTTTTCAAGGGAAAACGATTTTTTCAGCAAGAAAATATCTATACGTTCAGTTGGGTACAGCTTTGATTATATCTCTGTAAGGAAATATTATATAGAGGTATTTATTTGCCTGGGCTTCCTTACGGAAAGGAATTATCATAGAGATGCTTCCTCAGGGTGTGTACTGCGTTTACTTGGTAGGACTCCATTCTCTGGTGCTGCTTGCAAGATACCAAGTGGCGGGGAGGGCATTTTCGTAGCAAACAGGGAGTTTGATGATATAAGGCTATTTCAAAGGAAAACACGCCTCGTCTTCGAGAGACAAGCGGTATACGATTAATTGTATTGATGACTGTTAATCTGTGTAGAGAAGAAGTATTGTCAGTGTGTTCTCATGTCATTCAAACAGCAAAAGTGCCAAAGGGAAGTGTACTATTTGTATGTGAATTGTGATTCTCTGGTGATATTTCAATCTTTTTATTGCTGAAGTTCTGCAATTTCGTACAAAGCGGGTTTATGGAGAATACACATTGTTTTCACTGAAAACACCTCTAATCTCTTAAGAAAAGGAACTAGGTGTTCCTTTGGAGAGAGGTTTGCTTCAGTCTCTCTGTAAAGGGAGCACTTTTGTAGAATTTCACGGGCTTCCATAAGGAAAAGGAGTCCCAAAGAGACGCTCCTTTGAGAAGTGCACTTCGTTTCCGTGGCAGAATCCGATTCTCTTGTAGCCGTTCCGTGATTCCAACTGGAGAGGAAGGAGATTTTGGTAGAAAGTAGGAAAGCAGAACTTATGCAGCCATTTCTAAGGCATATGGTCTGACTCAATGAGAGAAAGCACCTACAAGGTCAGATGTTCACCGGTTACCTTAACTATTTGAGAGAGCACAGAATGTACGGTCTGTTCCCACGTGATTAGATTAGAAGAGTGAGTCAGAGAGTCAAGTGATCCCGAGGATGTGTGCTGAATTTCAGGTGTAGATCTAGATTGACTGATAACATGTCCAAGCTTGTGAGGGAAGAGGAATGGGAAATTAGTTAACATCGTTCAGCTGGGGGCCGTAAAAGAGACCCGAGAGAAAACACTTCTACTCAATGAAAGATAGCAGCTGGATGTTCAGTTGTGTCCTGCTTGTCTTAAATCGGTGTATGGAAACATTACGAAGAGAGTATCTTCCTAGCCTTCTACAAGTAAATGTCGTCTGAGAGAGATGCTTCATCTAGGAACAGTCCTGTGTTCTGCGTTGTGACCCGGTAATCTCTTCAGGTTTTAAAGCTTCTAAGTGGAGAAGAAGGACTTAGGCGTAGCAAGTGGGTTATGTGGCAAGGGAAACATGTACACAGTCAAAACACTCGAATTTCCTCAGAGAAAGCAGCTGGAAGTTCACTTCTGTTCAGGATTGGGCTAATATGTGTATGGAAAACTCATGTTCAGTTAGTTCTCCCTTGCTTCGATGCGTAGCAGAGGACACATGGAAAAGCATCCCTACGGAGTGTACACACTTTCAGTTGTAGAACCAGGTGCACGGGTCACATGTGTAACCTCTAATTGGAGAAGAAGCACAATTTCGTACGAAGCGGGAAAATGGAAAATATACAGTTATTCGTGGTTGAAACAGTTTAATTCCCAGGAAGTAAACAGGTAGATGTTCACTTTGGTACAGTTCTGCTGAAACTCTGCATGAAATTGTAGGTACTGGGTTTTTCCCTAGGGATCCATCACTAAAAGAATCGTCATAGAGATGCTTCCTTAGGATGCGTAGAGTGTGTCCGGTGCAGAAACACTTTCTCCATTGATACCTCTAACACTAAGTCCAGCGGATTGACATGGTCGTAGCTAGTGGGCTAATGGCCTACATAAAAGCTCTTTCATATTAAAGCACGTCTATTCTCAGCAAAGGGCAGACAAATGACCACTTGGGTTCAGGGCTGTTTAGATATGTGTATGGAAGCATTATTGTCAGTTGGTTCTCAAAAGCTCTGAATAGCAAACAGTCAAATAGAGAGGAGCTTTGAGGACGTGTCCTGCTGTTCTTTGTAGACCAAGCTTCTCTGGTCCTATCCCAAAGCATCTTGGTGGAAAAATATGTAATTTTGTACCAAGCGGGTTAGTGGAGAAAATCAAGCTGTTTCCTTTGGAAACACACATGCTCCCTGAAAGGAAGCAGCTAGATGCTCTGTTGTATGTAGGTTTGCTTAACACTCTGCAGGGAAGTATTCTTTCTGTTTGTTTTCTCATGCTTCCCCAAGTAAAGTATTTACATGGAGATGCTTATGGTAGGATGGGGTACTTCATTTCTGTGGAAGAACTCGATCTCTGGCCATATTTCCAAGGCTCTAAGGGTAGAAGTATGACAATTTCGCAGGAAAAGGGGAAATGGGCAATATGATGGTATTTCCAATGAAAACCCCTACCCCTCTATTCTATCACGGAAAGCAGCTGGGTGTTCACTATTACACAAGTTCTCCTAACTCTGTTATGGAGGTAGAATTGGCAGACTCTTCACACATACTTGATTAGAAAAACACTCCCACTTTCAGGTAGCTCATAGAAAGGATGCCACCTAACAGAAGGACACCCAGCATTCACTGGTAACAAGTCTCAACTTCTAAGTATATATGAAGGGCCCTTTTAAAAAAACTCGGTAGGTTGGAGGACATAAAATCGTCTCAAGTGAACACACGTCCAACGTATGAAAGATAGCAGCTCGACCCTCCGTTCTGTACAGGTTGGCTTAAATCTCTGTATGGAAGCCTTCTAAAGAGTTTGTCTGCATTGCTCTCAAGGAGGATATGATTTCTCGCGGAGATGGTTCTTCAAGGCTATGCAGTGCCATCAGATTTAGGGTGGGATCATGGGGTGACACATCAAAGCTTCTCAGTGGAGAAACAGGGCATGTTCGTATTAAGCGGGTCACTCAGCAATGAAAACATGTACAAAGTCCAAAAGCTTCCGTGCTCTGAGAGAAAGCAGCCAGAATTTCTTCTGTGCTCAGGATTGCATAAATCTGTGTATGGCAGCCAAGGGTACGATTTCTTCTCACTTTCTCTCTAGTAAAAGTAAGAGAGAAAAGCTTCCCAATGGGAATGGACAGAGTTTCATTAGTAGTCTCCGATGACTGGTCATTTTTCTGGACTTCTACGTAGAGAAGTAGTACAATTTCGCAGGAAACGGGATAATGGAGAGTACCAAGTTTTTTCAAGGGAAAACGATTCTTTTCAGCAAGAAAATATCTATACGTTCAGTTGGGTACAGCTTTGATTATATCTCTGTAAGGAAATATTATATAGAGGTATTTATTTGCCTGGGCTTCCTTACGGAAAGGAATTATCATAGAGATGCTTCCTCAGGGTGTGTACTGCGTTTACTTGGTAGGACTCCATTCTCTGGTGCTGCTTGCAAGATACCAAGTGGCGGGGAGGGCATTTTCGTAGCAAACAGGGAGTTTGATGATATAAGGCTATTTCAAAGGAAAACACGCCTCGTCTTCGAGAGACAAGCGGTATACGATTAATTGTATTGATGACTGTTAATCTGTGTAGAGAAGAAGTATTGTCAGTGTGTTCTCATGTCATTCAAACAGCAAAAGTGCCAAAGAGAGAAACACCTTTGTGGAAGTGTACTATTTGTATGTGAATTGTGATTCTCTGCTGATATTTCAATCTTTTTATTGCTGAAGTTCTGCAATTTCGTACAAAGCGGGTTTATGGAGAATACACACTTGTTTTCACTGAAAACACCTCTAATCTCTTAAGAAAAGGAACTAGGTGTTCCTGTGGAGAGAGGTTTGCTTCAGTCTCTCTGTAAAGGGAGCACTTTTGTAGAATTTCACGGGCTTCCATAAGGAAAAGGAGTCCCAAAGAGACGCTCCTTTGAGAAGTGCACTTCGTTTCCGTGGCAGAATCCGATTCTCTTGTAGCCGTTCCGTGATTCCAACTGGAGAGGAAGGAGATTTGGTAGAAAGTAGGAAAGCAGAACTTATGCAGCCATTTATAAGGCATATGGTATGACTCAATGTTAGAAAGCACCTACAAGGTCAGATGTTCACCGGATACCTTAACTATTTGAGAGAGCACAGAATGTACGGTCTGTTCCCACGTGATTAGATTAGAAGAGTGAGTCAGAGAGTCAAGTGATCCCGAGGATGTGTGCTGAATTTCAGGTGTAGATCTAGATTGACTGATAACATGTCCAAGCTTGTGAGGGAAGAGGAATGGGAAATTAGTTAACATCGTTCAGCTGGGGGCCGTAAAAGAGACCCAAGGGAAAACACTTCTACTCAATGAAAGATAGCAGCTGGATGTTCAGTTGTGTCCTGCTTGTCTTAAATCGGTGTATGGAAACATTACGAAGAGAGTATCTCCCAGCCTTCTACAAGTAAATGTCGTCTGAGAGAGATGCTTCATCTAGGAACAGTCCTGTGTTCTGCGTTGTGACCCGGTAATCTCTTCAGGTTTTAAAGCTTCTAAGTGGAAAGAAGGACTTAGGCGTAGCAAGTGGGTTATGTGGCAAGGGAAACATGTACACAGTCAAAACACTCGAATTTCCTCAGAGAAAGCAGCTGGAAGTTCACTTTGTTCAGGATTGGGCTAATATGTGTATGGAAAACTCATGTTCAGTTAGTTCTCCCTTGCTTCGATGCGTAGCAGAGGACACATGGAAAAGCATCCCTACGGAGTGTACACACTTTCAGTTGTAGAACCAGGTGCACGGGTCACATGTGTAACCTCTAATTGGAGAAGAAGCACAATTTCGTACGAAGCGGGAAAATGGAAAATATACAGTTATTCGTGGTTGAAACAGTTTAATTCCCAGGAAGTAAACAGGTAGATGTTCACTTTGGTACAGTTCTGCTGAAACTCTGCATGAAATTGTAGGTACTGGGTTTTTCCCTAGGGATCCATCACTAAAAGAATCGTCATAGAGATGCTTCCTTAGGATGCGTAGAGTGTGTCCGGTGCAGAAACACTTTCTCCATTGATACTTCTAACACTAAGTCCAGGGGATTGACATGGTCGTAGCTAGTGGGCTAATGGCCTACATAAAGCTCTTTCATATTAAAGCACGTCTATTCTCAGCAAAGGGCAGACAAATGACCACTTGGGTTCAGGGCTGTTTAGATATGTGTATGGAAGCATTATTGTCAGTTGGTTCTCAAAAGCTCTGAATAGCAAACATGTCAAATAGAGAGGAGCTTTGAGGACGTGTCCTGCTGTTCTTTGTAGACCAAGCTTCTCTGGTCCTATCCCAAAGCATTTGGTGGAGAAAATATGTAATTTTGTACCAAGCGGGTTAGTGGAGAAAATCAAGCTGTTTCCTTTGGAAACACATATGCTCCCTGAAAGGAAGCAGCTAGATGCTCTGTTGTATGTAGGTTTGCTTAACACTCTGCAGGGAAGTATTCTTTCTGTTTGTTTTCTCATGCTTCCCCAAGTAAAGTATTTACATGGAGATGCTTATGGTAGGATGGGGTACTTCATTTCTGTGGAAGAACTCGATCTCTGGCCATATTTCCAAGGCTCTAAGGGTAGAAGTATGACAGTTTCGCAGGAAAAGGGGAAATGGGCAATATGATGGTATTTCCAACGAAAACCCCTACCCCTCTATTCTATCACGGAAAGCAGCTGGGTGTTCACTATTACACAAGTTCTCCTAACTCTGTTATGGAGGTAGAATTGGCAGACTCTTCACACATACTTGATTAGAAAAACACTCCCACTTTCAGGTAGCTCATAGAAAGGATGCCACCTAACAGAAGGACACCCAGGTTCACTGGCAACAAGTCTCAACTTCTAAGTATATATGAAGGGCCCTTTTAAAAAAACTCGGTAGGTTGGAGGACATAAAATCGTCTCAAGTGAACACACGTCCAACGTGTGAAAGATAGCAGCTCGACCCTCCGTTCTGTACAGGTTGGCTTAAATCTCTGTATGGAAGCCTTCTAAAGAGTTTGTCTGCATTGCTCTCAACGAGGATATGATTTCTCTGGGAGATGGTTCTTCAAGGCTATGCAGTGCCATCAGATTTAGGGTGGGATCATGGGGGAACATCAAAGCTTCTCAGTGGAGAAACAGGGCATGTTCGTATTAAGCGGGTCACTCAGCAATGAAAACATGTACAAAGTCCAAAAGCTTCCGTGCTCTGAGAGAAAGCAGCCAGAATTTCTTCTGTGCTCAGGATTGCATAAATCTGTGTATGGCAGCCAAGGGTACGATTTCTTCTCACTTTCTCTCTAGTAAAAGTAAGAGAGAAAAGCTTCCCAATGGGAACGGACAGAGTTTCATTAGAAGTCTCCGATGACTGGTCATTTTTCTGGACTTCTACGTAGAGAAGTAGTACAATTTCGCAGGAAACGGGATAATGGAGAGTACCAAGTTTTTTCAAGGGAAAACGATTCTTTTCAGCAAGAAAATATCTATACGTTCAGTTGGGTACAGCTTTGATTATATCTCTGTAAGGAAATATTATATAGAGGTATTTATTTGCCTGGGCTTCCTTACGGAAAGGAATTATCATAGAGATGCTTCCTCAGGGTGTGTACTGCGTTACTTGGTAGGACTCCATTCTCTGGTGCTGCTTGCAAGATACCAAGTGGCGGGGATGGCATTTTCGTAGCAAACAGGGAGTTTGATGATATAAGGCTATTTCAAAGGAAAACACGCCTCGTCTTCGAGAGACAAGCGGTATACGATTAATTGTATTGATGACTGTTAATCTGTGTAGAGAAGAAGTATTGTCAGTGTGTTCTCATGTCATTCAAACAGCAAAAGTGCCAAAGAGAGAAACACCTTTGCGGAAGTGTACTATTTGTATGTGAATTGTGATTCTCTGCTGATATTTCAATCTTTTTTATTGCTGAAGTTCTGCAATTTCGTACAAAGCGGGTTTATGGAGAATACACAGTTGTTTTCAGTGAAAACACCTCTAATCTCTTAAGAAAAGGAACTAGGTGTTCCTGTGGAGAGAGGTTTGCTTCAGTCTCTCTGTAAAGGGAGCACTTTTGTAGAATTTCACGGGCTTCCATAAGGAAAAGGAGTCCCAAAGAGACGCTCCTTTGAGAAGTGCCCTTCGTTTCCGTGGCAGAATCCGATTCTCTTGTAGCCGTTCCGTGATTCCAACTGGAGAGGAAGGAGATTTTGGTAGAAAGTAGGAAAGCAGAACTTATGCAGCCATTTCTAAGGCATATGGTCTGACTCAATGAGAGAAAGCACCTACAAGGTCAGATGTCACCGGTTACCTTAACTATTTGAGAGAGCACAGAATGTACGGTCTGTTCCCACGTGATTAGATTAGAAGAGTGAGTCAGAGAGTCAAGTGATCCCGAGGATGTGTGCTGAATTTCAGGTGTAGATCTAGATTGACTGATAACATGTCCAAGCTTGTGAGGGAAGAGGAATGGGAAATTAGTTAACATCGTTCAGCTGGGGGCCGTAAAAGAGACCCAAGAGAAAACACTTCTACTCAATGAAAGATAGCAGCTGGATGTTCAGTTGTGTCCTGCTTGTCTTAAATCGGTGTATGGAAACATTACGAAGAGAGTATCTTCCTAGCCTTCTACAAGTAAATGTCGTCTGAGAGAGATGCTTCATCTAGGAACAGTCCTGTGTTCTGCGTTGTGACCCGGTAATCTCTTCAGGTTTTAAAGCTTCTAAGTGGAGAAGAAGGACTTAGGCGTAGCAAGTGGGTTATGTGGCAAGGGAAACATGTACACAGTCAAAACACTCGAATTTCCTCAGAGAAAGCAGCTGGAAGTTCACTTTGTTCAGGATGGGCTAATATGTGTATGGAAACTCATGTTCAGTTAGTTCTCCTTGCTTCGATGCGTAGCAGAGGACACATGGAAAAGCATCCCTACGGAGTGTACACACTTTCAGTTGTAGAACCAGGTGCACGGGTCACATGTGTAACCTCTAATTGGAGAAGAAGCACAATTTCGTACGAAGCGGGAAAATGGAAAATATACAGTTATTCGTGGTTGAAACAGTTTAATTCCCAGGAAGTAAACAGGTAGATGTTCACTTTGGTACAGTTCTGCTGAAACTCTGCATGAAATTGTAGGTACTGGGTTTCTCCCTAGGGATCCATCACTAAAAGAATCGTCATAGAGATGCTTCCTTAGGATGCGTAGAGTGTGTCCGGTGCAGAAACACTTTCTCCACTGATACTTCTAACACTAAGTCCAGGGGATTGACATGGTCGTAGCTAGTGGGCTAATGGCCTATATAAAGCTCTTTCATATTAAAGCACGTCTATTCTCAGCAAAGGGCAGACAAATGACCACTTGGGTTCAGGGCTGTTTAGATATGTGTATGGAAGCATTACTGTCAGTTGGTTCTCAAAAGCTCTGAATAGCAAACATGTCAAATAGAGAGGAGCTTTGAGGACGTGTCCTGCTGTTCTTTGTAGACCAAGCTTCTCTGGTCCTATCCCAAAGCATTTGGTGGAGAAAATATGGAATTTTGTACCAAGCGGGTTAGTGGAGAAAATCAAGCTGTTCCCTTTGGAAACACATATGCTCCCTGAAAGGAAGCAGCTAGATGCTCTGTTGTATATAGGTTTGCTTAACACTCTGCAGGGAAGTATTCTTTCTGTTTGTTTTCTCATGCTTCCACAAGTAAAGTATTTACATGGAGATGCTTATGGTAGGACGGGGTACTTCATTTCTGTGGAAGAACTCGATCTCTGGCCATATTTCCAAGGCTCTAAGGGTAGAAGTATGACAGTTTCGCAGGAAAAGGGGAAATGGGCAATATGATGGTATTTCCAACGAAAACCCCTACCCCTCTATTCTATCACGGAAAGCAGCTGGGTGTTCACTATTACACAAGTTCTCCTAACTCTGTTATGGAGGTAGAATTGGCAGACTCTTCACACATACTTGATTAGAAAAACACTCCCACTTTCAGGTAGCTCATAGAAAGGATGCCACCTAACAGAAGGACACCCAGGTTCACTGGCAACAAGTCTCAACTTCTAAGTATATATGAAGGGCCCTTTTAAAAAAACTCGGTAGGTTGGAGGACATAAAATCGTCTCAAGTGAACACACGTCCAACGTGTGAAAGATAGCAGCTCGACCTCCGTTCTGTACAGGTTGGCTTAAATCTCTGTATGGAAGCCTTCTAAAGAGTTTGTCTGCATTGCTCTCAACGAGGATATGATTTCTCTGGGAGATGGTTCTTCAAGGCTATGCAGTGCCATCAGATTTAGGGTGGGATCATGGGGTGATACATCAAAGCTTCTCAGTGGAGAAACAGGGCATGTTCGTATTAAGCGGGTCACTCAGCAATGAAAACATGTACAAAGTCCAAAAGCTTCCGTGCTCTGAGAGAAAGCAGCCAGAATTTCTTCTGTGCTCAGGATTGCATAAATCTGTGTATGGCAGCCAAGGGTACGATTTCTTCTCACTTTCTCTCTAGTAAAAGTAAGAGAGAAAAGCTTCCCAATGGGAACGGACAGAGTTTCATTAGAAGTCTCCGATGACTGGTCATTTTTCTGGACTTCTACGTAGAGAAGTAGTACAATTTCGCAGGAAACGGGATAATGGAGAGTACCAAGTTTTTCAAGGGAAAACGATTTTTTTCAGCAAGAAAATATCTATACGTTCAGTTGGGTACAGCTTTGATTATATCTCTGTAAGGAAATATTATATAGAGGTATTTATTTGCCTGGGCTTCCTTACGGAAAGGAATTATCATAGAGATGCTTCCTCAGGGTGTGTACTGCGTTTACTTGGTAGGACTCCATTCTCTGGTGCTGCTTGCAAGATACCAAGTGGCGGGGATGGCATTTTCGTAGCAAACAGGGAGTTTGATGATATAAGGCTATTTCAAAGGAAAACACGCCTCGTCTTCGAGAGACAAGCGGTATACGATTAATTGTATTGATGACTGTTAATCTGTGTAGAGAAGAAGTATTGTCAGTGTGTTCTCATGTCATTCAAACAGCAAAAGTGCCAAAGAGAGAAACACCTTTGTGGAAGTGTACTATTTGTATGTGAATTGTGATTCTCTGCTGATATTTCAATCTTTTTATTGCTGAAGTTCTGCAATTTCGTACAAAGCGGGTTTATGGAGAATACACAGTTGTTTTCAGTGAAAACACCTCTAATCTCTTAAGAAAAGGAACTAGGTGTTCCTGTGGAGAGAGGTTTGCTTCAGTCTCTCTGTAAAGGGAGCACTTTTGTAGAATTTCACGGGCTTCCATAAGGAAAAGGAGTCCCAAAGAGACGCTCCTTTGAGAAGTGCCCTTCGTTTCCGTGGCAGAATCCGATTCTCTTGTAGCCGTTCCGTGATTCCAACTGGAGAGGAAGGAGATTTTGGTAGAAAGTAGGAAAGCAGAACTTATGCAGCCATTTCTAAGGCATATGGTCTGACTCAATGAGAGAAAGCACCTACAAGGTCAGATGTTCACCGGTTACCTTAACTATTTGAGAGAGCACAGAATGTACGGTCTGTTCCCACGTGATTAGATTAGAAGAGTGAGTCAGAGAGTCAAGTGATCCCGAGGATGTGTGCTGAATTTCAGGTGTAGATCTAGATTGACTGATAACATGTCCAAGCTTGTGAGGGAAGAGGAATGGGAAATTAGTTAACATCGTTCAGCTGGGGGCCGTAAAAGAGACCCAAGAGAAAACACTTCTACTCAATGAAAGATAGCAGCTGGATGTTCAGTTGTGTCCTGCTTGTCTTAAATCGGTGTATGGAAACATTACGAAGAGAGTATCTTCCTAGCCTTCTACAAGTAAATGTCGTCTGAGAGAGATGCTTCATCTAGGAACAGTCCTGTGTTCTGCGTTGTGACCCGGTAATCTCTTCAGGTTTTAAAGCTTCTAAGTGGAAAAGAAGGACTTAGGCGTAGCAAGTGGGTTATGTGGCAAGGGAAACATGTACACAGTCAAAACACTCGAATTTCCTCAGAGAAAGCAGCTGGAAGTTCACTTGTGTTCAGGATTTGGGGTAATTGTGTATGGAACACTCATGTTCAGTTAGTTCTCCCTTGCTTCGATGCGTAGCAGAGGACACATGGAAAAGCATCCCTATGGAGTGTACACACTTTCAGTTGTAGAACCAGGTGCACGGGTCACATGTGTAACCTCTAATTGGAGAAGAAGCACAATTTCGTACGAAGCGGGAAAATGGAAAACATACAGTTATTCGTGGTTGAAACAGTTTAATTCCCAGGAAGTAAACAGGTAGATGTTCACTTTGGTACAGTTCTGCTGAAACTCTGCATGAAATTGTAGGTACTGGGTTTCTCCCTAGGGATCCATCACTAAAAGAATCGTCATAGAGATGCTTCCTTAGGATGCGTAGAGTGTGTCCGGTGCAGAAACACTTTCTCCACTGATACTCTAACACTAAGTCCAGCGGATTGACATGGTCGTAGCTAGTGGGCTAATGGCCTACATAAAGCTCTTTCATATTAAAGCACGTCTATTCTCAGCAAAGGGCAGACAAATGACCACTTGGGTTCAGGGCTGTTTAGATATGTGTATGGAAGCATTATTGTCAGTTGGTTCTCAAAAGCTCTGAATAGCAAACAGTCAAATAGAGAGGAGCTTTGAGGACGTGTCCTGCTGTTCTTTGTAGACCAAGCTTCTCTGGTCCTATCCCAAAGCATTTGGTGGAGAAAATATGTAATTTTGTACCAAGCGGGTTAGTGGAGAAAATCAAGCTGTTTCCTTTGGAAACACATATGCTCCCTGAAAGGAAGCAGCTAGATGCTCTGTTGTATATAGGTTTGCTTAACACTCTGCAGGGAAGTATTCTTTCTGTTTGTTTTCTCATGCTTCCACAAGTAAAGTATTTACATGGAGATGCTTATGGTAGGATGGGGTACTTCATTTCTGTGGAAGAACTCGATCTCTGGCCATATTTCCAAGGCTCTAAGGGTAGAAGTATGACAATTTCGCAGGAAAAGGGGAAATGGGCAATATGATGGTATTTCCAACGAAAACCCCTACCCCTCTATTCTATCACGGAAAGCAGCTGGGTGTTCACTATTACACAAGTTCTCCTAACTCTGTTATGGAGGTAGAATTGGCAGACTCTTCACACATACTTGATTAGAAAAACACTCCCACTTTCAGGTAGCTCATAGAAAGGATGCCACCTAACAGAAGGACACCCACATTCACTGGTAACAAGTCTCAACTTCTAAGTATATATGAAGGGCCCTTTTAAAAAAACTCGGTAGGTTGGAGGACATAAAATCGTCTCAAGTGAACACACGTCCAACGTGTGAAAGATAGCAGCTCGACCCTCCGTTCTGTACAGGTTGGCTTAAATCTCTGTATGGAAGCCTTCTAAAGAGTTTGTCTGCATTGCTCTCAACGAGGATATGATTTCTCGCGGAGATGGTTCTTCAAGGCTATGCAGTGCCATCAGATTTAGGGTGGGATCATGGGGTGACACATCAAAGCTTCTCAGTGGAGAAACAGGGCATGTTCGTATTAAGCGGGTCACTCAGCAATGAAAACATGTACAAAGTCCAAAAGCTTCCGTGCTCTGAGAGAAAGCAGCCAGAATTTCTTCTGTGCTCAGGATTGCATAAATCTGTGTATGGCAGCCAAGGGTACGATTTCTTCTCACTTTCTCTCTAGTAAAAGTAAGAGAGAAAAGCTTCCCAATGGGAACTGGACAGAGTTTCATTAGTAGTCTCCGATGACTGGTCATTTTTCTGGACTTCTACGTAGAGAAGTAGTACAATTTCGCAGGAAACGGGATAATGGAGAGTACCAAGTTTTTTCAAGGGAAAACGATTTTTTTCAGCAAGAAAATATCTATACGTTCAGTTGGGTACAGCTTTGATTATATCTCTGTAAGGAAATATTATATAGAGGTATTTATTTGCCTGGGCTTCCTTACGGAAAGGAATTATCATAGAGATGCTTCCTCAGGGTGTGTACTGCGTTTACTTGGTAGGACTCCATTCTCTGGTGCTGCTTGCAAGATACCAAGTGGCGGGGATGGCATTTTCGTAGCAAACAGGGAGTTTGATGATATAAGGCTATTTCAAAGGAAAACACGCCTCGTCTTCGAGAGACAAGCGGTATACGATTAATTGTATTGATGACTGTTAATCTGTGTAGAGAAGAAGTATTGTCAGTGTGTTCTCATGTCATTCAAACAGCAAAAGTGCCAAAGAGAGAAACACCTTTGCGGAAGTGTACTATTTGTATGTGAATTGTGATTCTCTGCTGATATTTCAATCTTTTTTATTGCTGAAGTTCTGCAATTTCGTACAAAGCGGGTTTATGGAGAATACACAGTTGTTTTCAGTGAAAACACCTCTAATCTCTTAAGAAAAGGAACTAGGTGTTCCTTTGGAGAGAGGTTTGCTTCAGTCTCTCTGTAAAGGGAGCACTTTTGTAGAATTTCACGGGCTTCCATAAGGAAAAGGAGTCCCAAAGAGACGCTCCTTTGAGAAGTGCACTTCGTTTCCGTGGCAGAATCCGATTCTCTTGTAGCCGTTCCGTGATTCCAACTGGAGAGGAAGGAGATTTTGGTAGAAAGTAGGAAAGCAGAACTTATGCAGCCATTTCTAAGGCATATGGTCTGACTCAATGAGAGAAAGCACCTACAAGGTCAGATGTTCACCGGTTACCTGAACTATTTGAGAGAGCACAGAATGTACGGTCTGTTCCCACGTGATTAGATTAGAAGAGTGAGTCAGAGAGTCAAGTGATCCCGAGGATGTGTGCTGAATTTCAGGTGTAGATCTAGATTGACTGATAACATGTCCAAGCTTGTGAGGGAAGAGGAATGGGAAATTAGTTAACATCGTTCAGCTGGGGGCCGTAAAAGAGACCCAAGAGAAAACGCTTCTACTCAATGAAAGATAGCAGCTGGATGTTCAGTTGTGTCCTGCTTGTCTTAAATCGGGGTATGGAAACATTACGAAGAGAGTATCTTCCTGGCCTTCTACAAGTAAATGTCGTCTGAGAGAGATGCTTCATCTAGGAACAGTCCTGTGTTCTGCGTTGTGACCCGGTAATCTCTTCAGGTTTTAAAGCTTCTAAGTGGAAAAGAAGGACTTAGGCGTAGCAAGTGGGTTATGTGGCAAGGGAAACATGTACACAGTCAAACACTCGAATTTCCTCAGAGAAAGCAGCTGGAAGTTCACTTGTGTTCAGGATTGGGCTAATCTGTGTATGGAACACTCATGTTCAGTTAGTTCTCCCTTGCTTCGATGCGTAGCAGAGGACACATGGAAAAGCATCCCTATGGAGTGTACACACTTTCAGTTGTAGAACCAGGTGCACGGGTCACATGTGTAACCTCTAATTGGAGAAGAAGCACAATTTCGTACGAAGCGGGAAAATGGAAAACATACAGTTATTCGTGGTTGAAACAGTTTAATTCCCAGGAAGTAAACAGGTAGATGTTCACTTTGGTACAGTTCTGCTGAAACTCTGCATGAAATTGTAGGTACTGGGTTTCTCCCTAGGGATCCATCACTAAAAGAATCGTCATAGAGATGCTTCCTTAGGATGCGTAGAGTGTGTCCGGTGCAGAAACACTTTCTCCACTGATACTTCTAACACTAAGTCCAGGGGATTGACATGGTCGTAGCTAGTGGGCTAATGGCCTATATAAAGCTCTTTCATATTAAAGCACGTCTATTCTCAGCAAAGGGCAGACAAATGACCACTTGGGTTCAGGGCTGTTTAGATATGTGTATGGAAGCATTACTGTCAGTTGGTTCTCAAAAGCTCTGAATAGCAAACATGTCAAATAGAGAGGATCTTTGAGGACGTGTCCTGCTGTTCTTTGTAGACCAAGCTTCTCTGGTCCTATCCCAAAGCATTTGGTGGAGAAAATATGGAATTTTGTACCAAGCGGGTTAGTGGAGAAAATCAAGCTGTTCCCTTTGGAAACACATATGCTCCCTGAAAGGAAGCAGCTAGATGCTCTGTTGTATATAGGTTTGCTTAACACTCTGCAGGGAAGTATTCTTTCTGTTTGTTTTCTCATGCTTCCACAAGTAAAGTATTTACATGGAGATGCTTATGGTAGGATGGGGTACTTCATTTCTGTGGAAGAACTCGATCTCTGGCCATATTTCCAAGGCTCTAAGGGTAGAAGTATGACATTTCGCAGGAAAAGGGGAAATGGGCAATATGATGGTATTTCCAATGAAAACCCCTACCCCTCTATTCTATCACGGAAAGCAGCTGGGTGTTCACTATTACACAAGTTCTCCTAACTCTGTTATGGAGGTAGAATTGGCAGACTCTTCACACATACTTGATTAGAAAAACACTCCCACTTTCAGGTAGCTCATAGAAAGGATGCCACCTAACAGAAGGACACCCAGGTTCACTGGTAACAAGTCTCAACTTCTAAGTATATATGAAGGGCCCTTTTAAAAAAACTCGGTAGGTTGGAGGACATAAAATCGTCTCAAGTGAACACACGTCCAACGTGTGAAAGATAGCAGCTCGACCCTCCGTTCTGTACAGGTTGGCTTAAATCTCTGTATGGAAGCCTTCTAAAGAGTTTGTCTGCATTGCTCTCAACGAGGATATGATTTCTCTGGGAGATGGTTCTTCAAGGCTATGCAGTGCCATCAGATTTAGGGTGGGATCATGGGGTGATACATCAAAGCTTCTCAGTGGAGAAACAGGGCATGTTCGTATTAAGCGGGTCACTCAGCAATGAAAACATGTACAAAGTCCAAAAGCTTCCGTGCTCTGAGAGAAAGCAGCCAGAATTTCTTCTGTGCTCAGGATTGCATAAATCTGTGTATGGCAGCCAAGGGTACGATTTCTTCTCACTTTCTCTCTAGTAAAAGTAAGAGAGAAAAGCTTCCCAATGGGAACGGACAGAGTTTCATTAGAAGTCTCCGATGACTGGTCATTTTTCTGGACTTCTACGTAGAGAAGTAGTACAATTTCGCAGGAAACGGGATAATGGAGAGTACCAAGTTTTTTCAAGGGAAAACGATTCTTTTCAGCAAGAAAATATCTATACGTTCAGTTGGGTACAGCTTTGATTATATCTCTGTAAGGAATATTATATAGAGGTATTTATTTGCCTGGGCTTCCTTACGGAAAGGAATTATCATAGAGATGCTTCCTCAGGGTGTGTACTGCGTTTACTTGGTAGGACTCCATTCTCTGGTGCTGCTTGCAAGATACCAAGTGGCGGGGATGGCATTTTCGTAGCAAACAGGGAGTTTGATGATATAAGGCTATTTCAAAGGAAAACACGCCTCGTCTTCGAGAGACAAGCGGTATACGATTAATTGTATTGATGACTGTTAATCTGTGTAGAGAAGAAGTATTGTCAGTGTGTTCTCATGTCATTCAAACAGCAAAAGTGCCAAAGAGAGAAACACCTTTGCGAAGTGTACTATTTGTATGTGAATTGTGATTCTCTTGTGATATTTCAATCTTTTTATTGCTGAAGTTCTGCAATTTCGTACAAAGCGGGTTTATGGAGAATACACAGTTGTTTTCAGTGAAAACACCTCTAATCTCTTAAGAAAAGGAACTAGGTGTTCCTTTGGAGAGAGGTTGCTTCAGTCTCTCTGTAAGGGAGCACTTTTGTAGAATTTCACGGGCTTCCATAAGGAAAAGGAGTCCCAAAGAGACGCTCCTTTGAGAAGTGCACTTCGTTTCCGTGGCAGAATCCGATTCTCTTGTAGCCGTTCCGTGATTCCAACTGGAGAGGAAGGAGATTTTGGTAGAAAGTAGGAAAGCAGAACTTATGCAGCCATTTCTAAGGCATATGGTCTGACTCAATGAGAGAAAGCACCTACAAGGTCAGATGTTCACCGGTTACCTTAACTATTTGAGAGAGCACAGAATGTACGGTCTGTTCCCACGTGATTAGATTAGAAGAGTGAGTCAGAGAGTCAAGTGATCCCGAGGATGTGTGCTGAATTTCAGGTGTAGATCTAGATTGACTGATAACATGTCCAAGCTTGTGAGGGAAGAGGAATGGGAAATTAGTTAACATCGTTCAGCTGGGGGCCGTAAAAGAGACCCGAGAGAAACAGATTCTACTCAATGAAAGATAGCAGCTGGATGTTCAGTTGTGTACTGCTTGTCTTAAATCGGTGTATGGAAACATTACGAAGAGAGTATCTTCCTAGCCTTCTACAAGTAAATGTCGTCTGAGAGAGATGCTTCATCTAGGAACAGTCCTGTGTTCTGCGTTGTGACCCGGTAATCTCTTCAGGTTTTAAAGCTTCTAAGTGGAAAAGAAGGACTTAGGCGTAGCAAGTGGGTTATGTGGCAAGGGAAACATGTACACAGTCAAAACACTCGAATTTCCTCAGAGAAAGCAGCTGGAAGTTCACTTGTGTTCAGGACTGGGCTAATCTGTGTATGGAACACTCATGTTCAGTTAGTTCTCCCTTGCTTCGATGCGTAGCAGAGGACACATGGAAAAGCATCCCTATGGAGTGTACACACTTTCAGTTGTAGAACCAGGTGCACGGGTCACATGTGTAACCTCTAATTGGAGAAGAAGCACAATTTCGTACGAAGCGGGAAAATGGAAAATATACAGTTATTCGTGGTTGAAACAGTTTAATTCCCAGGAAGTAAACAGGTAGATGTTCACTTTGGTACAGTTCTGCTGAAACTCTGCATGAAATTGTAGGTACTGGGTTTTTCCCTAGGGATCCATCACTAAAAGAATCGTCATAGAGATGCTTCCTTAGGATGCGTAGAGTGTGTCCGGTGCAGAAACACTTTCTCCACTGATACTTCTAACACTAAGTCCAGGGGATTGACATGGTCGTAGCTAGTGGGCTAATGGCCTACATAAAGCTCTTTCATATTAAAGCACGTCTATTCTCAGCAAAGGGCAGACAAATGACCACTTGGGTTCAGGGCTGTTTAGATATGTGTATGGAAGCATTAGTGTCAGTTGGTTCTCACAAGCTCTGAATAGCAAAGTCAATAGAAGAGCTTAGGACTTCTCTGTTCTGTAGACCAAGCTTCTCTGTCCTCCAAGCATTGGGGAGAAATGTGTACCAGCGTTAGTGAGAAACAAGCGTGGATTCCTGGCGTAGTTCTTTTTAGAACACCAGAAGTCTCGGTCCTGTTCCCTGCATTGATGAGAAGAATGTCT